>CM038679.1:224343109-224791830 GCA_021605205.1 Aegilops longissima
GCACAACGACACTCTTGGAGGGGCCCGCGCCGCCTGCGGGGGGGGGGGGGGGCAGCTCCGTCTTTGGATTTGGTGGCGTCGCGCCCGTCGCTGGCGCCTGACGATGCCGCTTCGCCGAGCTCGACCGCCAGAGCGATCTTGGTGTTCGCGGATCGCGTTCGGGTCCTATCCGCGACCGGGCTGCTGCTCGCCCGCACTGGCACGGGCCGTTCGGCTCCCGATGAGCCGACCGCCGCGATCGTCTTCTTCTTGGGAGCCATGGCGATGAAGAACTGCTAGGCTAACTACTAGACCAGATTCTCACAATAGCGCTCCCTACCTGGCGCGCCAAAGATGTCGGTGGGAAACGACACCTATGGGATCACGGGAATCCCTACTACGGTTGTCGGGTCGCAGGGTTGTGAGAAGAGCTGGGATAATAGTCAGTACGAGGATCGTTTACCCAGGTTCAGGCCGCGAGGATGCGTAAAACCCTAGTCCTGCTTTGGTGGATGTATTGAGTGTTCTTGAGCTCAACAACTAGCTATGGTGGCTGTCTAGTTCAAAAGAGCCGAATCCCTCTCCAGTACGCCATGGGCCTCCTTTTATAGTTGAAAGGGGCTGCCACAGTGGCACACAGGAGGTGGAAAGGCCTACAGTACTACGAGCTTATCGCCCGTATTACAGGACAAGACGCATTTAATGCGCCGCTGAGGTGTCCTCTGGCTTTATTGGGCACGGGAGCGAGGCCCGTCCCGTCCGTCACCGCTCCTCCTCGCTTCGACACGCGCCCTAGACAGCGATGCGTGCGGCGCCATGTAGGCAGGCAGGCAGCTGAGGTGGCACGGTGGTAGGGTCT
Organism: Aegilops longissima; assembly: GCA_021605205.1. Lineage (NCBI taxonomy): Eukaryota > Viridiplantae > Streptophyta > Magnoliopsida > Poales > Poaceae > Aegilops > Aegilops longissima. The sequence continues at coordinate 224,343,948 of CM038679.1, forward strand.
TCACGAAGATCTACATGTCGCCACGCAGGCGCCTACCGATCTGGCCTGGAAGCAGCATGTTGCCACGCAGTTACCAGCCCAGCTGGTTGGGCTGGCAGCTGCATGCGAACGGCGGTGGAAAACTTGCCTGGCGCGGGCCTGGTAGTTGCCCCGCTGATGTCCTCAGCAAGGGCCTTGCCGGGGGCCCGGCAAGGCTCTTGTCGTGGCGCTCAGTCGTCCCCGGCAAGGATCTTGCCGGGGGTCTTGTGGCTTTCCTCGACAAGGATTTCGCCGAGGGTCGCCATCTTCTGGTCCTCATCCGATCTCATGTGTTCGTGATCTTGACAAAGATCTGCATGACATTACGGAGGTGCCTCCCGAGCCCTGGTCCAACCGTAGTTAGTTGGGTTGGAACCCGTGGGCTCAAGGGATGCTCGCTCTGTTGGTGTTTGGGCAAGTTGCCCTGGCAAGGTTCTTGTCGGGGCCACAGAGGCCTGCCCCGGCAAGTCGGCCCCGGCAAGGGCCTTGCTGGGGGACTCCACCCCGCCCCTTTGCTGTCTCGTGTTTCTGGTCTTGACATTGCCTTGATCGTCTTGTGTTGGGCTTCGGCTTCTCTCTGGCTTCCCTCCTTTGCCCTGCTACGTGTGGCCGCGGTGCGTGGCTCTGACGGCCCGGGCACAAGTAAAGGGATCGAAAGTAGAGCCCCTACTTTTGTACGCCGACACCAGCCCGGATACTGTTCAACCAGCCCTTCACGGGGTCCTGTTCATCCGGCCCTCCACGGGGTCCTGTTCATCCACCCCCAACCGACTCATTCGGGGTCCTGTTCATCCAGCGGCAACGGCCTCTACTACCACGGGATCCTGTTCATCCAACCCCGCCCCACCGGTACTGTTCATCCAACCCCCCCCCCCCCCCCAACAACGCTCACTGTCCATCAAGGGAAGGAGGCAGCAGGGTTAGATCGGCTTCAGTTAGCAACAATAGCGAAGCAGTCACTCGGGTTCAGTTAAGAGCAAGGGATCGATCGCTCGGGTTCAGTAACGTAGCTAGTGCAATCGTTTGGGTTCAGTTAGAGCCCAATGCCTCGCTCGGGTTCAGTTAGACCGCAACGCCTCGCACACATGCACGTACGTGTACGAGATAAACTCTCAAACCTCCGTGCATCGCTCGGCCCCTACCACCCACCATAACCGACAAGTCGCCGATATTTTCCTCGCCCTCGCTTCTACCACGCTTTTTTCCGTCATGGACAACCCAAAGAATGTCATGCAGCTACGTCCCCGGCCCGCCCAGGACGAAAAGCCCATTTTATGTCATGATTTGTTGTCATAGAAGTAGGAGCCCAACACATCTTTGATGACACCGAGTTTTGTCACAATTATCATCATAGTATTGTCATAAGCATGATAGGAAAAAAATTCGTTCAGCCCAAAATGTCACGGATGTGTCCTCAAGAAAGCTGCGCCACTACTTCCAAGCCCATGAGATCACGATTGTCACCCGCTTTCCTTTGCAAAGGATACTCCAAAACCCTGAGGCTACTGGAAGAATAGTGGAGTGGGCATTGGAGTTATCCAGCTTTGACCTGAGATTTGAAAGCACGTCAACGATTCAGAGTACAGCATTGGCAGAGTTTATTGCAGAATGGACACCAGCCCCTGATGAAGAAGTGCTGGAAACAATTATTCCTGGCAAGGAAGCACCCCAAGAATCGATTATTTATTTCGATGGTGCCTTCTCCCTACAAGGTGCAGGGGCTTGCATGCTTCTCGTTTCTCCCACTGGAGAGCCCCTAAAGTACGTCGTCCAGATGCATTTTTCCCAGGAGGAGGCGACCAACAATACAGCAGAATATGAAGGGCTCCTTGCCGGGCTCAGGGTTGCCACTGAATTGCGAATCAAGAAGCTGATCATTCGAGGAGATTCATAACTTGTGGTGAGACAAGTCAACAAGGATTACCAAAGTCCATTGATGGAGGCATATGTTGAGGAAGTGAGAAGACTAGAGGAGCACTTTGATGGAGTGCAAACATCCCGTGTGGAAAACAGCATTGCTGATCATCTATCAAAGTGTGCTGCGCAGAAGCTTCCTGTGGAACCAGGAACTTTTGTTCTCCATCTTACTCAGCCCTCCATATCCCCAGCAACAATGCCCCGAAAGAGGAGGAAATTGGACTCCGGTAAGCCTCTCCTGGTAGAGCCTCTCGGGGCTCCTGGTAGGGACCCAGCTAGAAACAACTCGCCATCAATTGTCGGGCTGCACGCTCCTGCCGGGCCACTGGTCCCCGTGGTCGAGGAACGTGCCCCCGCGAATGACGAGATGTCGCTAATCCTTGTTGCCGAGCCCCAGGATCCATCTTGGGCAAGGCACATTGTCCACTTCCTCCAAACTGGAGAACTTCTCGATGAGCAAGAAGAAGCTGAAAGAGTAGCCCGGAGGGCCAGTATGTATCAGTTTGCCGATGACACACTATAAAGAAGAAGGCCCAACGGTGCGAAATTGAAGTGCATTTGCCGGGAAGAAGGAAAGGAACTGCTGGCAGAAATACACAAAGGCATGTGCGGCTCCCACATTGGATCAAGGGTGTTGGTTGGGAAAGCATACCGGCAAGGATTCTATTGGCCCACAGCCCTCCAAGATGTGGTTGAGCTAGTCACCAAATGTGAAGCCTGCAAGTTCCAGTCCAAGAACAACCATCTGCATGCCCAAGATCTTCAGACAATCCCTTTGTCATGGCCGTTTTGGGCTTGGGGGCTCGGTATCCTCGGCCCTTTCCCCTGAGCTGTTGGGGGCTTTGAATTCTTGTCTGTTGCCATCCAAAAGTTTACAAAGTGGCCGAAAGTAGAAGCCGTGAGGAGGGTGACTGCTCAGTCAGCTATCAAGTTATTGAAAGGATTGGTGTGCTGCTTCAGGGTCCCTACCCGAATCATCACCGACAACGGCACCCAGTTCACGAGCCGCGCCTTCATGCAATATGTTAATGCCCTCGAAAGCAGGATATCATTTGCCTTTGTTGCACATCCCATAAGCAATGGACAAGATGAGAGGGCGAACACTAAAGTGTTGTGAGGACTCAAGACAAGAACACTTCATAAGCTGCAGAAGTGCGGCAGGCGATGGATCGACGAGCTGCCGATGGTTCTTTGGTCCCCCAGAACGACACCAAGTCGAGCTACCGGGCAGACTCCCTTCTCCCTAGTCTATGGGGCAGAAGCAGTTATCCCCACGAAACTCATTTACGGGTCACCTCGAGTGCTTACCTACAATAAAGTAGCGCAAGATCAGCACCAGTGTGATGACGCTGTGCTTCTCGAGGAGAACCGTCTCCGAGCTACAACGCGTGTTGCATGCTACCAGCAAACCCTGCGTCGCTATCACAGCCGCAGGGTTCATGCCCGGTGTTTTGAGAAAGGTGACCTTGTCCTTAGGCACGTTCAATCCGCCAAGGGTACAAACAAGTTGATGCCGAAGTGGGGAGGCCCTTACCGGGTAGTACGAGTCACCAGACCTGGAACAATCCATCTGGAGACCGTAGATGGCATTCAATTGCAAAACTCATGGAATATTGAGCATCTCTACAAGTTCTTCCCGTAAGGCGCGCCTGGCAGCCATCCTTTTGTACAGGCCTTGCCTCAGTTGCATGTAACCCCTTGTACAAAGCCAGACACAGACCCTGAGCAATAGAGAAATAAATGAAGCGCTGAGGGGCCCCCGACAAGTTGCATGCATGCATAAGCATTTCATGAATATCGCATGTTCATGTAGATAAGATCGCATCTGGCATCATTTTCATCTGCATAAATTGCAGGCTCCTACCAAATACTTGGCCTCCAAGAGGAAATGGAAAGATGAGCCTACACTGTGATCTCCGGCAAGCCGAATAGATAAGTTCTTTCTCTTGTCCATACGTGTTCTGTAAGTAAAGATTTGTGCATAAGAAAACCTCGCTGCTTTTTTAAACTTAGGTGCTCCCATCCCTTGACTCGAACGTTGCTTCGGTCAGGATGGTCGCAGTGGCCTTTGGTGAAAAAGAATTGGCGGGGGGGCTGGTCCCTCCTCGGCAACAAAATGGAGGGTACCGGCAGGGTAGCCTGGTGGGAGAAACTCGTTTACTTAAAAATATAGCGGCATTCCACCTCTGCATGGACATATAAATGCACGAATCCCCAGCAAGGTTTGTATTTTTCATTAATATACTGATCAAACAAGTACAAACCTTACAGGACACAAACATGGATTCAAGAGATTACATTATTTTAACTAAAATTTGGCAAGTGCCTGCAAATTTAAGATTGAAAAAAGATTAAATGCCCGTGATGCCTTCACTTTTTCCTCTCCTTCTTCGAAACTACAAGGAGAGACGAAGAAGGTGGATGGAAGGCCTGGCTGGGATTCGACGCCTCCCCTGGATCAGGGCAGCGCCATTTCCTAGCTAGCAGGAATAAACCAGAAGGCAGGTGCGGATGGTGGCGCTGCCGGAAGCTCGGACGGGGGCGGTGGAGTCACAGTAAAAAACAACTCATCGGAATGGTCACCCCTGTTCTTACCGTCTCGTGGGTTGCCTCCACCTTCCGTACCACTACCGCCCAGAGCCTCCATCACAATAGCCGAATCGGGCACCATGCTCTCTGGGTAATCCCACAAAGAGCATGGTCGTCCCTGACGGCCTGCAGATCAGGAGCCACCGCACGTTAAGGAAACATGTATGGGAGCAAGGAGCTCTCCTACTCACCAAGCAGATGGTGCCTGGGGAGGTCAGGTCTGCCTTTACCGATGGCGAGCCCGTTCTGTGACCTAACTCCCACGCCACAAGAAGAGGGGGAATAGGCCACGGTCGACTACCACGCCTTGCGCCCGTTGTGGGCTTTGGCGTGGTGTCACTTGCGTCACCCCTCACTAAAATTGAAGCCACAGACGGCCCGGTGACGAGCACATCAAAGTCTCCACCTCCGGTACTACCGCCGTGCTGCCCACACACCCTCCTGAAGCTTGCGGGAAGATGAGGAAGGAATCTCGCCCCAACAAAGGCGTAACTGCGCCTCCCCCGGGCCTGGACCAGACTCACTCCCCATGAATCAGCACAAGCATTTGGCATCATCAACCCCGAGCTAAGGCTCGGGACCTAGCCCCGGGCTCTCCCCTTCGGCATAACCAGCAGAAAACAAAGGATGGAGGAGAAGGGGTGTGAGGAGAATGCCTCCGCACCTCCCCCGCCCCTCCTTTTATAGGACGCTCGGGGAGGAGATTCGATCCCTCAACGGGTAATCACCACCCTCCTCCACCAACCCAAGAAGACCGGGACCCTGCCTGGATGCTCTCCTACACCACAAGCCTCCGTTACCTACCCCACTAGGTGCATGCAGCATACGTGGCTAAGGATAAGGGCGTGGTGGGAAGAGTGAATTGACAGTTACTCGCTCATGCGTAAAAGTCATTCACGGGCCATTACAAGAGTGGCCCCACCATGATTTCCATTACGTGACGCGCGGAAGAACCATAAACTTGCCTGGACTCAGATTAATGAAGAAGCAAAGAAGATCTCAAGGGGGCATCCACTTCTACACCCCTGCTCGTGCATTGGTTAGGTTCTACCCCGACGACGCGCGGCAGCACATTCGGGCCAGGACCGAGGGCTCCTGTTAGTGCAACAAACCCTGTGTTCGTTGCCCATACTATGCACAGGCCCAAGAACAAGATTACAGCGCCAAGATCAGATCGAAGCATGAGGGGTCAGTTCTTTGAAGGACCAACGTGCAGATCAAGAAGACCAATACTAGCCAGAAAGCGAAGATACCACTATGGGAAGAACCTCCCTAGCCGAGCAGGCGAGCCTGCCGAGGTTGGGATTACCCCGGAAGCGAGCCTCCAAGATCGCGCTGGCAGGCCTGCTGTCGCAGGAAACCACGTCCACCTATGGGACCTAAAGTCCCCTTGTTGGTTCGGCAAGGGGGAGTCGCGTTGCACAAAGAGCAGACGAACGTATGGAAGCACGACAGAGATCACGCAGGCATTTTTACACAGGTTTGGGCTGCCACGAGACGTAAAGCCCTGCTCCTGCTTTGGTGGATTGATCATGGAAAGGTGGTAGTGGAGCATAGTACACTTTCCGGCAAGGGTTGCCTCAGGGCGGCAGTGGCTACGCGCGTATGGGGGTGTGAGTTATCCAATCTTCTAACCTCTTATATCGTTTCCATGGGCCTCCTTTTATAGATCAAGGGGTTACCACAATGGCAAAATAGTCATTATGCACTGATAAGATAGCAAACAATGCTATCATACCTAACTCTACGGGCTGACAGGGCGCATTAATCAAAAATTATAGGTACGTTGGAGACGTATCAAGCATCCCCAAGCTTAATTCCTGCTCGTCCTCGAGTAGGTAAATGATAAAAACAGAATTTTTGATGTGGAATGCTACCTAACATATTTATGAATGTAATCTTCTTTATTGTGGCAAGAATATTCAGATCCATAAGATTCAAAACAAAAGTTTAATATTGACATAAAAACAATAATACTTCAAGCAAACTAACAAGGCAATTATGTCTTCTCAAAATAACATGGACAAAGAAAGCTTATCCCTACAAAATCATATAGTCTGGCTATGCTCCATCTTCATCACACAAAATACTCAAATCATGCACAACCCCGATGATATGCCAAGCAATTGTTTCATACTTTAGCATTCTCAAACTTTTTCAACTTTCACGGAATAAATGAGCGTGAGCCATGGACATAGCACTATAGGTGGAATAGAATGGTGGTTGTGGAGTAGACAAAAAGGAGGAGATATTCTCACATCAACTAGGCGTATCAACAAGCTATGGAGATGCCCATCAATAGATATCAATGTGAGTGAGTAGGGATTGCCATGCAACGGATGCACTAGAGCTATAAGTGTATGAAAGCTCAAAAAGAAACTAAGTGGGTGTTCATCCAACTTGCTTGCTCATGAAGACCTAGAGCATTTGAGGAAGCCCATCTTTGGAATATACAAGCCAACTTGTATGATGGAAAATTCCCACTAGTATATGAAAGTGACAAAATAAGAGACTCTCTATCATGAAGATCATGGTGCTACTTTGAAGCACAAGTGTGGTAAAAGGATAGTAGCATTGCCCCTTCTCTCTTTTTTCGCTCATTTTTTGTTTTCTTTTTTGTTTTCTTTTTTTGGGCCTTCTCTCTTTTTATTTTATTTGGCCTTTGTTCCCCTTTTTTTATTTCCTCACATGGGACAATGCTCTAATAATGAAGATCATCACACTTCTATTTAATTACAACTCAAAAAAATTAGAACTTGATACCAGAACAAAAATATGACTCTATATGAATGCCTCCGGCGGTGTACCGGGATATGCAATGACTCATCAGTGACATGTATGAAAGAATTATGAACGGTGGCTTTGCCACAAATACGATGTCAACTACATGATCATGCAAAGCAATATGACAATGATGGAACGTGTCATAATAAACAGAACGGTGGAAAGTTGCATGGAAATATATCTTGGAATGGCGATGGAAATGCCATGATAGGTAGGTATGATGGCTGTTTTAAGGAAGGATATGTGGTGGGTTTATGGTACCGGCGAAAGTTGCACGATACTAGAGAGGCTAGCTATGGCGGAAAGGTGAGAGTGCATATAATCCATGGACTCAACATTAGTCAAAAAGAACTCACATACTTATTGCAAAAATATATTAGTTATCGAAACAAAGTACTACGCGCATGCTCCTAGGGGGATAGATTGGTAGGAAAAGACCATCGCTCGTCCCCGACCGCCACTCATAAGTAATACAATCAAAAAATATCTCATGCTCCAACTTCGTTATATAACGGTTCACCATACGTGCATGCTACGGGGCTCACAAACCTTAACACAAGTATTTCTCAAATTCACAACTACTCACTAGCATGACTTTAATATCACCATCTTCATACCTCAAAACAATCATAAGGAATCAAACTTCTCTTAGTATTCAGTGCACTTTATTATATCCCTCTTAGATGCCCATCACATTAGGACTAAAGTCATAACCAAAGAAAATTACCATGCTGTTCTAAAAGACTCTCAAAATAATATAAGCATAGCATGAGAGTTCATTAATTTCTTCAAAATAAAACCACCATCGTTCTCTAAAAGATATAAGTGAAGCACTAGAGCAAACGACAAACTACTCCGGAAGATATAAGTGAAGATCAATGAGTAGTTGAACAATTATGTAACTATGTGAAGACTCTCTAACATTTAAGCATTTTTTATCTTGGGATATTATTCAAACAGCAATCAAAACAAAATAAAACAAAATGATGCTCCAAGCAAAACACATATCATGTGGTGAATAAAAATATAGCTCCAAGTGAAGTTACCGATGAAAGACGAAAGAGGGGATGCCATCCGGGGCATCCCCAAGCTTAGGCTCTTGGTTGTCCTTGAATATTACCTTTGGGTGCCTTGGGCATCCCCAAGCTTAGGATCTTGCCACTCCTTATTCCATAGTCCATCAAATCTTACCCAAATCTTCAAAACTTCACAACACAAAACTCAACAGAAAATTCGTAAGCTCCGTTAGTATAAGAAAATAAAACCACCACTTAGGTACTTTTGTAAACTCATTATAAGTTCATATTGGTGTAATATATACTGCATTACAACTTCTATATTGTTCATAGATTCATCAAAATAACCAAACAACACATAGAAAACAGAATCTGTCAAAAACAGAACAACCTGTAGTAATCTGTAACTCTCGAATACTTCTGTAACTCCAAAAATCCTACCAAATTAGGAAAACCTGAGCAATTTGTGTACCAATCCAGAGCAAAAAGAATCAGAACAAAATCACGTTTCTGTGAATTATCAAAACTAATTTACTGGGCGCAAAAGTTTCTGATTTTCAGCAGGATCAACACAACTATCACCGTAAGCATCCTAAAGGTCTTACTTGGCACTTTATTGAAACAAAATCTATAAAACATGATTACTACAGTAGCATAATCATGTGAACACGCAAAAAAAGTTAGGGAAATATTGGGTTGTCTCCCAACAAGCGCTTTTCTTTAATGCCTTTTTAGCTAGGCATGATGATTTCAATGATGCTCACATGAAAGATAAGAATTGAAACACAAAGAGAGCATCATGAAGCATACGACTAACACATTTAAGTCTAACCCACTTCCTATGCTTAGGGATTTTGTGAGCAAATAATTTATGGGAACAAGAATCAACTAGCATAGGAAAGCAAAACAAGCATAACTTCAAGATTTTAAGCACATAGAGAGGAAACTTGATATTATTGCAATTCCTACAAGCATATATTCCTCCCTCACAATAATTTTCAGTAGCATCATGAATGAATTCAACAATATAACCATCACATAAACCATTCTTTTCATGATGCATAAGCATAGAATTTTTATTACTCTCCACATAAGCAAATTTCTTCTCATGAATAGTAGTGGGAGCAAACTCAACAAAATAACTATCATGTGAGGCATAATCCAATTGAAAATTAAAATCATGCTGACAAGTTTCATGTTTATCATTATTCTTTATAGCATACATGTCATCACAATAATCATCATAGATAGCAACTTTGTTCTCGTAATCAATTGGAACCTCTTCCGAAATAGTGGATTCATAACTAAATAAAGTCATGACCTCTCCAAATCCAATTTCATAAATATAATCATCATAAATAGGAGGCATACTGTCATCATAATTAATTTTCTCATCAAAACTTGGGGGACTAAAAATATCATCTTCTATTGTGGGTCCTCAAAACATAGCATCCCCAAGATTGTGGCTTTGCATATTATTAGCATCATGGATATTCATAGAATTCATAATAACAACATTGCAATCATGCTCATCATTCAAATATTTAGTGCCGAACATTTTAATGTGTTCTTCTTCTAACACTTGAGCACAATTTTCCTTTCCATCATTTTCACGAAAGATATTAAAAAGATGAAGCATATGAGGCATCCTCAATTCCATTTTTTGTAGTTTTCTTTTATAAACTAAACTAGTGATAAAACAAGAAACTAAAAGATTCTATTGCAAGATCTAAAGATATACCTTCAAGCACTCACCTCCCCGGCAACAGCGCCAGAAAAGAGCTTGATGTATACTACACAACCTTCTTCTTCTAGACATTGTTCGGCCTCCAAGTGCAGAGGTTTGTAGGACAGTACAAAATTTCCCTCAAGTGGATGACCTAAGGTTTATCAATCTGTGGGAGGCGTAGGATGAAGATGGTCTCTCTCAAACAACCCTGCAACCAAATAACAAAGAGTCTCTTGTGTCCCCAACACACCCAATACAATGGTAAATTGTATAGGTGCACTAGTTCGGTGAAGAGATGGTGATACAAGTGCAATATGGATGGTAGATATAGGTTTTTGTAATCTGAAAATATAAAATAGCAAGGTAACTAATGATAAAAGTGAGCGAAAATGGTATTGCAATGAGTTGAAACAAGGCCTAGGGTTCATACTTTAACTAGTGCAAGTTCTCTTAAGAAGGATAACATAATTAGATCGTATAACTATCCCTCAAAATGCAACAAAGAGTCACTCCAAAGTCACTAATAGCGGAGAACAAACGAAGAGATTATTGTAGGGTACGAAACAACCTCAAAGTTATTCTTTCCGATCAATCCATTGGGATATTCCTATAAATGTCACAAACAGCCCTAGAGTTCGTAGTAAAATAACACCTTAAGACCCAAATCAACCAAAACCCTAATGTCACCTAGATACTCCAATGTCATCTCAAGTATCCACGGGTATGATTATACAATATGCATCACACAATCTTAGATTCATCTATTCAACCAACACAAAGAACTTCAAAGAGTTCCCCAAAGTTTCTACCAGAGAGTCAAGATGAAAACGTGTGCCAACCCCTATGCATAAGTTCACAAGGTCACAGAACCCACAAGTTGATCACCAAAACATACATCAAGTAGATCACGTGAATATCCCATTGTCACCATAGATAAGCACATGCAAGACATACATCAGGTGTTCTCAAATCCTTAAAGACTCAATCCGATAATATAACTTCAAAGGGAAAACTCAATCCATTACAAGAAGGTAGAGGGGGAGAAACATCATACGATCCAACTATAATAGAAAAGCTCGCGATACATCAAGATCGTGCCATATCAAGAACACAAGAGAGAGAGAGAGAGAGAGAGAGAGAGAGAGAGAGAGAGAGAGAGATCAAACACATAGCTACTGGTACATACCCTCAGCCCCAAGGGTGAAGTACTCCCTCCTCGTCATGGAGAGCGCCGGAATGATGAATATGCCACCGGTGATGGATCTCCCCTTCGGCAGGGTGCCGGAACAGGGTCCTGATTGGGTTTTGGTGGCTATAGAGGCTTGCGGTGGCGGAACTCCCAATCTAGGTTTCTTTTCGGGGGTTTATGTATTTATAGGAATTTTTGGCGTCGGTCTCACGTCTGGGGGGTCTCCGAGTCATCCACGATGCGGGGGGCGCTCCCAGGGGGGTAGGGCTCGCCCTCCACCCTCGAGGATGGCTCGGGACTCTTCTGGCCCAACTATTTTACTCCGGGGGCTACTTTTGGTCCATAAAAAATCATCAAAAATTGGCACGTAAATTGGACTCCGTTTGGTATTCCTTTTCTGTAAAACTCAAAAACAAGGGAAAACAGAAACTGGCACTGGGCTCTAGGTTAATAGGTTAGTCCCAAAAATCATATAAAATAGCATATAAATGCATATAAAACATCCTAGATGGATAATATAATAGCATGGAACAATCAAAAAATTTAGATACGTTGGAGACATATCAACACGGAGCTTGATGAGGAACTTCAATGTCTCTGGGTGCCGCTGTATCATGAGGCTGGGGAGGCTGATGACTTAGTCGCCGTTGTAATGGACATGTCCTTCATGGAATCCATGGCGGAAGACGTGAAAGAGATGCAGGTCCGGCATAACCAGTAGTGGCAGGCGCTCAACGAGTGGAGCGAATCCGCCAGCAAGGTTGACAAGAAGCTGAAGGATAAGTGTCTAGAGTTGCGCGAGTGGCATGACAAACAATTCAAGGTGCTTATGAGGCAGCAAGAGACCCTCCTGATGACGAGAGAAGACGTCATGGCCCGCGAGGCGTGCCTGGTGGATCACAAGGTATCTCTAGACGCCAGAGAGTGAGAGATCTCCCTCCGGGAGGAGAAGCTCGAAGCCACTCTTCGTGCCAAGGATGAAGATCTAGAGGCTCTTGTGCAGCAGCGCACCAAAGAACTGGAGGAAAACCACGGAGCCGCCCTGGACACCCTTGCCGCTGACCATGCTGCTCAGTTGAAGAAGCTTACTAATGATCTGGCTGCCGCGTCTGCCGACAAGACTAACCTCAACCTGTAGGTGGCTAAGCTGAATGAGCATCTCGCCAGAGGCGCCAAGGAGGTGGAGGCACTCAAAGAGGGGGCACGGCAGGCGAAGATTCTCTTGGCTAACATGCAGTCACAACTCTCCTCCAAGACCCAGAGCCTTGATGTTGCTAACAGCAACATCTCGGACATGAAGGCGAGGATCGGCACATTGGGGCGTTCGTCAGAGTCCAATGAGTCCAGCCAGCAGTTGCTGTCCAAGGATTTGGACATCGCCAAGTGTCTCCGGCAGGATGCAGAGGACATGCTGAAGAATCAGGTCAATCTAGGTAACCTCTGGATCAAGAGCCTGATCGACATGGCTGAACGTCTTGGTGCTCAGGCTGCGGTGATGGGCATGGATGGCCCATTCTTCTTAGTCAACAAGCACGAGGTCCCAAGCATCAAGCTGGGACTCTTCTTCAATGAGCTGATCGAGAAGCTGAAGGTGCATGAAGAGGGGAGGGCCAAACATTTTGCGACCGAGTCCCGGAAGCTTGCCCATGACGCCCTTTTCATGGTCTTGAGCAATATCGCCTGCCGCCATCCGGACCTCGACCTTGACGATGGATTCAAGAAGCCGCCAGCGGGTGCCGACATCGCAGCCTCCAAGGAGAAAGCTACTCCCCTGGCCAACAGGGTTCTCCATGTTTGAACTGCTCCACATGGCCATCAGACCAAGTATCGGGCCACTGTCGCTTTTGCGCTGCGCTGTAGGGAAACATGGCAAATATATTGTGTTTAGTAATTCTATTTCTAGCATTTGCGTGCAACTGATATTCCTAGATGGATTTCAAATGCTTGTTTACCCCTTTGAGCCTTATATGTTTGTGTACATACGATCAATCCCTATGTATGCTCAGGATGCCTGCCGATACCATATTGCCGCGATTGTCGTATGGGTCCGGCCCTTAACAGTCATCTTGGTGTGGATGCGTCCCGACAAGTTTTTCCTAGGTTGCTCTCGATGTAGCCTCTCATTCTGTGAGCATGGCTCGTGACAGGTCGATGGTGCAATCAAAGAAGCTAGCCAAGGTTCCATCACATGAAGGTTTTCACGATACAAACACTAGCTAACGTCAAGGGATAAACAGCTGCAAATGTCTGGAATGTGTCGACAAGAAGTGATAACGTCTACTTAGCTTTTGCTTTAAGCTTCTTTTCTCTCCTGCCGGGCTGCGCGTGTGTGGCGCACGCATGCGATGCCAGGAGGATCGAAAGCCAATCGGGCAGCTCTTTTATTCCCGGCAGGGACCGACACGTGCTTCGTGCGGCTGACGTGCGTCAGGGTATAGTGTCGGGATCCTCTAGTCCCCCTCCCTTTTCCCCCCTTCCCCTTTGAGTCAGCCCGGCTGCTGCCTTTGCATGGGTCATGCCAATGCAGGCAGCCTTGCTAAAGTATGCTTGCCGGGGCATCAATCAACGAACTCATACCGGCGCTTTGCTCAGGATTACCCAAAATAGGGGGAATACTGAACTGAGCGTCACGCGGTAATCGTCGACGTCGACGATGCCGGGGATCAAGCAGTTCGACTGCTAACGAAGGGAAGGGACGGGAAGGAGGGAGCTCGCGCCCGCACATCTCGTTCCCTTTCTTCGAACGGCGCCCGAACGGTGGGTATGCCATATGGGCCACCGAGGCAGGCATATTGCCACCAGTAGCGATCTTCGCCATAGCCACGGCTACGGCGAGGCGTGGAGGCCAACAATGTGGCAAGGGGATGGCCCCGCTTTGTTTCTGTACCTTTGTGGGAGCTGCGAATGCCAGAGGCTTCAAGCGGGCCACCATGGGCAAAAGCACGCAGCATACGCCTTAAGGTTCGCGCAAGCAAGCCCCCTACCTGGCGCGCCAAAGATGTCGCGGGAAACCACGCCCACCTATGGGACCTGAAGGCCCCTTGCTCGTTCGGCAGGGGGAGTCGTGTTGCACAAAGAGCAGAGGAACGTGTGGCAGCACGACAGAGATCACGCAGGCATATTTACCTAGGGTCTGGCCGCCGTGAGGCGTAAAACCCTACTCCTGCTTTGGTGGATTTATGGTGGAAAGGTGGTAGTGGAGCGTAGTACATTTGCCTGGCAAGGGTTGCCTTAGGGCGGCACTGGCTACGCGTGTATGGGGGTGTGAGTTATCCAATCTTCTAACCTCTTCTATCGTTGCCATGGGCCTCCTTTCATAGATCAAGGGGTTACCACAATGGCAAAGTACTCATTATGCACTGTTAAGATTGCAAACAGTGCTATCGTACCTAACTCTGTGGGCTGATAGAGCACATTAAATGCACCGCTCAACGTCACATCGTTGGTTGCCTGGCAAGGCTTGCCGGACTATCTCGCCAGCACCACGCCTGCTCGCTTGACACGTCGCAGGACAGGTGTCACCTGCAGGTGTTTCCTGTAGGGAGAAGCTGCCATGTGGTGAATGGCTGTCACTTAGTCACTTCGCGGCTTGACACCGCACTGATTGACGACGTGGGTTGTGGCGGAGTAGTTTGTGAGGTGGTTTTGCCTCCGTGTGTCCAGACAGGCCCTGCCGGGACGTCTTGGACATTTTCTTTCGGGGGTGGCCTCGCCCTTTACTGAGCTCGCCTGTCGGGCAAACGAGGCCCTTCTCCTGACGGGATCTTGCTTCTCTGGCTTGGTCTTGGTCCCTCTGATTTCCATGTTGGTTTTTTCGCGATCTTGGTCCCTTGTATTCTGGTTTGATCTTGGCTTGTCCGTTCACCAGTCAGGGGAAAATGCATACCCCTGTATATTTTCCCGGACACTTTCTGGGGCTCACGGAGGCAAACTACTCCACCACACCACCTCACAGCAACGCACATTGTTAATAAGTGTGGTGTCAATCTCCTAACTGACTAAGTGGATGCCCCCTGCCACATGGCAGCCACTTCCTACAGAAAATACCTCCAGGCGGCACCCATCCTGAGACGTGTCAAGCAAGCAGGCGCGAAGCTGGCAAAATGGCCGGCAGGGCCTGCCAGGCGAGTTGTGATGTGACACTGAGCGGCGCATTTAATGCGCTCTGTCAGCCTCCAAAGTTTGGTATGATAGCACTGATTGCTATCTAATCAGTACGTAAACACTGATTTGCCACTGTGGTGACCCCTTGATCTATAAAAGGAGGCCCATGGCAATCGTAAAAAGGATTTCGACCCGCTCACACCTATACACGCGTAGCCACTCTCGCCCCAAGGCAACCTTGTCGGGCAAGAGTGCTGCACTTTTCCACCATCAATCCACCGAAGCAGGAGTAGGCTTTGACGCCTCGTGGCAGCCCAAACCTAGGTAAAACTACCCGTGTGATCTCTGCCCTGCTGTGTTATGCTTCTCCGCTCTTTGTGCAACATGCGCATCCCCCGCCGAACCAAAAGGGGCTCTTTGGCCGCATAGGTGCCCGTGGTTTCCCACGACACTGAACTATTGAGTAGTCATCAGACCGCATTTGCCAGACGTTCACAGCGTCTAGATTAGCGGGAGTGGGCTTGTCACCTAGTGGTGCATCAAGGACATAATTCATCTGTGCAACAATGAGGATAATCCTCAAGTTACAGACCCAGTCTGTGTAGTTGTTACCATCATCTTTCAACTTAGCTTTCTCTAGGAACGTACTAAAATTCAGGGGAACGACAACTCGGGTTATTGATCTGCAACATAGATATGCAAAACTATTAAGACTAAGTTCATGATAAATTTAAGTTCAATTAATCAAATTACTAATGAACTCCCACTTAAATAAACATCCCTCAAGTTATCTATCAACATGATCCAAATCAACTAACCCATGTCCGATCATCACGTGAGATAAGGTAGTCACCAATGGTGAACGTCTCTATGTTGATCATATATACTATATGACTCATGTTCGACCTTTCGGTCTCCAATGTTCCGAGACCATGTCTGTACATGCTAGGCTCGTCAAGTTTAGCCCAAGTATTCTGCATGTGCAAAACTGTCTTACACCCGTTGTATGTGAACGTGGAGTCTACCACACCCGATCATCAAGAGGTGCTTCGAAACGATGAACTTTGGCAACAGTGCATACTCAGGGAGAACACTTTTATCTTGAAATTTAGTGAAGGGATCATCTTATAATGCTACAGCCGTTCTAAGCAAAATAAGATGCATAAAGGATAAACATCACATATAATCAAAATATGTGACATGATATGGCCATCATCGTCATGTGCTTTTCATCTCCATATCCAAAGCATCATCATGATCTCCGTCATCACCGGCTCGGCACCTTGATCTCTATCGGTGCGTCGGGGTCGTGTCGTCAACTATATTGCTAACGCATAGGGGTAAAGTAAAGCATTTACATGGATCTTGCATTTCATACAATAAATAAGAGACAACCCTAAGGCTCCTGCCGGTTGTCTATATTACAAAACATGATCATCTCATACATTAAAGTATATCACATCATGTCTTGACCATATCACATCACAACATGCCTTGCAAAAACAAGTTAGACATCCTCTACTTTGTTGTTGATAGTTTTACGTGGCTGCTGCAGGCTTCTAGCAAGTCGTTCTTAACTACGCAAAAACCACAACGGTGATTTATCAAGTTTGCTGTTTTAACCTTTTTCAAGGACCGGCCACAGTCAAATTTGATTCAACTAAAGCAGGAGAAACAGACACCCGCCAGCCACGTTTTATGCAAAACAAGTTGCATGTCAGTCAGTGGAACCGGCCTCATGTGCGTGGACATGTAAGGTTGGTCCAGGCCGCTTCAACCCACAATGCCGCCGAATAAAAAATAAGACGTTGGTGGTAAGCAGTATGACTATCACCGACCACAACTTTTTGTGTTGTACTCGTGCATATCATCTACGCATAGACCTGGCTCTAATGCCATTGCTGGGGAACGTTGCATGGAAAACAAACAATTTCTACGCACATGCAAGATCTATCCATGGACATGCAAAGCAACGAGAGGGGAGAGCGTGTCTACATACCCCAATAGACCGTAAGCGGAAGCGTTTGTTAACGCGGTTTAGGTAGTCGAACTTCTTCGTGATCCAACCGATCGAGTACCGAGCGTACGACCCCTTCACGTTCAGCACACGTTCATCCCGATGACGTCCTCGCCTTTTTGATCCAGCAAGACAGCGAAGTAGTGGAGTTCCGGCAGCACGATAGCGTGGTGATGGTGGTGGTAATGGTATCTCCGCAAGGCTTTGCCTAAGCACTACGAAAATATGACCGAGGAACGAAACTATGGAGGGGTGCGCCGCACACAGCTAAGAGATTTTTGTGGTTATGTGTGGCGCCCCCTCCAACATATATATAGGTGGGGGAGAGGGGAGCAGCCAGGAGGGTCGAATCCTACTTGGGCTCCTACCCTGGCCGCCGCCCCCATACCATATATGCCGGAGGGGGAAAGGAAAGGGGGATAGGGAGAGGGAAGTAAGGGGGAGGCCGACTGCCATAGGGGGTGCGCCAGCCCCTTGTGGGCTGGGGTGCTCCCCCCTAATTGAAGGAAATATGCCCTAGAGGAAATAATAAATTTGTTACTTTATTTTTCCTTATATCATGATAAATGTTTATTAATCATGCTAGAATTGTATTAACCGTAAACTTGATACATTTGTGAATACAAAGACAAAACACCGTGTCCCTAGTAAGCCTCTACTAGACTAGCTTGTTAATCAAAGATGGTTAAGTTTCCTAACCATAGACATGTGTTGTCATTTGATGAACGAGATCACATCATTAGGAGAATGATGTGATGGACAAGACCCATTAGTTAGCTTAGCATATTGATCGTTCAATTTTATTGCTATTGTTTTCTTCATGTCAAATACATATTCCTTCGACTATGAGATTATGCAAC
This sequence comes from Aegilops longissima, assembly GCA_021605205.1. Lineage (NCBI taxonomy): Eukaryota > Viridiplantae > Streptophyta > Magnoliopsida > Poales > Poaceae > Aegilops > Aegilops longissima. The sequence goes on from CM038679.1 coordinate 224,362,171, forward strand.
TCTCGGATAACAAAGGAATAGCTTGTGTGCTATCAAATGTTACAACGTAACTGGGTGATTATAAAGATGCACTACATGTATCTCGGAAGGTGTTTGTTGGATTGGCATAGATCGAGATTAGGATTTGTCACTCCGAGTATTGAAGAGGTCACTTTGGGCCCTCTCAGTAATGCACATCATAAGAAGCCTTGCAAGCAAAGTGACTAATGAGTTAGGTACAAGATAATGTATTAAGGAATGAGTAAAGAGTCTAGCCTATAACGAGATTGAACTAGGTATGAAGATACCGACGTTCGAAACTCGGGCAAGTAACATACCGATGACAAAGGGAATAACGTATGTTGTCATAACGGTTTGACCGATAAAGATCTTCATACAATATGTAGGAGCCAATATGAGCATCCAGGTTCCACTATTGGTAATTGACCGAAGAGGTGTCTCGGTCATGTCTACATAGTTCTTGAACCCGTAGGGTCCGCACGCTTAACATTCGATGATGATTTTGTTTTATATGAGTTATGTGATTTGGTGACCGCATGGTGTTCGGAGTCCCAAATGAGATCACGGACATGACGAGGAGTATTGAAATGGTCGAGAGGTAAAGATTGATGTATAGGATGATAGTATTAAGACACCGGAAGTGTTCCAGATAGTATCAGGTATTTATCAGAGTACCGGGGGGTTACCGGAACCCCCGGCGGGAATAATGGGCCATATGGGCCATAAGAGGGGAGCAGATGAGCCCACAAGGGGTGGCAACGCCTATGGAAGGAGGCCGATTGGGAGAAGCAAGAGGTGGTTTGCCCCCCCCCCCTTCCTTCCTCCCTCGTTGCTATGCATCTCCTAGGGTATGTGGACACATCAACCGCGTTGTCAAACGCTTCCGCTTTTGGTCTACGAGGGTACGTGGACACACTCTTCCCCCCTCGTTGCTATGCATCTCCTAGATAAATCTTGCATGAGCGTAGGAAATTTTTCGAAATTGCATGCTACGTTTCCCAACAGTGGTATCACAGCTAGGTTTATGCATAGATGATATGCACGATTAGAACACAAAGAGTTGTGGGTGGTGATAGTCATACTGCTTACAACCAACGTCTTATTTTGATTCGGCAATATTGTGGGAAGAAGCGGCCCAGACCAACCTTACATGTCCACGCACATGAGACCGGTTCCGCCGACTGACATGCAACTAATTTTGCATATAGGTGGCTGGCCGATGTCTATTTCTCCTACTTTAGTTGAATCGAATTTGACTACGACCGGTCCTTGAAGAAGGTTAAAACAGCAAACTTGGCAAAACACAGTTGTGGTTTTATGTGTAGGTAAGAACGATTCTTGCTAGAAGCCCATAGAAGCAACATCAAACTGACAACAACAAAGTAGAGGATGTCTAACTTGTTTTCACAGGGTATGTTGTGATGTGATATGGTCAAGACATGATGATATATGCGTTATTGTATGAGATGATCATGTTTTGTAAGATATCTAGCAACCGGTAGGAGCCGTATGGTTGTCACTTTATTGTATGAAAATCATACGCCCTGTAATTGCTTTACTTTATCGGTATGAGTTAGCAATAGTTGGCGAGACGACCACGACGCAACGATGGAGATCATGGTGTCAAGCCAGTGACGGTGGAGATCATGATGATGCTTTGGAGATAGAGATCAAAAGCACGAGATGATGATGGCCATATCATGTCACATATTTTGCTTGCATGTGATGTTTATCTTTTATGCATGTTATTTTGCTTAGTACGGCGGTAGCATTATAAGATGATCCCTTCACTAAATTTCAAGGTAAAAGTGTTCTCCCTGAGTATGCACCATTGTGAAAGTTCGTCGTGTTGAGACACCACATGATGATCGGGTGTGATAGACTCTACGTTCACATACAATAGGTGCAAGACAGTTTTGCACATGCGGAATACTTGGGTTAAACTTGACGAGCCTAGCATGTACAGACATGGCCTTGGAACACTGGAGACTTAAAGGTCGAACGTGAATCATATAGTAGATATGATCAACATAGAGATGTTCACCATTGATGACTACCCCATCTCACGTGATGATCGGACAAGGGTTAGCTGATTTGGATCACGTATCATTTAGATGACTTGAGGGAAGTCTTTCTAAGTGGGAGTTCTTAAGTAATTTGATTAATTGAACTTAATTTATCATGAACTTAGTCCTGATAGTATTTGCATATCTATGTTGTAGATCAATAGCTCGTGGTTTAGCTCCCTTATTTTTTGATATGTTCCTAGAGAAAACTAAGTTGAAAGATGATAGTAGCAATGATGGAGACTGGGTCCATGATCTGAGGATTATCCTCATTGCTTCACAGAAGAATTATGTCCTCAATGCACCGCTAGGTGACAAACCTATTGCAGGAGCAGATATAGACATTATGAACATTTTGCAAGCTCGATATTATGACTACTTGATAGTTTAATGCACCATGCTTTACGGCTTAGAACCGGGACTTCAAAAAAATTGAACGCCACGAAGCATATGAGATGTTCCAAGACCTGAAATTGGTATTTACAACTCATGCCCGTGTCGAGAGGTATGAGACCTCTGACAAGTACTTTGCCTAAAGGATGAAAGAGAATAGCTCAACCAGTGAGCATGTGCTCAGAATGTCTAGGTACTACAATTACTTGAATCAAGTGGGAGTTAATCTTCTTGTCGGTGTACTCGAGTAGGGGTACCCTAGTACCCCGAACTCGTGCACGGACAGTCGCAGCGCCCCGCGGCAGGGCTGGCCTGGTGACCGCCAAGGTCCTCAGCGGCTCCTTTGGAGCCATTCAAGAACAAAGTAATCAAGACCCCGACAAGAGGAGCTTGCCGGGAAGGCCACTCAAGGCACGAAGGAAACAAGACCCCGGCAAGAGGAGCTTGCCGGGAAGGCTTGGCGGGCGATAAGCTCCCGAGCGCGACAAGGACCTTGCTGCGGCAGGTAATCTCTCTTCATCTCCGCTCCAGCTCATCCGCCAACGTGTCGCCGTGGGGCTTTCCGAACGCGCGTGTCAATAGGCTGTGCAGCCAGCGGGAGCGGCGATAAGCGGCCGACAAGCTACAATCGTGGCAAACGGAGGCGCACTTGACGGTCCCTGTTGCACTATTCAGGTGACAGGGACGGACATTTATGGCTCTTGTCCCTTGCCGTCAGAGTTAGGTATAGATTACTGTACACTGTACAAAGCGGTGTACCAACCAATGTTTTTACTATTTCACCCTTGTCTACTTGCCACCTGTGGTGACCCCTTGTGCCTATAAAAGGAGGCCCAAGTGCAACGTAGAAAGGGTTCGGCTCCGGTTTAGTTCATTCGACTCATTCGAGACTAGGGACACTCAGGCTAGGTTTTGTAGCTCCCATTGCTCCCTAGCAAGAACACAATATAATCCACCAAGCATCAGTAGGAGTGTTATCTCTCCGGAGAGCTCCGAAGCTGGGTAAATATGCTCGTGTGCATCGCTTTGATCCGCTCTTTGTGCAATCTCCGCACCCCTCCGAACCACAAGGGACCCGGTCCCATAGGTGTTCGTGGGCCACGATCAGCTTCCCCGACATCTTTGGCGCGCCAGGTAGGGGGCGTCGAGGCTGTATGAACCTGATCCAGCGGTCACACGAGCAACTTCATCATCATCTTCATCAACATGGCACCGAAGAAGAAGTCTTCGGCGGCAGCAGAGCCGTCCGCGTCGAACCCACCACCACCGGAGCTGGCGGGTGGTGGGGAAGATGCTGGCGGAGGAACGGGCGTCGTCGAGAGAGCCCACGACGTCGCCAGGTCCAAGGACAAGGCGGCGCAGGCGTCGGCGTCCGAATCCGCACCGAGTCCTTCTCAGGAGGCGCGGGACCGACAGCGTCATGATGCTCGCAGCACCATACGCTCGTTGGATCAAGGCCAAGCTGGAGGATCCCGAGGCCCTCGAGACCCGAGATGCACGCCAAAGATGCCGGTACGAAGCGGAGTACGGTAGGGCATGGATGCTGCTCCTCCTAACTTGGTTAGGAGTCCGAGCACATCCCGTTCCTTGCTCCGTACGCCATTGCCGCCCACCACTCCAGCAGAAGCCTTGGCGAGAGCCCAGCTACTTCTAGACTACCCTCCAATGGCCAACAAGGTCGACGAATGGAGGGCCACAATCCAGAGTCTCATCGGCTTTGCTAACGGCGACGCTCGCGGCAACCAATCGCGTCCTTGCCGCGGGCGAGGCGATAAGGCACGAGCCGGTGGCGACGAAACCCGCGGGGTGACACCACCATGCACTCCCCTTCCGAAGGCCAAGATCACCAGCTCCTCGGATCCACATCGACAGCGACTCCACCGCATCGCCGATCCACGAGCTCGCGGTGATCAGCGCCAAGTTCTTAAGGAACGACAAGAAGAAGACGCCGAACCGCGATCGAAGCGCCAAGAGAAGCGCGTCAATCGACGACCAGCGCTGGGCCCACTGTCGATATGCATGCGCCCGGGGAACCAGGCGACTTGTCAGACGCTGTAGGTTGCCCCCTGCTCACTCGTGAGCTGCGGCAAGTCCAATGGTCCGACAAGAAAAACTTCAAGCCGATGTGCGAGAAGTATGATGGTAGGACACACCCATCGGAGTTCCTCAAAGATCTACACCATCGCGTGCAAGCTGCGGGGACGAGACGACAAGATCCTTGCCAACTACTTCCCTCCGGTGCTCAAGCCAAACGCCGATCTTGGCTCATGCACTTGCCGGACAGTTCCATATCTTCTTGGGCAGATTTGTGCCATCAGTTTGTCGGCGCCTTCACAGTGGCCACAAGCCTCATGGCCAAGAGAGTGACCTTCACCTGCCGCCCGTATGAGGGAGAGTCCTGCGCAAGTTCATCCAGAGATTCATCGTGTGCACTACAACATCCCTGACGCCCACCCTGCCAAGGTGATCAGCTAGCTTCATCGTAACGCTTGGAACCGTGAGGATGAGGGAGGAGATGGCGATGTGCAAAGTCAAGGACGTCAGCGAGCTGTAGGCCTTGGACGACAAGTGTGCACGCGCTGAGGAGGGAAGAAGACTCCCAGGAGAGAATGTGGGAGCGGAATCTGACAGTGAGGAGACCGCCCCGGCAAGGAAGAGCCGGCGGTGGAACAACACAAGGAAGCAGAACAAGGAGGTACTAGTTGTCAAGCAGTTCGGCAATGGAGGTGGCGCCGGCAAGGCTAAGGCTGGTGGCTCCGGCAAGGAGGTTGCCGCTGACACCGACCGCCAAGCTGTGGCGGTCGCCGACAAACAGGACAGCTCCAACAAGCAGTACTGCAAGATTCACCGCACCAAGGGCCACGACCTCCAGAGCTGCAAGAAAGTCGAGCAGCTTGTTGAACTGCAGAAGGCAGAATACGAGCGAAGAGACAAGGAGAAGGCCCAGGAAGGTGCAGGACAGCTAACAAGAAGAGACCCGGCCGGGGAGGGCGCCGCGGCAAGGCAAAGCAGCGGCAAGGAGACAGACCTCCCCGCGGCCGCGACAAGGACGAAGACGACGATGATGATGATGATGAAGATATGGAGGAAGACGAGGCTGATGAGCAAGAGTTTCAGAAGGCAACAGAGGTTCTTTGCATTGACGGAGGTGCTTCTCTGCATACCTCGCACCGTCAACTCAAGCAGTGGATGCGAGAGGTTAATGCAGCAGAACCATCCGTGGAGTCGCGCAAACCTCTGAAGTGGTCCAGCACGCCCATCATCTTTGACATTGAGGACCACCCTGATCGCATAACTGCGGTCGGGTGCTTGCCGATGTTGGTCTCACCAACTATCCGCAACCTCAAGGTCACCAAGATGTTGGTTGACGGCGGGGCCGGCCTGAACCTGATCTCCTCTGCAGTGCTCCATAAGCTTCAAATCCCTGACAGCGAGCTCGAAGAGACTGGCACTTTCCAAGGAATCAACCCAGGAAGGAGCAAGCCGAAAGGGAAGATCACATTGCCGGTAACATTTGGCAGTGAGCTAAATTTCAGGACTGAGAGGGTCACATTCGACGTTGCCGATTTCCCATTGCCCTACAATGGCATACTTGGCCGTCCAGCACTCGCCAAGTTCATGGCAGCCTCTCATTACGCCTACAACCTACTCAAGATGCCCGGCCCGATAAGCGTCATTTCTGCTCATGGCGACAAGAAGGATGCGCTTATCTGCGCCGACAAGATTTACCGGGATGCAGCAGCCGCGACAGATAGCAAACCACTTGCCGCTGAAGCTCCCGGGGGGAAGAAGAAGACCACCTTGTCCGGCAAGAGCTCTGATGCCCACTCCGGCAAGCGCACCTCTTCGGAGTGCTGCGCTACCGTCGAGGAGGCACCATCGAGCTCCACCGACAAGTGCAAGAAGATGATGGCAGCTCCGCCGAAGACCAAGAAGGTGCCCGCCAAGGAGGACGGCACTGGTGGTACCTTCACCATCAGTGCCACGCTTGACCCTAAATAGGAAGGCGAGCTTGTTGCTTTCCTGCGGGCGAATGTCGATGTGTTTGCATGGCAACCATCCGACATCCCCGTGTTCCTGTGAAAGTAATTGAGCACCACCTAGCTGTCTGTCCTCACGCCGCCCGTCAAGCAAAAAGTCAGGAAGCAGGCAGTGGAGTGCCAAGAATTCATAGCAGAAGAAATCAAGAAGTTGGAAGCAGCAGGCCTTGTCAGAGGAGTGCTCCATCCCATGTGGTTGGCCAATCCGGTAGTTGTACGCAAGGCGAATGGGAAATGGAGACTTTGTATTGACTTCACAGATGTTAATAAAGCTTGTCCCAAAGACCCATTTCCCTTGCCGCGTATAGACCTGATTGTTGACTCCACAGCTGGATGAGATTTGCTTTCATTTCGTGATGCATATTCAGGATATCATCAGATTTTCATGGCAGAAGAGGATGAAGAGAAAACCGCGTTCATTACACCATGTGGCACATACTGTTTCATACGGATGCCTTTCGGTTTGAAGAATGCTGGTTCAACATTTGCAAGAGTAGTCCATGATGCCTTTGAGCCACAAATACACAGAAATGTAGAAGCCTACATGGATGACATAGTGGTCAAGAGCAAGGACAAAGCAACTCTGGTTCAAGACTTAGACGAGACCTTTGCAAATCTACGCAAGATCAACCTCAAGCTCAACCCCGAGAAGTGCGTGTTTGGAGTCCCTTCTGGCAAGCTTCTCGTGTTCTTTGTGTCTCAGTGGGGAATTGAAGCCAATCCCGACAAGATAAAGGCCATTGAGCAGATTGAAGCACCGAAGCGCGTCAAGGATGTAAGAAGGTTTGCCGGTTGCGTGGCTGCTCTCAGCAGGTTTATTTCTAAGCCACTGGAGCGCCTCGCCATTTTTCAAGATTTTGAAAAGGCAGGTCCAATGAAATGGACTCGGCGGAGGCTGCGCTGCAGACTTGAAGAGGTACTGTCCTCCACTCCAATACTTGTCGCATCTAGGCCACAAGAGAAGTTGCTGCTGTATATAGCGGCAACCAATCAAGTGGTTAGTGCTGCGTTAGTAGCGGAGAGGGAGGCGGATGATGAGCCGGCAACCGAGGCAGATACATCCAGAGACAAGCAGGGGGCTTCGCCGTCAAGCTCTGGTCCCGACAAGGACGGATCTGCGCAGGATTGCGAGAAGATACAGAAAAGGATGGTGCAGCGCCCGATCTACTTTGTCAGTTCCCTTCTGCAAGGGGCTAGATCAAGGTATTCTGGCGTGCAGAAATTGCTTTTCGGCCTCCTCATGGCCTCGAAAAGCTGCACCATTACTTCCAGGCACATGAGATAACAGTCGTCACTCGCTTTCCGTTGAAAAGGATATTGCAAAATCCAGAAGCAACAGGCAGGATTGTTGAGTGGGCACTGGAACTGTCAAGCTTTGGCCTCAAGTTTGAAAGCACTTCAACTATCCAAAGCAGAGCATTGGCAGAGTTTATAGCAGAATGGACGCCAACGCAAGATGAAGAAATTCCAGAGACGAGCATCCCCGTCAAGGAGGCAAATAAAGAGTGGCTGATGTACTTTGATGGTGCCTTCTCGCTGCAAGGCGCCGGTGCCGGCGTGCTGCTTATCGCACCCACCGGAGAGCACCTCAAGTACATAGTCCAGATGCACTTTCCCAAGGAACAAGCAACAAACAATACTGCAGAGTATGAAGGTTTGCTTGCCGGTCTCAGGATCGCGGTAGACCTTGGGATCAAGAAGCTTATCGTCAGGGGTGACTCGCAGCTTGTCGTCTGCCAAGTAAACAAAGATTATCAGAGCCCATTGATGGAAGCCTATGTTGATGAAGTGAGAAAGCTAGAAGAACACTTTGAAGGCCTACAAATGGAACATGTTCCAAGAGCTCAGAATGACATTGCCGATAGCCTGTCAAAGTGTGCTGCACTCAAGTTACCTGTGGAACCAGGAATTTTTGTGCTCAAGTTGACTCAACCAACCGTAACACCATCAACTGGGCAGAACAAGAAGAGGAAGTTGGTTTCTGGCGACTACTTTCCGGCAGAGCTCCCTGAAGCCGCCGCCAAGATGGTCCCCAAAATCAACGCAAATATCGCTGAGGAGCAGTCTGCTCCGACAAGCCCTAGGGTTTGTTTCATTGAAGCAGACGCTCCCGACAAGTTTTGCTCTAGCAAGCTTGCCGGGGATCATCAAGCTCCGGCAGAACCGCAGGTTCTTGCCGTGGAAGCTGATGTTCCCGCAGCGGCAGATGTGCCATTAGTCCTTGTTGTCGAGCCACAAGCTCCAGCATGGGCACAGCAGATCGTCCATTTCCTTCAGACAGGAGAACTTCCCGAAGAGCAAGAAGAAGCGGAAAGAGTAGCCCGGCGGTCAGCTATGTACCAGTTTGTTGACAACATCCCGCATGTAAGAAGACTCAACGGTGTGAAATTGAAGTGTATTTGCCGGGAAGATGGATGAAGCTGTTGGCGAGATACACGGAGGCATATGTGGTCACCACATTGGCGCAAGGGCACTTGCGGCAAGGTTTCTTCGCCGAAGCCCTCCAGATGCAATCGCACAAGTAACCAAGTGTGAAGCGTGCGCCCATTCAAAACAGATACACCAACCAGCTCAAGCTCTCCAAACGATCCCTTTATCCTGGCCATTTTCGGTCCGGGGCTCGACATCTCGGCCCCTTCCCCGAAGTTGTCGGGGCTTTGAGTACTTGTACGTCGCGAATCGACAAGTTCACAAAGTGGCCGGAAGTGGAAGCAGATGAGGAAGGTGACAAGACAAGCAAGATCAAGTTCTTCAGTCAATTGTTTGCCGCTTTGGGATTCCTAACAGATCATCACCGATAACGGCACACAGTTCACGAGCCGCACCTTCATGCAATACGCCCAAGACCTTGGCGCCAAGATCTGCTTTGCTTCGTTGCTCATCCAAGAAGCAATGGTCAAGCAGAGAGCAAACGCTGAAGTGCTGCGGGACTCAAGACCAGAACTTTCGACAAAGCTGCACAAGTGCGTAAGAAACTGGATCGAGGAGTTGCGGTGGTTCTTTGGTTGATCAAGACGACGCCAAATCGAGCCACCGCCGATACCTTTTTCTAGTCTATGGAGCAGAGGCAGTTCTCCCCACGGAACTCAGATACGGATCGCCCGAGTGCTCGCTATGATGAGTTGAGCAAGAGCAGCTGCGATAAGATGACGCGCTGCTCCTTGAGGAGGACCGTCTTCAGCTGTCTTGGCGAGCTGCTCGCTACCAGCAAGCTTTGCGCCGCTACCATAGCCGCAGTTAACGCCGAAGCTTCGGCGAAGGCGACCTTGTTCTTCGCGCCCAATCCGCCAAGAATTCCAACAAGTTGACGCCAAGTGGGAAGGCCCTTATCGGGTGAAACGAGTCACTAGGCCTGGCGCTGTCCGCTTTGAGACCAAGATGGTGTTCCGTGAGCAACTCCTGGAATATAGAGCATCTTCGTAAGTTTTACCCATAGCGCGGTTGCCGGAACCTGCTCGCAACCACCCTTTTGTACAAGTCTTGCCGCTGTTGCATGTAATCCTTTGTACAAAGCCGGGCGCGGACCCTGCATCAAGAAGCCTATGTGTTGCGCACAACTTGTCAATACATGCTTTCATAATCTTATATGCATGTGTTATCTAACATTTTGTGCAGCATCCACACCCGTAAGCGATAACGAGCCACTAGGCTCCATAACTTTATTTTCTTCTTTCTTCTCAAAAGAGAGCAAGGTTCATCCACCCACAAGTTAACCGGGGAAGGAGAAGATAATGGTGTGGGCCGCCAAGTGTCGCCGAGGAAGTACTTGCCGGAAGCAAACAATGTAAAAGCTAAGTTGCTAAGTTTAAGTAATCAGTTTTAAATTTTCAAGTTATCTTCCTCGAACGATAGTACTTTGTATGGAAAACCTGCACGGAGGAACCAACTCATGGTTAGCTTGCGCCTTACATTGTTTCGAGTCTGCTCAACAACTTAACCGTGCTGCAACTAGTTGCGATAAGGTTGCTTGTCGGAGGCAGCATCGCCAAAGAAGTCTTGCCGACGTTCAAGACTCAGCGCCATGGCAAAGGTGTTTGCACCGACAAGTCCCCTAAAAGCGTAGGGCATAAACATACAAGGGAAGAAATCGAATAAAGGAAATAACATTGCATTCGATTGCCTAAGATAGAGTATATTACAAAATAACTTGTCGCAGATCTAATAAGTTATTCTAAATATGGTCTGCAGCGACAAGGGAAAGATAAACTTGGCGGCCTAGTCCACGCGGTCGCCATCGAGCCTCTTGACCTTGCTCACCCTGTCCACGATGGGTGCGACAAGGGCTTTGAGTGCTTCAACGTCAGCAGTTGGAGGCAGGGACTTGAGGACATTGGTGAAGTTGACACCCGGATTGCGGAAGGCCACCTTCATCAGCACCTTCTGGAGGGCCCCGGCGCAGACTTGGCGCGACTCCTCAGCTAGCTGCTTTGGGATCTCCTCTCGGAGCCGCTGGAGACCCGTCAACACGCCCTTGAAGAATAGGCTGAGCTTGGCGCTGGGTTGGAGGTTCTCGTCGGTGGAGTACCCAAGATCCACCATCCCCAGCTCCATCAGCTCATTATGGATACCGGCGGCGGTGTCCACAAGACCTTCCGTCCAAATGCATTATTCTATCTCGAGATCATTACAGGCGTCATGCATTCGCCAACAGCTCCTCGCTGGCCTTGATCTTTCCAACAGGCCCGCTTCTCGATCCTTGGCGCCTGCAGCGCCTCTGTCGAGGTGGTCGGTTTCAGCTCCAGATCCGCCTTGAGTCCTTGGCGGCGCCAAGACTCTTTGATCTTCTCAAAGAAACGACCTGCAGCTCGTCGAGAGTGTAGGCGCCCTTCTCTGACTCGTGCTTCAGCGGTGACCTCCTCGCCGCTCTTTGGGAGGGTGGCCTCCAGCTGAGCCACCTCGCCTCCAATTCCTTCTTGGCGGTCTCGGCAGCCACGGCGGCGCCCTTTGCCTCCCCGGAGTGCCCGCCATTGATTGCTTGCTGCAAGATCTTCCTCGTAGCTATCGAGGTTGATCTTCCGCTGCGCCACCACCTTCTTGCGCTGGAGAGCTTCGCCGCAAGCCTCGCTGCTCCTCGACCTCGGCCTTCTCCAAGATGAAGGCCGTGCGCCTCGCCAAGCTGCTCCCGCTTCGCTATGTCCCGGAGAGTTTCCTTGTTGGCGCGCGGAGCTCTCTTCGCGTTTCTCCATGTCAGCTCCGCCCTCGCGACAAGCGCCTCCCGACTCCAACTTGGCTTGGCGGGCGCGAGAGCGACAAGCAGCCTCTTCAAGAGCTGCTCCTCCTCAGGCTCGCCGCTGCTGCTGCTTGAGCGCCAACCAGCGACAGCCCGGCGGAGGCGAGCAGTTCGCGTCAAGGTCTCCTTCGCCGGTGCCTCGAGCTTGACGCCCACGGAAGCTTGATGAAGACACCTTCGCCGCCTTGAGATAGGCGCGGGCTGGGGCTCTTCGAGTCCGGTGCGGCATCGATGGCGGGGATCGGCGGTCGATGCAGCGCCTGGCGCCTCCCGCGGCCTCGGGGCCGCCAAGACGATCACCGGACTCCTCCCAGCCTCTGCGCCGGCAGCCTTGGCGGCCTCCTCGCCCGGCGGACCTGCCGGCGCGCCTCCTCCTCCATGTTGGCGGCGTTGCCATTGTTGCCGCGCGCCCTCCTCACGGCAACCTCGGTCTCCATCGGCTCTCCGGCAGATGGATCTGATGATCAAAAAAAAAGAAAAGAACAAGTCAAGCAAATGTTCGAAGAGAAGAACAGAAGAGAAAAGACCCAAGGGAAATTTTTAGTCAAGAATATGACCTGCAATGGGATCTATTGCCACGGTCTCCACCACCGGAGGGTCGTCGGCGCTGCCCCTTGTCGGAGAAGCTCCCCTTGTCGGAGAGGCCTCCCTTGCCGGAGAGCGCTCCCTTGGCGGAGACTTCTCCCTTGGTGGCGTAGTTGAAGCAAGCAGAACTTCGGGAGTGACCTCCGGTGCTTCCTGATGAGGTTGCTCTGCTCCTACATAATTCAACAAGTCAGATATTAGTGATGAAAGAGCACCCAAGCACACCTAACCGTAAGAAATGAATCAAATACTTACGCTGGGGGCTGTGCTGGGGGCTGCTCTGTTGAAGAGTTGCCAGATCCGGCAAGGGAGTCTCGGACGTGCCTCCTGTCGCCATTGTGGGAATCATCTGAGACGACAACCACCGGGTCTTGGCCTCTTCGACGCCCCTCCGAGCCAGCGCCCCAAGAAGGAAAGAGCTCAGAATGAAGCAAGTCGATACAAGACGAAGCAAGTAAATTCAAGAATTACAAGTAGCAGCGACAAGAACTTACTCTTCCTCTTCTTCCTCGGAGCTGAGAGCGAGAAGTCAAATTCCGCCCAGAGCGATTTAGCTGGAGGAGTAGGCTCCCTCGGGCGCTTGGCGGGGCCGTGGCTCAAGGCCCCGCCCTGTGGCGGCAGAGGCGCCTCGCAGGCAGTGCTTGCCGCGGTGGAGCGCGCGTCGGGCGGCGAGGCGGCTGTTGGGCCGCCCGCCGCCCGCCACTTCTCCGGTCTTGCAGAGGCGTCTCTTGGCGGGGCCGCGGGCTCCTCCTTCGCAAGCTACTTGACGGCGGAGGGAGGCACCCCGCAGGCTCATCCGGTCGGCGCGGGCTCGGCCTGCTCCTCCTCACCAGCGAAGCTCTTCTCGGTCGGCAAGGCTTGCCGCCTTGGCTGTTTTGCCGCCTCGACGGTGAACCCAAACACGCCGGGCGGCGTAGCTTCGCCGCCTCCTCCAACCTTGTGGCGCGCGCCATCTCCTGCTCGGTGGTGTCGCGGTGAGCCGCTTCGCTCGCCGGCACGGATCGGCACTTCCGCCAAGTCGTCGAAGAACTGCTGCACAACGTCGTCGGTGGGCTCCTGCCAAGTTGGAACGATTCCATGGGAATCGCACAACGGCATCATCGCGCGGATGCGGTCAAGCGACGAGTTGTTGCACAAGGGCACGACTCCCCTCGGCAACATGAACCATTCGGGGTGATCTGCATCAGGCTTGAACAGCTCCCGCAGCATGCCATCCAGCTCCAAGACAGTAAAGTTCCAGTTGAGGCCGGGACGCAGCCTCATGATGTCCGCCGCGTTTTGGAATTCCCAAGCTGGCCTTCCCCTCTCCTGCAAGGGCGCAATGCGGCGGCGATGGAAGTCCGCGCAAACAGCTCCTACGGTAGCCCTGCTTGCCGGAGGCGCAAGATCCTAGTCACGGCAATCTTCAACATGGCATCCTCCAGCACCAAGTTGCTCCAATCGTTGCCGCGCACTATGGGAGTTTGGCGCAGGGCAGTAAAAGGCTGTGGCTCCTCCTCTAAGATCCAACACCAGTCAGCTCTCCACTCCTCCCACTTGTTGCGCAGCTCTCCGTCAAGATACGCTTCCTTCTTGCCGATCCTAGAGGTCCATGCAATTCCTCCGGCAAGCGGCTCTCTCTCTCTACGCTGGGCGTGAAGTAATGGCGGAAGAGTGCGACATTTGGGTGGACCCCGACAAAGTTCTCGCAGAGGTGTGCGAAAACGGCCATGGTGAGGATGGCATTGGGGGTGAAATCAAGGAGGCGGAGGCCATATGTGTTCATGACATCGCAAAAGAATTCGGAAAAGGGCGGGCAGAGCCCGCAGTGGAAGAAAAGCGCGAAGAAAGGGTACCCGATGGAAACCTTCTCGGATGTGGCGGCGGAGATGACCTCAGCGCTGGTGCGCCCGTGTCTCCGTCGACCAGAAAAGGTAATACAGCTCCCGCAGCTCCTTCCTGTCAAGCAGGGGATCGAAGAGGGCCCGCTCCTTTCCCCTTGTCAGCTTTTGGAGCCATGGGGGGAGGTGGTGGAGGAGGTCAACGGCGTTGGTGGCGCCGGTGGCAATGGGGGAGGACGGAGCGTCGCTCTCTGTGGACTTGAGAAGAAGGGGGGAGCGGCGGTGGTTTCTGATGTGACAGCAATAGGCAAGTGGGCGTCCTGCCCCTGTTCCCCCTACTTATAAGGGGGGAGAGGGGACGGGCGTTCCGGTTTTCCCATTAAAGAAAGCCCCCACGATCTCTCCCACGACGCCACGTCTTGAACGTGCCGTTCGTGGGGGACGTGGTGGGTCCGGTTAATAATCTGCGCGATCCGGCCGCAAGCGTGTCCCGTAATCGCTTTTGGGCCTGGCCCAACAGAGCTTGGCGCCGTGTGTGGCCCAGGCCCGGGGGCTCCTGTCGGTGTACTAGAGTAGGGGTACCCTAGTACCCCAAACTCGTCTGCGGACGATCGCAGCGCGCCCCGCGGCAGGGCTGGCCTAGTGACCGCCAAGGTCTCGGCGGCTCCTTTGGAGCCATTCAAGAACAAAGTAATCAAGACCCCGCAAGAGGAGCTTGCCGGAAGGCCACTCAAGGCACGAAGGAAACAAGACCCGGCAAGAGGAGCTTGCCGGAAGGCTTGGCGGGCAATAAGCTCCCGAAGCGACAGGACCTTGTCGCGGCAAGGCGCTTGCCGCGGCAGGTAATCTCTTCATCTCCGCCCAGCTCATCCGCCAACGTGTCGCCGTGGGGCTTTCCCGAACGCAGCGTGTCAATGGGCTGTGTAGCAGCGGGAGCGACGATAAGCGGCGCCGACAAGCTACCATCGTGGCAAACGGAGGCGACTTGACGGTCCTGTTGTAATCGTTCAGTGTGAGGGACGGACATTTATGGCTCTTGTCCCTTGCCGTCGAGTTAGGTATAGATTACTGTACACTGTACAAAGCGGTGTACCAACCAATGTTTTTACTATTTCACCCTTGTCTACTTGCCACCTGTGGTGACCCCCTTGTGCCTATAAAAGGAGGCCCAAGTGCAACGTAGAAAGGGTTCGGCTCCGGTTTAGTTCATTCGACTCATTCGAGACTAGGGACACTCAGGCTAGGTTTTGTAGCTCCCATTGCTCCCTAGCAAGAACACAATATAATCCACCAAGCAGCAGTAGGAGTGTTATCTCTCCGGAGAGCTCCGAAGCTGGGTAAATCTGCTCGTGTGCATCGCTTCGATCCGCTCTTTGTGCAATCTTCGCCCCCCTCCGAACCACAAGGGACCCGGTCCCATAGGTGTTCGTGGGCCACGATCAGCTTCCCCGACACTTCTAGATAAGAGAGTGATTGACAGAGTTCTCTAGTCACTATCACCAAGCTACTAGAACTTCGTGATGAACTATAATGTGCAAGGGATAATGAAAAAGATTCCCGAGCTCTTTGCGATGCTGAAATCGGCGAAGGTAGAAATCCAGAAAGAGCATCAAGTGTTGATGGTAAACAAGACCACTAGTTTCAAGAAAAAAGGGCAAAGGAAAAGAAAGGTAACTTCAAGAAGAATGACAAGCAAGTTTCCACTTCCGTGAAGAAGCCCAAAGAAAGACCTAAGCTTGAAATTGAGTGCTTCTACTGCAAAGGGAATGGTCACTGGAAGCGAAACTACCCCAAATACTTGGCGGATAAGAAGGATGGCAAAGTGAACAACATTATATTTCATATACAAGTTATTGATGTGTACTTTACTAGTGTTCATAGTAACCCCAGGGTATTTGATACCGGTTCAGTTGCCAAGATTAGTAACTCAAAACAAGAGTTGCAAAATGAACAGAGACTAGTTAAGGGCGAGGTGACGATGTGTGTTGGAAGTGATTCCAAGGTTAATAAGATCACCATCGCACACTCCCTCTACCTTCGGGATTAGTGTTGGACCTAAATAAATTTTATTTGGTATTTGCGTTAAGCATGAATATGATAGGACCATGTTTATCGCAATATGGTTATTCATTTAAGTCAGAGATTAATTATTGTTCTGTTTACATGAATAATACCTTCTATGGTCATACATCAAATGTAAATTGTTTATTGAATCTCGATCATAGTGATACACATATTCATAATACTGAAGCCAAAAGATGCAAAGTTGATAATGATAATGCAACATATTTGTGGCACTGCCGTTTAGGTCATATTGGTTTAAAGCGCATGAAGAAGCTCCATACGGATGGATTTTTGGAATCACTTGATTATGAATCAGTTGATACTTGTGAACCATGCCTCATGGGCAAGATGACTAAAACTACCTTCTCTGGAACAATGGAGCGAGCCAATGAATTATTGGAAATAATACCTACCGATGTATGCGGTCCGATGAGTGTTGAGGCACACAACGGGTATTGTTATTTTTCTGACCTTCACAGATGATTTGAGCAGATATGGGTATATCTACTTAATGAAACACAAGTCTGAAACATTTGAAAAGTTCAAGGAATTTCAGAGTGAAGTGGAGAATCATCGTAACAAGAAAATAAAGTTTCTACAAGCTGATAGCGGAGGTGAATATTTGAGTTACGAGTTTGGCCTTCATTTAAAACAATGTGGAATAGTTTCACAACTCACGCCACCTGGAACACCACAATGTAATGGTGTGTCCGAGCATCGTAACCGTACTTTATTAGATATAGTGCGATCTATGATGTCTCTTACCGATTTACAACCATCGTTTTGGGGTTATGCATTAGAGACAGCTGCATTCACATTAAATAGGGCATGTCTAAATCCGTTGAGACGACACCGTATGAATTGTGGTTTGGCAAGAAGCCTAGGCTATCATTTCTTAAAGTTTGGGGTTGCGACACTTATGTCAAAAGGCTTCAGCCTGATAAGCTCAAACCCAAATCGGAAAAGTGCGTCTTCATAGGATACCCTAAGGAAACAATCGGGTACACCTTCTACCACATATCTGAAGGCAAAAACTTTGTTGCCAAGAATGGAACCTTTCTAGAGGATGAGTTTCTGTCGAAAGAAGTGAATGGGAGGAAAGTAGAACTTGATGAGGTAATCGTACCTTCCGTCGAATTTGAAAGTAGCTCATCACAGAAAACCGTTCCCGTGATGACTACACCAACTAGAGAGGAAGCCAATGATGATGATCATGAAATTTTAGATCAAGTTACTACTGAACCTCGTAGGTCAACCAGAGCACGATCCACACCAAAGTGGTACGGTAATCCTGTTCTGGAAGTCATGTTACTAGACCATGGTGAACCTACGATCTATGAAGAAGCTCTGATGAGCCCAGATTCCGATAAATGGCTTGAGGCCATGAAATCTAAGATAGGATCCATGTATGAGAACAAAGTGTGGACTTTGGTGGACTTTCCCGATGATCAGCGAGCCATAGAGAATAAATGGATCTTCAAGAAGAAGACGGACACTGATGGTAATGTTACTGTCTACAAAGCTCCACTTGTCGCAAAAAAGTTTTCGACAAGTTCAAGGTGTTGACTAAGATGAGATTTTCTCACTCATAGCGATGCCTAAGTCTGTCTGACTCATGTTAGCAATTGCCGCATTTTATGAAATCTAGGAAATGGATGTCAAAATTGCATTACTTAATGGATTTCTTAAAGAAGAGTTGTATATGATGCAACCAGAAGGTTTTTTCGATCCTAAAGGTGCTAACAAAGTGTGCAAGATCTAGCGATCCATCTATGGACTGGTGCAAGCATCTCAGAGTGGGAATATATGCTTTGATGAGATGATCAAAGCATATGGTTTTATACAGACTTTCGGTGAAGCCTGTATTTACAAGAAAGTGAGTGGAGCTCTGTAGCATTTCTGATAGTACATGTGGATGACATATTGTTGATCACAAATGATATAGAATTTCTGGTTAGCATAAAAGGATACCTGAATAAGAATTTTTCAATGAAAGACCTCAGTGAAGCTACTTATATATTGGGCATCAAGATCGTAGATCGAGACACTTAATAGGACTTTTGCAAAGCACATACCTTGGAATTTTTTTAAGAAGTTCAAAATAGATCACTCAAAGAAAGGGTTCTTGTCTGTGTTGCAAGGTGTGAAGTTGAGTAAGACACAAAACCCGAACATAAAAGAAGATGGAGAGAGAATGAAAGTCATTCCCTATGCATCATCCATAGGTTCTACAAAGTATGCCATGTTGTGTACCAGACCTATTGTATAACTTGCCATGAATTTGGCAAGGGGGTACAATAGTGATCTAGAAGTAGATCAACGGACAATGGTCAAAATTATCCTTAGGTGCCTAAAGAGGACTAAGGAAATGTTTCTCGATTATGGAGGTGATAAAGAGTTCGTCGTAAAGAGTTACATCGATGCAATCTTTGACACTGATCTAGATAACTCTAAGTCTAAATCTAGATACGTATTGAACATGGGAGCAATTAGCTAGAGTAACTCGATGCAGAGCACTGTAGACATAGAAATTTGCAAAATACATACATATCTGAATGTGGCAGACCCGTTGACTAAACTCCTCTCACAAGCAAAACATGATCACACCTTAGTACTCTTTCGGTGTTAATCACATCGATGTGAAATAGATTATTGAGACTTAGAGTGAACTATGGGTGTTAATCACATAAATATGTGAAGTACTGGTGTTAAATCACATGGTGATGTGAACTAGATTATTGGCTCTAGTGCAAGTGGGAGACTGAAGGAAATATGCCCTAGAGGCAATAATAAAGTTGTTATTTTATATTTCCTTATATCATGATAAATGTTTATTATTCATGCTAGAATTGTATTAACCGGAAACTTGATACATGTGTGGATACATAGACAAAACACCGTGTCCCTAGTAAGCCTCTACTAGACTAGCTCGTTAATCAAAGATGGTTAAGTTTCCTAACCATAGACATGTGTTGTCATTTGATGAATGGGATCACATCGTTAGGAGAATGATGTGATGGAGAGGACCCATCCGTTAGCTTAGCATATTGATCGTTCAGTTTTATTGCTATTGCTTTCTTCATGTCAAATGCATATTCCTTCGACTATGAGATTATGCAACTCTCGGATAACGGAGGAATAGCTCGTCTGCTATCAAATGTTACAACGTAACTAGGTGATTATAAAGATGCACTACAGGTATCTCCGAAGGTGTTTGTTGGGTTGGCATAGATCGAGATTAGGATTTTTCACTCCGAGTATCGGAGAGGTATCTCTGGGCCCTATCGATAATGCACATCATAATAAGCCTTGCAAGCAACGTGACTAATGAGTTAGTTACAAGGTGATGTATTATGGAACGAGTAAATAGACTTGCCTGTAACGAGATTGAACGAGGTATGAAGATACCGATGATCGAATCTCAGGCAAGTAACATATCGATGATAAAGGGAATAACGTATGTTGTCAAAACAGTTCACCGATAAAGATCTTTGTAGAATATGTAGGTGCCAATATGAGCATCCAGGTCCCGCTATTGTTTATTGACCGGAGAGGTGTCTCGGTCATGTCTACATAGTTCTCGAACACGTAGGGCCCGCACGCTTAACGTTCGACGAAGATTTTGTATTATATGAGTTATGTAATTTGGTGACCGAATGTTGTTCAGAGTCCCGGATGAGATCACGGACATGAAGAGGAGTCTCGAAATGGTCGAGAGGTAAATATTGATGTAAAGAAAGATATTATTCAAACACCAAACGTGTTCCGGATAGTATCGGGTATTTATCGGAGTACCGCGGGGTTACCGGAACCCCCGGGGGGAATAATGGGCCATAAGAGGGGCGCACACCAGCCCACAAGGGGTGGCGCCCCCTATGTTGAGAGGCCAATTGGGAGAAGGAAGAGTGGGTCTGGCCCCCCTTTCCTTCCTCCCTTCCCTATTCCCTTTCCCCTCCGGTAAAATAATGAAAGGTGGGGCGAATTGGGAGAGGACCCCAAGTAGTATTCCTTCTACTGGGGGCGCCCCATGGCTGCTCCCCACCCCTCCCACCTATATATACGTGGGGAGGGGCACCTAGAACACACAAAAACAATAGTTAGCCGTGTGCGGCGCCCCCTTGACAGTTTACGCCTCCGGTCATATCTTTGAAGTGCTTAGGCGAAGCCCTGCGCGGATCATATCACCACGCCATCATGCTGACGCAAATCATCTACTTCCTCGACACCTTTCTAGATTAAGAGGGCGAGGGACATCATCGCGCTGAACCTGTGCAGAACTCGGAGGTGTCGTACGTTCGGTACTTGATCGGTCGGAGCTAGAAGAAGTTCGACTACATCAACCGCGTTGTCAAACGCTGCCGCTTTCAGTCACGAGGGTACATGGACACATTCTTCCCCCCTCATTGCTATGATCTCCTAGATAGATCTTGCGCGAGCGTAGGAATTTTTTTGAAATTGCATGCTACGTTTCCCAACACTAATGGTCCAATAGGCCCATCTTTCTTCCGGGGCTTCCCGGAACCCCTTCGGGTGATCCAATGTCCACCCGGCACCTCCCGAAACTCTTCCGATGTCTGAATAGTATCATCCTATATATCAATCGTTACCTCCGGAGCTCCTCGTCATGTCCATGATCTCACCCGGGAGTCCGAACAACATCCATTCACCAATTTAATATAACTCATATAACACTATATCGTCAACGAACGTTAAGCGTGCGGAACCTACAGGTTTGAGAACTCTATAGACATGACCGAGAAACCTCTCCGGTCAATAACCAATAGCAGAACCTGGATGCCCATATTGTCTCCTACATATTCTATGAAGATCTTTATCGTTCCAACCTTATGACAACATATGTAATTCCCTTTGTCCATCGGTATGTTACTTGCCCGAGATTCGATCGTGTGTATCTTCATACCTAGTTCAATCTCGTTATCGGCAAGTCTCTTTACTCGTTCCGTAATACATCATCTTGTAACTAACTCCTTAGTCACTTTGCTTGCAAGGCTTCTTATGATGTATATTACCGAGAGGGCCCAGAGATACCTCTCCGATACATAGAGTGACAAATCCTAATCTCGATCCATGCCAACTCAACAAATACCTTCAGAGATACCTGTAAAGCATATTAATGATCACCCAATTACGTTGTGATGTTTGATAGCACACAAGGTATTCCTCCAGTATCGGGGAGTTGCATAATCTCATAGTCGAAGGAATATGTATTTGGCATTAAGAAAGCAACAACAATAAACTGAACGATCAATATGCTAAGATAACAGATGGGTATTTTCCATCACATCATTCTCTTGATGACATGATCCCGTTATCAAATGACAACACATGTCTATGGATAGGAAACCTTAACCATGTTTGATCAATGAGCTAGTCTATTAGAGGCTTACTAGGGACACGGTATTTGCTTATGTATTCACACATGTATTTAAGTTTCCGATCAATACAATTCTAGCATGAATAATAAACCTTTATCATGAATAAGGAAATATAAAATAAAAAACTTTATTATTGCCTCTAGGGTATGTTTCCTTCAAAAGCAACTTGGGGAAGGCTAGAAATCAAGAATCTTGTGATAGGATTGGAATATATTGATTTCAACACATGTGTAGGTGGTTCTCTCTCTGAAAATGTATGTTGGAAGTCTAGGCACATTCTGATGGCTCTCCCACTTATGGAGAAGGGGGTGAAGGGGTATAAAAAATCTAATCGTTATACAGACATTTGAGCCAACTCGGTCAGACCAAACAGAAGAACTCGGTGAGACCGATTCAGTTCAAAATGTGAACGTTAGGAATCTCGGTGGGACTGACTGTAACAACTCGGTGGGACCGATGTGCAAGGGATCAGGGCAAACGTCAACTCAGTGGCACCGATTGCATCAACTCAGTGAGACCGAAGTGAAGAAATAAGGCAACAGAGAGGATCTCAAGCCAACTCAGTGAGACCGATCGCTATTTCGGTGAGAGCGAAATAATTGCAACAGGCAACAGAGACTTGGCAAGGCCGTCTTGGTGAGACCGAGATCCATATCTGTGTGACCGAAATGTTAGGATTTCTGGCAGTGGCTATGTCAAATGAACTCGGTGGCGCCAGATAGAAAGAATCGGTGGGGCCGAGTTGGAGTTTAGGGTTTTGACATATTTGGAATGAGAAAGGGGTTGAGGGCTTTGGAGCAATATCGCTAAGCATTTTGAGAAAGCAAGCCATTAACCAACACCTCATCCCCTTTTAATAGCATTGGCTTTCCTATGGACTTAATTTGATCTTGGATCGCTAGAATATAAATGAAGAGTCTTGAGGTTTTTCCAATATGTGTCCTTAGCATTTCGAAGGGGTTCCACGTCCTCTTGTCCTTTCCATGCCATTGTTGAACTTGTCTGAAATACACTAGATAAAAGCATTAGTCCAACAAGAGATATGTTGACATTAATTACCAAAATGACGCTGGGAGCACTGTCGTGGTTCTAAGCCTGACAGTAGAATGAGGGGTAGGTATGAGGAGGCAAGATCCTAGCTATGGTGAAGTTGTGCACGCAAGACTTACGAGTTCAGGCCCTTCTCAGTGGAAGTAACAGCCCTATGTCTTGGTGCTAAGGAGCTCAGTCGATTGGATTATGCGTGAAATTACACGGGGTGCTAACCCTTGTGCCTGAGTAGGGGGTGGCTTATATAGAGTTCACCAGACCCCTCCGGCCCTCAGTTACACTGGGTTCAATGTACATAAATAAAGGGAGTTACTGGTAACGCTAGCATTAATGTCATATAAATGATCATTAAGACTACGGAGTGAACGTCTGACCGTTGTCATTCAGGGTGACCTTAGATCTTCTATACTCTGATGGTTCTTGATGCGGTCGAGTGGGCATACTTCTTGTTGAATGGAATTGGGTTGTCCGAGTGGAACTCTCAGTCGAGTGGGTTGTATCATGTGGTGATTTTAGTCGGTAGAATCTGCTTTCCTTTGAACATCCTTGATTGTAGGGCAATGTCCTTGGGTAGGGTACTTAGATCAGGTCGATTGCCCTACCCTAGGTACATGTTGTCGTCAAGAACTTGTGCTTTCACGGGCGCACGATCACATTGGGGAAGCTTTAGTTATTTGATCTTAGATTATGTTAATTAATTATACCTCCAGAGCAGGAATCATCCTGCTCTGGAGGTATAAATGTAGAAGTGCATGCTCTAGCCAATGCAACCAAAAGATCGATCTAATGGAAGAGACTAGGATGCACATTATACATCAACACCCCCCCTCACGTGTGGCTCCCTCAGGCCTAAACGTGGATCGAAAGTGGGCTACAATTTAATTGCAGCCAGCCGGTCTTGAACTCAGTACCTCTTGGCTCCGATACCATGTAAAAAGGGAGAGAGAGGATTGGTGGAATAGTACATTGTATTGCTTGAGCCTCGTGGGCATATATATAGGAGTACAATGATCTACTTGGAGTGCATGACAAGCCAGAACAAACCCTACTCTATCTCATCTTTCCTAATAATCAATATACTCAACGTCCCCCTGCAGTAACAATGGTAGCGACGCAGAGGGTGAGACTGGAGAAGAATCTGAAGTTAAGCCGACGGACAACCCCCCATAGTCGTAACGGTCGATGCATCGCAGAGTCGTGGCTGGAGTGGAAACCGACGAGGTTGCTCAAGCAAGGCGGTAGCCCTTTGTGCCATTTGTCGTGGTAGCCGAGGGCATAGGTGGTGGAGCCATGGTCGAGGTAGCCGTGCGAAGAATGCCGTGGTCCATGTCGAGTCGGGGTGGCCGGTGTCGAGGAAGTCGTCGTGGAGCCGCGGGTGTAAGGGGGCGCCGAGTTAGCATGGGCGCAGTGGTGTCGAAGTAGTGGTGCGCCGGGGAGAAGACATTGTTAACGATGCGTCGCGCTGGGGTTGCCAACCCCGGGGACACATCGTAGAAGAAGGCACGCGTCGGTGTTGCCAGCACCGGGCATGCTTAGACGGACAAAGACGAAGTTGACGAAGCGCCGGCCAAGCTTGCCAGGCGCGGGGACACGTCGTGGATGAAGGCACGCATCGGTGTTGCTAGCACCGGGCATGCGTAGACGAGGGACCTGCACGAGTTGTACACCATGTCAGAGAAGTCGGAGGGGCCAACAAAGAAGAACTCGACGACGATTGCGTCATCCATCGGCGCGGGGCCATTGTCACCAACGGTTGTCGGAGTAGACAAAGTGATCGGGGTAGATGACGGCAACGCTGGCGACAGGCTGGTGCTTGGACGAAGACGAAGGGGGTGGACGGGCGGCGGCGGCTACGAAGGTAGCGGCAGTGACGGCCAAAGAAGAGTGGCGGCCTGACGGCGGCGGTGGCTAGGTTAGGAGTGCGGCGGCGGTGGTCGAAGTAGGCGAAGACCCCTGACAGCGTGACGAAGACCGGCACGGACGGTGGCGTTCCCGCGCCAAGGAAGATGGCACGGCGCATACCACGGGAGGCCGATGCACCGTGACGGCGGAGCGGACCGCGGGCCGCGGCGCTACGGCCCGAAGGGGCGATGCAACAGCAGCAGGCGGGTCAGGCGACGGCGGGAAGACCTATGGGCGGCAGCGGGGACCGTGGGGCACGACGCTGCGGCCCGAAGGGGCGACACAATGGCGGTTCGTGAGTCGGTGCAACCGCGGCGACGGCCTCGGGGCGGCGGCGCGGACCGCGTAACTCGACACTACGGCCCAAAGGGACGACGCAACGGCGACGCATGAGTCGATGCAGCCGCGAGGAGAAGCATGGGGCGGCGGTGCTGCGGCCCGACGGGACGATGCAGCGCAGCCCGATGCTCGATCGGTGGAGAGGTGCGCCGAACTCGGGGACGATCGTCACGGGACCTACGGAGGCGCGCGTAACCGACGGGCCAGGTCGGTCGCGCGACGTAGATGAGCCGGATCGCGGCGGCGAGTGGGTGATCAAGCCGATCATGTGCGAGGTCGGGGAAGCCGCTCGGTGGAGGCGTGGTGGCGGCGGAGTCCAAGATGAAGCCGGTGATGACGGACGGCGTGGGATGTCGTGCGGACAAGCTTGTCAGCACCGGCACCCGGGCTGCCAAAGCAACGCGGGCGCCCGGGCAGCGAGGCCCGAGCGACAAACGGAGCAGCGGGGCCCGAGTTGAGGCAGCCAACAAGCCTAACGCAGCCGTCCCGACGCAGCCGAGGATGAGGCCGGCGAGGTAGACCTCCGGGCCGCCGTGCAGACGCGACGGAGGTGGGTGATGTGGATTGATGGGCGGGCCGGCACGTGAGCGTCGACTATGATTGGCCGTCGCATGGCGCGAAGCCACCGGATCGGGGCGATGCAGGTGTCCCGGTCGGAGCAGGGCGGTGACGGTCGGCACAAGGCTACAGGCAGACCAACGCACGAACGACGGCTGGCCCTGACAGGCCGCCTCCGCGCGCGTGGCCGCCGGGTCGGAGGAGATGCCGGCTGGTCGCGCCGGGGTCGGAGTAGAGGCGCTTGGGATCGACGGCGGTGGTGGGTGATGCAAACCGATCTAGAATAGATCAAAAAGCAAAAAGAAACTGCGCGATCAAGATGACCGGCGGGAGAGAGAAAACCCCGGAGCAAGGCTCGGGGAAAAGACTCTCTAGGGCAGCCGGCCAACACGACTAGCGGACGAACCCTAGGTACGGGTGGCACGGCCCCCGGCGGCGGTCATGGAGGCCGACCGCCCCGGGGGCGGTGCACGGGTGTGGAAGAGGAGGCGGTTAGGGCTTAGGATTGACTTGGCTCCGATACCATGTAAAAAGGGAGAGAGAGGATTTGTGGAATAGTCCATTGTATTGCTTGATCCTCGTGGGAAAATATATAGGAGTACAATGATCTACTTGGAGTACAAGACAAGCCAGAACAAACCCTAGTCTATCTCATCTTTCCTAATAATCAATATACTCAACATCCACCCGCAGTCACAACGGTAGAGACGCAGACAGTGAGACTGGAGAAGAATCCGAAGGCAAGCCGACAGACAATAATTAATTAATCTAAACTATGTTCTCAGGTGCCTGTTCCCATCGCGCAACTCCATTGAGGGAGTCCTGGATTAGGGGGTGTCCGGATGGCCGTACTATGACCTTCGGCCAGACTCCTGGACTATGAAGATACAAGATTGAAGACTCCGTCCCGTGTCCGGATGGGACTTTCCTTGGCGTGGAAGGCAAGCTTGGCGATACGGATATGTAGATCTCCTCCCATTGTAACCGACTCTGTGTAACTCTAGCCTTCTCCGGTGTCTATATAAACCGGAGGGTTTTAGTCCGTAGGACGAACAACAATCATACCATAGGCTAGGTTCTAGGGTTTAGCCTCTCTGATCTCGTGGTAGATCTACTCTTGTACTACCCATATCATCAATATTAATCAAGCAGGAGTAGGGTTTTACCTCCATCGAGAGGGCCCGAACCTGGGTAAAAACATCGTGTCCCTTGTCTCCTGTTGCCATCCGCCTAGACACACAGTTCGGGACCCCCTACCCGAGATCCGCCGGTTTTGACACCGACATTGGTGCTTTCATTGAGAGTTCCTCTGTGTCGTCACCTTTAGGCCCGATGGCTCCTCCGATCATCAACAACGATGCGGTCCAGGGTGAGACTTTTCTCCCCGGATAGCTCTTCGAATTCGACAGCTTTGAAGTGCGGGCCAATTCGCTTGGCCATCTGGAGCGGATTGAAAGCTACGCCCCTGGCCATCAGGTCAGATTTGGAAGTTTGAACTACACGACCGACGTCTGCAGAGACTTGATCTTCAATGGGCTCGAGCCACAGCCAAGCGCGCCGCACTGTTACGATGGGCATGATCTAGCTTTGCCGCCGAAAAGTATCCTGGAGGCCGCACCAGTGTCCGCTCCGACCCTTAGCTCGGAGCCGACTGCGCCAATCGATGACGGGTGGCTGGACACCGCCTCGGGGGCTGCAATCTCTACGGCGATCGAGCCGAACACCATACCTGTCCTTTGCGAAGCTCGTGACTCCAAGGTGCCGGACTCCTTTCCGGACTCCGCACCTTCCGCGCCCCTGCCAATCGAATCTGATTGGGCGCCGATAATGGAGTTCACCACCGCGGACATCTTTCAGCACTCTCCTTTCGGCGACATTCTGAATTCACTAAAGTCTCTCTCTTTATCTGGAGAGCCCTGGCCAGACTACGGTCAGGAAGGTTGGGATGCGGACGACGAAGAAATTCAAAGCCCACCCACCACCCACTTTGTAGCCACTGTCGATGATTTAACCGACATGCTTAACTTCGACTCCGAAGACATCGACGGTATGGACGACGATGTAGGAGACGAACAGGAACCAGCGCCTATAGGCCACTGGACAACCACCCATCTCACGATGTATACATGGTTGATACACCTAAAGGAAATGACGACGAGGAACAAAGGGACGTAACGAGGGACTGTTCCCTCAAAAAGCAATCAAAGCGGCGGCGTAAGCGCCCCTCCAAACCCCACCTCGACAGATAAAACAGCCATACAGACCCAGCCATAGAGCAGGGCGAACCGGCGGACGACGAACATGGCATCGAGCAACCGTCCGAACAGGGCAACTTGGATAAACAACCCGTCCCCGGCGAAGACAACAGTCCGGACGACGTCACACCGGACAAGTTGCTTGAGCAGAAGAACCTCCAAAAAAGGCTCGTCGCCACTGCGCGTAGCCTGAAAATATCTGAACATCACGGTACGCCCAGATATAGGGGCGCCGCACACCCCTTATGTTTCACCGATGAGGTGTTGGATCATGAATTTCAAGCGGGATTCATGCCCGTAAACATAGAGGCATACGACAGAACAACAGACCCTGGAGTCTGGATTGAGGATTACATCCTCCACATACACATGGCTAGAGGAGATGATCTCCACGCCATAAAATACTTACCCCTCAAACTCAAAGGGCCAGCCCGGCATTGGCTTAAAAGCCTCCCCGAAAACACCATTGGAAGTTGGGAAGAGCTCGACGATGCTTTTCGGGCAAATTTTCAAGGAACCTATGTCCGACCTCCGGATGCGGATGATTTAAGTCATATAACTAAACAACCCAGAGAGTTAGCCCGAAAACGCTGGAACAAATTTCTTACTAAAAAGAACCAGATAGTCGACTGTCCGGACACCAAAGCCTTAGCAGCTTTCAAACACAGCGTTCGAGACGAATGGCTTGCCAAACACCTCGGCCAAGAAAAGCCAAGAACAATGGCCGCATTAACAAGCCTCATGAACCGCTTTTGCGCAAGACGCAGTACCAGCGACCCAAGTACATCCGAAATTAGGGATGGAAACGGGAAACCGCGACGCAGCAAGGACGAACGCTGGACAAAGGGAAACAGCCCGAAGAGCACGGCAGTCAACGCCGGATTCAAAAGCTCTCGGCAGAATCAGAAAAAGCTGCCCCCAAGGATAACAGGGACGAGCTAGCTAACTTAAACAAAATCATGGACAAGATATGTCAAATCCATATAATCCCGGGAGGCCTGCAAACCATACCCACAGAGATTGTTGGGTCTTCAAGAAATCCGGTAAACTTATCGCCGAACACAAGGGGCTCGATACACCAAGCGAGGACGATGATGAACCCCACAAGCAGAGCACCGAAAAACAAAAGAATTTCCCACAAGAAGTCAAAACAGTAAATTTACTTCACGTGACAAAAGGGGAGAACATAATGGCACCCACCGAGATACGCGCCATACGGCCTATCCCAGAGGAGTCCCGCCACTGGTTGTTAAAACCAATCACCTTCGACCATCAGGATTACTCTAGAAGTATCCGGAACGCAGGCTGGAGTGCCTTGGTATTAGATCCGATAATTGACGGACTCCACTTTACACAAGTCCTAATGGACGGCGGCAGTGATTTAAACCTGATATATCTGGACACAATCCGCAAACTTGGGATAGACCCAACAACAATTCGCCAAAGCAACACTTCCTTTCAAGGGGTAACGCCAGGCCCAGATGCCCATTGTATGGGCTCTCTCCTGTTAGAAGTTATGTTCGGCTCACCAGACAACTTCCGCCGCGAAAAGCTAACCTTCCACATCGCCCCATTTACAAGCAGCTATGAAGCACTACTGGGACGTGAAGCTTTCGCCCACTTTAACGCAATACCGCATTATGCATCCCTTATACTTAAAATGCCCAATCCACGAGGCATCATCTCATTAAAGGGAAATATCGAGTGTTCCTCGAGCACAGAAGATTGTGCGGCTGCATTAACAGCCACACACTAAACCGGCTTCATTAGGCAAAGCACCTAAACAGGTCGTTCAGAACCCGGACATGGCTAGACGAGTCCGGCGTAAGGGCTTACTAGCCGCATACCCCCGTTCAAGGGGCTCCGTGCATGTACAACAAGAGACAATAAAGCTCAATTTTATTCATTTTTTTAAAACGTATTTTGTTTATTTAATGTAACATATATTTTCGCACGATCTTCTTCAACTAAGTTCCTCTCTTTTACAGATGAACACCGTGCTACACCCGTCCAGGATAC
The DNA here is from genome assembly GCA_021605205.1 of Aegilops longissima. Taxonomy (NCBI): domain Eukaryota; kingdom Viridiplantae; phylum Streptophyta; class Magnoliopsida; order Poales; family Poaceae; genus Aegilops; species Aegilops longissima. The sequence continues at coordinate 224,391,888 of CM038679.1, forward strand.
TGCACAACGGAGACACAAAGCGCAGACGCAAGAGGGACCCGTTGCAAGGATTCTTTTCAGATTAAGACCCTCGTAAACCTTTTTATTGTCTCTTGTTTATACACATCCCCGGTTTCTTGCTATAACCGAGGTGGAGGCTGGCGTCTTGGCATTGGCCACGTCGAACTTTTGCATACCGGACACTGTGGGCTTATTACTAAGGGCGTTGTTCAGCCCGTTTTCATAAAGACCGAATACCTTAGGGAGTGTTCGTGTCGCGAAGTTTGGCCTTATATGCATCAGCTCGAATGATGTCTTTGGTCAAATGTTGGGTTTGCCCGGCTCCTGTGTTTTGCTGCCTTACGTTCCGCTCTATCGGCTAAGGCGGCACCAGGAGAACTACTGCGATTGTGCCCCGGTTCGGCCGGGCGAGCACCTCAGTAGAGAAAGCCGAAAACTGACTGTAATGATGTAGCGTGAGACTGGTCAACCACTCGATGACCCACCAGAATCTTTAGGATTCCTCCACATTAACGAAGGGCTGTTTCCCGGTCAGGCACACACGCGCCCCTAATTCGGGCGAGCGCGGTGCCCCTAGGGGCTATATAGTAGCCCCACTGTCGAACTCTTATGGCTAAGTGAAAGTGATAAAGCATTATAGTCCGGTTGCCTAGTTCGCTACGCTATCACCTCCTTCATAGGACCAAGACGTTGGATCAAGTGTGAAAATGCGCCTTTTGCGAACACCCCCGCATTATATGCGTGGGGGCTGAAGCCGAAGACTGCCATCTTTAAGGTTATATACACATATACATTAACGGCCTCACATGGGGTATTTTAATTCTTGCAGGCACAAGTATAAAAAGCTTTTATATTCCATCTATACATTGTTTTACAATTATACATGTTATTCGAACATGATGTCCTTCGAGCACTGCGTCTCTATTAAACGAGCGCCCTGCGGAACTTCCTAAAACTAGTGCTCGGCAGGTACTCGGCTCCCGTCCGAATCTTGGGATGCATCGTCGGTTGTCTTCATCTCCGCCCAGTATGTCTTGACACGGGCTAGAGCCATCCGCGCACCCTCTATGCATGCTGACCTCTTCATTGCATTGATATGGGGCACCGCACCAGGGAACTGCTGCACCAAACCAAAATAACTCTTCGGCTCAGGCCTTTCCGGCCACAGATGACTCACGACTTCCTTCATGGCCAATCGCTTGGATATTGGAAGTGGGCGCTCTGGATTGTGGAACTGCGACCAAAAAAGCTTTTCCACTTCGGAAGTGTTCGGCCGCGTCCGTGGCACTTGCCGCCAAATACAGATAAGTATCCGCTGCACTCCACAGCTGGTCCAACTGAGCATACTTAGGATCCCCGAACTTCATCCGCAACATAAAGGGCTTTCCAGCCGCGATATCTCCGGCCTGACGTAGCTCCTGCTTCATGGCTCTCATTGCAGAGCGAGGATCCTTGGCCTCGGTAGTGGCCTTCTCTAGGTCATTTTGTTCCGCCCGATCTTCTTTTTCAAGAAGCTTGCAGCGGTCGGCAGCATCCTTCAACTTCATAGCCATCTCGGCCATTTCCTTCCTGCTTCGGCAGTGAGCAGCCTGTTCGGCTTTCAGCTCTTCGGCCGCCTTCAAGGCAGCCGCATCACTTTTTCTGGCCTGCTCCTTGGCTCGGATGAGTTCCGCCCGAAGGTTCTCCATGGCAGCGGCACCATCTGCATCAAGCATACATATTGTAAGGCAAGGGCATCAAGCCCCCTTACCAGGTGTCTGCGGACAAAATTTCATACCTTGCAACTCGTCCAACCGCATGTTGACAAGCGCGATATCCGCATCCGCCACGTCAAGTTGCCGCCGGACACTTCGCCACCTACATAGGAAGAGCGACATGTTATACCTGGGATTATGATCCTCGGCACGCTGTCATCTTTGACAACGCACCGAGTCTCAGGGGCTACTATCAATACAGGGCGCATCTTTTATATGTGGAACTGTCAAAAAGTACATCATTTCGCGTATCTCAAAACCTGTCAGTAAACTCCTGACGGCATCGTGCAACCCGCTCTCCGCGGATGAAACCTTTCAATCACCGTGCCCATCAATGCACGATGTTCTTCTGAGATAGACGCTGGCCCCAGCAGATCCTTCAGCTCCTCCGACCGTGCACCGGATGGTGCCGGACTCGTCTGATGGCCTTTTTCAAAGGTTGGACACGGAGGGCTTTGGGGAGCCATACGGCTGCTTCCGGCCCTGCCGGATTCGGAGAAACCCTCCGCGATGACACCTCAGGGTCGCCCGCCTCGCAAGGCAGTATGGCAGGAGGGGCATTCCGCTCTCCATCATCTCCGGATGAAGATCCCCTGAAGATGAGCTCTGCTGCGAAGGGCGGAGATCCGAACTACAAGGTAAAAATTTAGTTGTCTTTCTCAGGAATAAAATAGGGATGTCTCTTATTTTGAAACTCCCCTCTCTACTTACGGCTTGCTGGAGGGCTGATCCCCTTGAGGGCACAGTGCGGCCGAGGCACTTCCCGGCGCAGGACCCTCTGACGAAGATCTCTTCCCCCGCTTTGATACCATGGTCTCCGAGTCTTCAGAGGCGGTCCTCTTCTTTCCCTGGATGGAGGGATTCTCGATCTCTCCTTTCCGAATAGCCTCCTTCGAGGAGACGGTAGCTTCCTTGTTTCCCCCTTCGCCTTCTTATAAAGGCGCAACCTCCAGCATCCTGGTTAACACGGGATCCGGCGTGGTCTCGGGGAGGGGTGCCGGACACCTGATCAGCTTTGCTTTTGCTATCCACTCCTGTTTAAAGGGGCAGCTCTTTTAAGGCAATTTTATGATGAATATACAGATAGCGTGTCCGGGTACAGGGCTACTTACTTGAGTATCCGGGCGATTGCAGCTTAGACATGCGTCCTCGGTCAAGTCCGGACACATGGCTTGTGATCCGAAGAACAATTTATACATCTCCATGGGCGTCACACCCGCAATGTGTTGAAGAGCTTGTGGTCCCTCCGGATTAAACTCCCACATGCAGAGGGGGTGGCGTTTGCAGGGCAAAGTGCGGCGGATCAACATAACCTGCGCCACTACGGCCAGGTTGATGTCTCTTTCCAGGAGATCTTGAATGCGGCCCTGCAACAAGGGCACGTCCTTGGACGGCCCCCAGTCGAGCCCTTTATTAACCCATGACGCCAGTCGTGGGGGAGGACCCGAGCAAAAGACAGGAGGCGCCACCCACTTGGTGCCCCTGTGCGCTGTGATATAAAACCACTCTCGTTGCCATAAGCTGAACTGCTCTTTAAAAGAGCCCTCGGGCCATGGAGCATCAGCATTCTTGCTTATAACAGCCCCTCCGCACTCCGCTTGCTGCCCCTTGATCATCTTCGGCTCTACTTTGAAGGTCTTGAGCCACAATCCGAAGTGACGGGTAATGCGGAGGAAGGCTTCGCACACGACGATGAACGATGAGATGTGGAGGATGGACTCCGGATCCAAGTCGTGAAATTCTAACCCATAATAAAACATGAGCCCCCTAACGAAGGGGTCCGTCGGGAAGCCTAACCCCCGAAGGAAGTGAGACACGAATACCACGCTCTCACTAGGCTTGGGAGTGGGAATAACCTGCCCTTGAGCAGGCAGCCTATGCGAAATTTCGCCGGTTAAATACCTGGCATCTCTCAGCTTAGCACGTCTTCTTCCGTAACGGAGGAAGGCATCCACCAGACTTGAAGGTCGGAGCCGGACATCATCGAAGGTCCGAAGCGCCTGAATCTGGAGCTTTGGGTGTTGGAACTCGAGGCGAGGGGCGGATTCGATTGAGATTGAAAGAAAGGAGTAGAGCCTTGGTCTCTTTATAAAGAGGTTGAATACCAAGAGCCCTCCCCGTGACCGTTTGGGACTCGCCTTCGATAGAGGAGACGTGCCAACGGGCACGATTGGGTTACCCACGCCCGTATTGATGAGAATCCCGGAATAAGGGGACACGATCTCTGCTTTGACAAGACGTGCCAAGGAAACCGCCTCGCTAAACGCGCTGAGGTGGGACAGCAAAAATGATTCGAATAAAGGCTTGGCCGTGGTGTGGTGACACACTACAAAATACGTCAGCAGATTGGATTTGTGTAAATATTATTCTCTCTACGGTGGTATGTGGAAATTATTTTGCAGAGCCGGACACTATCCTTGTGTTCAAAATCTTCTATGAAGTATTCGAAGGAGGAACCCGCCTTAAAATGCCGAAGACAATATGCGCGCCGGACTCGTCGTCATCGAAGCCTGGTTCAGGGCTACTTGAGGAGTCTGGATTAGGGGTGTCCGGATGGCGGACTATGACCTTCGCCGGACTCTGGACTATGAAGATACAAGATTGAAGACTCCGTCCCGTGTCCGGATGGGACTTTCCTTGGCGTGGAAGGCAAGCTTGGCGATATGGATATGTAGATCTCCTCCCATTGTAACCGACTCTGTGTAACCCTAGCCCTCTCCGGTGTCTATATAAACCGGAGGGTTTTAGTCCATAGGACGAACAACAATCATACCATAGGCTAGCTTCTAGGGTTTAGCCTCTCTGATCTCGTGGTAGATCTACTCTTGTACTACCAATATCATCAATATTAATCAAGCAGGAGTAGGGTTTTACCTCCATCGAGAGGGCCCGAACCTGGGTAAATACATCGTGTCCCTTGTCTCCTATTACCATCCGCCTAGACGCACAGTTCGGCCGTTGGGGGTATGCCAGTATGTGTGGGTAACTTGGTAGCAAGTGGATAAGTAGCGAGTCGCTGCCGACGGCCATTTTTGTGGTTAGTTATAGCTAGTAGCTGGCTAGGGGATTGGGCATTTTATAATTCTATTCTGTGGGAGCATGGGAAGCCTTCGCTGGAGCGCGGGAAAACTAAGTGGAGTCACGTATCACACACATCCTGCTTACAGGAATCGTTTGTGTTCTATTGGCTGATCGCAAAAAGTTCATCTATGTGAACTGTATGTCACGTATCACACAGATCTTGTTAAGTAGAACCGTTTATGGTGTGTTGCCTAATCGAAAACAGTTCATCCGAGTGAACTGTATGTCGTATATTGCACATACCTTGATCTCGCTGACCGTTTCTGTTGAGTTCCCTAATCGCAAACAGTTCATGCGAGTGAACTGTATGCCGCATATCGCACGAACAACTTGATATGGCTGCCCGTTTCTGTTGTTCTGGCAAATCGCAAATAGTTCTTCTGGATTAACCGTATGCCGCGCATCGAACACACAACTAAAATCTAAATCATTTTTTATGTCTCCGCCATCACAAACTTTTTGTATCTTTTCTGATGGGTTTTTTTACAACACCATTTGCGACTAATGCATCACACACAGTTTCATCGAAGGGTCTATGATTGTGGTGTCGCATTTGGACCATCCTGCAGTAGTGATTACAAGGATCATGATTCGCTAACCTAGCTTTCAAGAGGTTGCAACTTAGTCTTTTTCGTCCTAGGAGCTCCTCTTTATATAATAGGTGGAGTTCCTAGGTTTACAGAAGATTTCGGTTCATACTATTAACCCGTATCCTACTCCAACTCTGGCTCATCTTATCTCCCAAGTTCGGAAATCAGCCACCTCTTGGGCCTTCTATTCAAGCTGGCTTGCTGGTAGCTTATTCATGAGCCGGCCTTCTACCGGATGTCCTCCGAGGCCTTTGGGCCTTCTTGTCTCCTCTATGACCCTGGAAACGCGTTCCACGAAGCCTCCGTGCTCCTGGCTTGGTCTAGACTCTTGCCGGGTCATAGTCATGGGGAACATCCCCAACAACCGGGATTTTGAGGATACTTCAGGCTATCCCGAGGTTGAGTTCTTTCAACGTAGCTTGTGGTAATTTATGATGGACGGGTTGGAGCCCCCCTGCAGGGTTATATCTTTCGAAAAGCCGTGCCCGCGGTTATGTGGCGACATGGAAATTTATAACCTCCGGTTGTAGAGAACTTGACACTAAATCTAATTAAAATACACCAACTATGTGCACAACCGTGATCGTCTCTTTTCGAGGAAGTTTGAGAAGAGAACACGGTGAGGTTATGTTCGACTCATAAGTAGGTGCTCTGAATCATTTCTTGATCATTACTAGTTAATGTCTATTTATACGCAGTTTACTCTTCTTATTCTTGTACTCGTAAGTTAGCCGGATATAAATGCTTAATGCTTGCTGCAACCTCACCACTTAATTATTCCTCACCCATTAAGCTTTGCTAGTTTTGACATCCATGTTAAGAGATTACTAAGTCCCATAAAGGCTCACAGATTACTAGAACAGGTGCAGGTACAGGTAAAGCGATGGTTTGACATGAGAGTGATGCTTGTTCTATTTGCAGATTCCTAGTTGGCAGCCTGGGATTAGCAGGCTGGACATCGTTCTTCTTTCATTTGATTTCACCTGTAGTCGGATCCCGCTATTTTGTATGATGGTTGCAATGTATGATATAATTGAGATATTCATGTTGTAGCTTGTGGGGAGTGTAAGCCTTTATCTGGTATTCTCATCCATTCAGTACATTGTATGTTGTAATAATATCCATCTTGGGAAGCGGCTCCGATATGTGGTTCTATCCTTAGCAGGACTTCCAAGTTCCTTGAGGATAGGACTGCATATTACGCATTATAGAGATGTGTCAACTGTTAATATAAATCGTGAAGCCAATATGTGTGTTATGTCTTAGTGAAACAGGTAGAGAGCACGTGATACGATAGTGTGGCTATGTAATTTCTTTGCCCCTGCCATGAATATGATTGTATTTATCTCTATTGCTAGCTAAAACTACCTCTGTCTAGATTTATTGGTCCCATTTGTATTTTGTGCAAATTCTGATTGTAGATTTGACTAGCAAAATATAAGTTGCATGAAACAAACTTATATTGTTAGATCTGTATTCAAAAGAAGTGGTACTGTGTTTGTTGTATGTAACCTTTTTCTAGTTAAATTAAAGGTTAAATGTTTAATCCAAAATATAATAGAACTAAGGGCATATACAATGGTGACGTATGGATACATATGCCCCATGACAAAATGTAGTTTACGGCATTTATATTGATTTTTTCTCTCCAATGCAAGCAACTACTAGTGGGTCTCATCAAGAATAAAAAATGATTCTCACTAGACACCCATCCCTACTCTTCACTTCAACTTTCCAACTTTATGCACCGGACCTCACTTTTTATCTCCAAGGACCGGCCTCCTACAAAGGATCCCGCTTCCCATCTGAACCTACTTTTCCTGTCATCCGATTTTACATGGCATACGAGGTGTCATATTGAGTCATGCCCTAATAAATCAGGACCGTCGAGGTAGTATATTCAATTTTTTTCCTGAAAGGAAAAAACATTATAGGGGGCATGGACGGCGACGGTCCTCCCGGCCCGTACGGTCCACACTGCCGACGCCTTCCACTCAACGCAAAGGCAGAAGCTGGGACAACGCTAAAAAAAAGGCAGGCTGGGACAGAGCCTTAGAAGCCACTCGGTTTCCCATAAAGCCCCTCGTGTCGCCTCAAATTGGCCAAATCACAACACCGAGTCCAAACAAACCCCTGACTTTGTCTCAAAAAAAACTAAGCCCCGGCTGCACCAGCTCCCATTCCTCGCCAGCGAGCTCACCGGATACAGCCCAAAGCCAAGATGGTAAGCGGATCTAGACTTCTCCACCTAGTTTGAAAGGATGCCCCTTGTCGGGATGAGTCGGTGCTGATCGGTTAGCAGCGGATATTGATCAGGATCTGTGTATGGGATCCTCGCCTTAACACCTCTAGATACGATCCCTTTGTGTTCTCGATTCTGATTTGGTCCTGACGTTTGTGCTTGGTTAGGAGAAATAGGTTCTATCATTTTCGTGGATCCACGTGATACGTTGGTTTTGTGCAGTTCTGGGCTAGCAATGCTCGGATCATTGGATTTGCCGTGAGCATCGAGCCTTTTACGGGAATCGGATGCTATTATTTTATTTCTCGCGACGAGGATGCATGAGGAATAGGTAGATACAGGGGTTATTTGAGTCGAATGGCAATGGAAATTAGGTATTTATGTTCTCCCTCAAGTCCTCATAATGGGGAGATTGGATGATTTGCCGTGATTTATTCCATCTTGGAATAATTAGTACTAATGAATTAGTGATGACTCTTCACATAGAAATGGGATATTTGTATTTGCTATTGCCATCAGAATTCGTACTTCGGGATTGTGTGGTGGAATCAAGAGCATGGGTAGAAATCTCAGTGGTGACGTGCTAAATTGCATGGAGTCGTGCATTGTTTGATGTAATTCTCTAGTGTACACAAACCTTTGTAGCATGTTGCCGGTGGAACAACTGCCGATCTTACATCCTGCCAAACATAGCTGTTGAATGCAAATTTTGCTCACAATATCATGTAAACATTTTCGTGTTTAGGTTTTGTACCCCTTTTGGTGGAGCTGGTTATCCAACTTAAGCTGTCAACTCCTTAGCTTTGGTTATTGTAGTTTCATAGTAGTGTGTACATTTGGGGAAAAGGATGCACCTTTTCTCGGTAATGAAATATTGATGCCACCACAGAAAAGTAAGCATGTTGTGATGTAGTGGTGGCACTGTTGTGGGTTGTCACTTGGTTAGTAAACTGCCTACTAGGCAGGAAAAAGTGTCGGTGAACTCACTATTATTTGCTGGAAGGTCAACTGACAACTGCATGTAACTGGCTAATCTATTGATAGTTTTGCTATCATTTGACCCTTGTATATGTGGAGTTAGCAGTTTGAGTGTTTATTTATATTGTTCAATGTATCTTTTTCGCTTAATGGTGGCCTTTCTCTTTCCGTATGCCAGACTACTTCCAGGCGCCTTGCTGACAGGAAAACAGTGAAGTTCCAGAAGAACATCACCAAGAGGGTTTCGGTGCCTGAAACTACTTTGAAGAAGGGGAATGGCTATCCTGTTGGACCTATAGTGCTTGGATTCTTCATCTTTGTGGTCATCGGATCATGTATGCATTCTAATCTTCTCTCAATCTCTTATGTTCAATCTAGTTTACTGCCACTTGTCACATGCTCACTTACATAGCATTTGTCATCAGCCACTTTGCTTTGGAAAGATATTTACTAGTGACTACATTTCTTTAATCTTAGCTGTTGTCATGAGTATGATTCCATGAACATTTTGATTATTCATGTCCTATGTAACGAGTGTATATTCTTCTTTAGAGTCCTGCGCTAGATAATCTTTGACATTGATCTTGTCTGTGCATTCCGGGAGCCATTGACCTATTTTCTATGAATGTAAGGCTATTACAAGATTCTAACAAACCCTTCGACTCAAAAGCAACATAACTATGATTGTGCAGGAACCGAAAGATTGCATCTATCTCCTGATTTTCATGAACGTACATTGTGTAGTTCTGCCATTTTTTCTTGATTGTCCATATGGAACTTGAGGGTTGTGTACGTCGTTGCTGTTTGTCTGTCTTTCAGCATAACTAAGATGAAATGTTTCATTTTAGTATCACTCATTTTGTAATCTCAAAAGAAAGATCTTCCAGCTGATTTGCCTCTTTTAACACGCTACAACTCTATCTGTGCAGCTCTGTTTCAGATAATCAGGACAGTGAGCAGTGGTGGGATGGCCTGAACACCCTCATACATCAATACAGTTGCAGCTAAATTTGTTTGATGTCGTCATAGTTTGTCTTCTTAAAAGTACCTGGTTTGAGTTGATGTTGTAAGAACTGTAAACAGAGTTATGAATTTTATACATATTAAACGGACAAGTTTGTCTCTGGTCAATGTTTTTAGTCGCATTTGCATGTTGAAGCAATCTTTGTTTGCAACAAAGAGCCTATCAGAAATAACCCAATTTGAGCTAAATGTAGAACCGATGCTCACTGTTTTTGGCAGCAAATCCTTATGTCAGAGTCCCCTGCTGCTGCTGAGTCATCGCAACCAACGTCTAGCTGTGGTTATGTGCCGAGCTTGGTGCTTGGTCGAGTTGTTATTGCTAGATTTGTCTGCATCCCTTTCCCCTCCCCCTCCTATCCATGGCGAGCTATTTTGGTCGATTCAGTTTGGTGCCCTCCAAGTGTTCACGAAGTTCCTCCATTTTTGCTGCTTTCTTATTTGCTGCGAGCTAGGGCTTGTGCCCTCCAAGTGTTCATGAAATTCCTCTATTTTTGCTATTTTCTTACTTGATGCAAGCTAGGTCTTGTATCCCATGCTGCTACATATTGGGCCAATTCCTAGAGCTCGTGATTACTAATTATCCTGAAACACTAGAACATGAGAAAAGGAGGTGACCTTCTGTTATGCTCCTTTTTTTGCCTAATTAACTTGGTTCTCTTTCTCTCTCCACCTTTAGATCGACATAGTACCATCTTACACCATAATTGATGGTTCTCAACACCGTGGCACTGATCGCCCCCTCCCCCCTCACACACACCCGTAGGTGAGTTCTTTCTGATTGCTTCAGTCTCCCTATCCTACCCATCAAATCCGAGTTATACTGATGTGCAACTAGATCTCCTTGTAGAATTTTAGTTTTTCGTTTTGTTATATTTATAATGGGGCATCGTATTATTAACTAACTTTAATTCTCTATACACTGAATGCAAACGAGGTATTTTGTGTCTTTTCTCTGTTTTGCACAAGTGGCGTGCAACTGTTTTCATGCCTTTTATTATCTGGAAGCAACAACAAGGATATATCATACATGAGGGTACCTAAAGGCCAGCTAGGAAATAAAATAGCTTCGAATAGCAAAGTCGAGAACCTACTTTTGTAAGTACACTTTTAGTGCTGCCACTATCGTGAACTATATGCAGCATGGAACATTAATTATTCTTCTGCATTGTTCTCTATCTTGACAACTACTGTAGTGTTGGTTGAAGCAATGGCATGTATGACTGATGTAGTTACATCTCAATAAGAACTATTTGGTGCATAGTATATTGGTCCTAGTCTACTTGCTGTAAATGCCTGATTTTGATGGATTTTGTTCATAGATTTGATTATACAATCTAGAAATTTTACCCTTTTGAGCCAAATTCAACAGAGTATATCATCCAGTACTAGCAATTTCAATTATCATGGTGTATTAAAGTCAAATCTAAATCCACTATGAACTACTAGAAATCTGTACATTTACTAAAAGATTCACAGTTATATATATTTACTTTTCAGTTGTATTTTTTTTTGGAACAAGTGTTAGAATATGGGCTAATGGTACCTATGTACAGTAACTTAAGTATGTCCCAGGTACACTATATGCCCAACAACTGTACAAAGTAAATGATGCATTTCCTTTCGCATGGATAGACAAAAAGTCGGCGGAGGGCTTCTATTCCACATCCATGACTACTGCTGGAAGTTGATTGTTGGTCTTCATGTCCTGAAATGCTACTTTTATAGATTAGGCACGTATATTCCTCATTTTGTGCTGTTGTGTGTGCACAGTGCACATGTGAATTCTTCCTGCATTCAATTTCAGAATTAAATGAATATTCTTATAATGAAGACTTACTTAACTTTTGTAGGGCGCAAACATAAGGGTTGGACTCACAATGAACCATCATGAAGCCAGCGATCCGTGTCAACTGGATGTTCTAGTTCTCATTTTGTACATCTGATGTCTCATACTTTCATCTTTTTGTTGTCCTTCTGTAAATCTAGTGTATGGTGTCTTAATGCTTAGAACATACTAAAGTGTATGTATGTGACAATTAGCTAATGGAATAAAAACATGTTTGGTGGACCTGATGTATGTTGTCTTGGTGATTATGCCTTAGAACACATGAACTATATGTATGCAACAATTAGTATCATATGTTAACTAAGGTTGTGGTTTGCTAAACAAAATGTTGATTAACTGTTGGTTAGCAAAAGTAAACACTGTCTAATTGTTGGTCGGCAAAACAAACCCCGTCTAATAGTCGGTCAAGAAAGGCTAACACCAAGCCCAACAAAATGTTGGTCCGGAGAGAATTGCCCATCAAATGGTGTGTCAGGAAAGGCCCATGAATGCCCCCAACAGACTGTTGGTCGGGAAAGGCCCATGGCAGGCCCAACAGACTGTTGGTCAAGAAAAATACCCCTTAGACATCAAGCAATCAGTCGGGAAAGATATGTCGGTTGGGAAAGGGCTTTCGCATCTGGACTTTCCCCAACAGACATTATCGGCCGGCAATAGTTTTTCCCGACCGACTGTTTGTTGGTGGAAGCTGTATTTCTGACCAACCCGGCTGTCGGGAATGTAGTGTTGTGGTGTAGTGTTGGATGCCAAGTTCACTGAAGTGCTTGCGCCTCTACCTCCACCGGCTGCACCGCTGTAACAACAACAATAACAACAACAACAACAACAACAATAACAACAACAACAACAACAACAACAACAACAACAACAACAACAACAACAACAACAACAACAACAACAACAACAGCAACAACAACAACAACAACAACAGCAACAACAACAACAACAACAACAACAACAACAACAACAACAACAACAACAACAACAACAACAACAACAACAACAACAACAACAACAACAACAACAACAACAACAACAACAACAACAACAACAACAACAACAACAACAACAACAACAACAACAACAACAACAACAACAACAACAACAACAACAACAACAACAACAACAACAACAACAACAACAACAACAACAACAACAACAACAACAACAACAACAACAACAACAACAACAACAACAACAACAACAACAACAACAACAACAACCACCACCACCACCACCACCTCCACGTCGCGATCCAGCCCTCCATTGAGTGAGGCGTGTTCCTCTTGAGGAATGACAAAATTATGGTGCCACCGCCGCTGCTGCTATGGCTGAGGCGGAGGAAGTTTACGAGGGCGATTTCAAGGATGAGGTTGGTCAGAATCAGAACTATGTGCAACCACCAGCACGACCACCAGGTCTTCCACATGCATATAATCGCAACGGCAGGGCTGCACCACTACCTCACGTACGAGATCCTGACCATCTCCCTAAACTAAAATTGAATATTCCACCATTTGAGGGTAGATATGTTCCTGATATATATCTTACTTGGGAGTTAGAAACTGAAGAATGTTTTACATGTTTACAATATCCCGAGGAGAGACGTGTTGCTGCTGCTCTCTGTGCATTCACTAGTTTTGCTTGTGTGTTGTGGTCTGAATATCTTAGATTATATACCAATAATATCCCAACTACTTGGACTGCTTTGAAAGCTACTATGCGTACTCATTGGGTTCCACCATATTATCAACGTGAATTACTATTAAAATTGCAGCATTTAAGACAAGGAAAAAATCATGTAGAAGAATATTATCAGGAATTACAAACTGGCTTGATTAAATGTGGTATTGTTGAGGATAATGAAGCTATGCTTGCATATTTTATGGGTGGATGAAATAGAGAGATTCAGACCATTTGAGAGTATAAGGAGTATAATAATATCACTCATTTATTCCATCTTGCTTGCAAAGCTGAATGTGAAGTGCAGGATCGACAGGCATTGGCGCGGACTAACTTTTCTGCAGGTCGACCTTCATCATGGACTCCGCGTGCATCGTCTACTTCCAGACATTTTGCTGCACCGGCACCTCCGCCAGCTGCCACCTCCAGCCGTGATACAAGAAAGCAGGAACAACCACCACTATCAGCCAAGAGCACACATGCTGGGCCTGCACATAGCTCTTCTTCATCCATGGCATCAACATTGCACACACATGATATTATTTGTCGTCGTTGTAAGGGAAGACGTCATTATGCGAGAGAATGCAAATCTCAACATGTGATTATTGCTACTGAGGATGGTGGGTATGAGTTCGCTAGTGATTATGATGAAGAGACTTTGGCTCTTATTACAAGTGAAGAACACGCTGGAGATGATTCTGAACATGAGACGCAACACATGGCTACTGAAGACGCTGACATGTATGAAAGTTTAGTTTCACAACATGTTTTGAGTGTGCAAGTCACACAAGCTAAGCATCAGAGGCATAATTTATTCCATACAAAGGGAGTTGTGAAGGAGCGTTTTGTTCGCGTCATCATAGATGGAGGGAGCTGCAATAACTTCCCTAGCATGGAGATAGTGGAGAAGCTATCTCTCACCACAAGACCACATCCACATCCTTACTACATCCAATGGTTCACAAACAGAGGCAGGGTTAAGGTAACACGTACTGTTCGTGTGCATTTTAGTATCGCTAGATATGCTGATTATGTTGATTGTGATGTGGTACCCACGCAAGCATGTTCCTTATTACTTGGTAGACCATGGCAATTCGATAAAAATTATGTACACCATGGTAGAAACAATCAATATACTCTTGTTCATAAGGATAAACATATTACTTTGCGTCCTATGACTCCCGATTCCATGTTCAAAGATGATATTAATCGAGCTAGTAAAGCAAAACAGGAGCAAAATAAGAGTGAAAATCAGATAGTGGCAAAAGAATTTGAGCAACAAATGAAACCTAATAATAAACCTTCTAGTGTTGCTTCTGAAATTAAATTGAAAAGTGCATGTTTACTTGCCACCAAATATGATATTGATGTTCTAGATTGCAGCAAGTCTGTTTGCTATGCTTTTGTGTGCAAAGAGGCATTATTTTCATTCGAAGACGTGCCTTCCTCTTTGCCTCCTGCTGTCACTAACATTTTGCAGGATTTTGATGATGTCTTTCCACAAGATGAGCCACCCGGATTACCACCTATTCGAGGGATTGAGCATCAGATTGACTTAATTCCCGGTGCTTCACTACTAAACCGTGCACCATACCATACCAATCCAGAGAAGACGAAGAAGATTATGCGTCAAGTCCAGGAGCTGCTCGACAAAGGTTATATACGCGAATCCCTTAGTCCTTGTGTTGTTCCTATTATTCTAGTGCCGAAAAGGATGGTGCTACTTCTTGATCTTGGATTGGCTTTTCCCTTGAAGAGGGAAGGGTGATGTAGAAAAGTAGAGATAAGTATTTCCCTCAGTTAAGAACCAAGGTATCAATCCAGTAGGAGATACAAGCAAGTCAACAATCTATGCACCTGCACAAACAATCAAACACTTGCACTCAACGCGATAAAGGGGTTGTCAATCCCTTCACGGTCACTTGCAAGGATGAGATCTAATAGAGCTAGATATAAAAGAGTACTAAAATGTAAAACAAAATAAAAGTAAATAAATTGCAGCAAGGTATTTTTGGGTTTTTCGGTTTATAGATCTGAAAATATATGATGGAAAATAGACCCGGGGGCCACAGGTTTCACTAGAGGCTTCTCTCTTGAAGGAAAATATTACGACAGGTGAACAAATTATTGTTGAGCAATTGATAGAAAATCGCAAAGTTATGACGATATCTAAGGCGATGCTTATGAATATAGGCATCACGTCCGTGTGAAGTAGACCGAATCCTGCCTGCATCTACTACTATTACTCCACACATCGACCGCTATCCAGCATGCATCTAGAGTATTAAGTTCATAAGAACGGAGTAACACCTTAAGTAAGATGACATGATGTAGAGGGATAAACTCAAGCAATATGATGAAAACCCCATCTTTTTACCCTTGATGGCAACAATACAATACGTTCCTCGCTATCCCTACTTTGTCACTTGGTGAGGACACCGCAAGATTGAACCCAAAACTAAGCACCTCTCCCATTGTAAGAAAAACCAATATAGTTGGCCAAGCCAAACCGATAATTTGATGAGAGATACAAAGATATCAAATCATGCATATATGAATTCAGAAAAGACTCAAATAATAGTGTAGATAATGTGATCATAAATCCACAATTCATCGGATCTCGACAAATGCACAACAAAAGAATATTACATCGGATAGAACTCCAAGAACATCAAGGAGAACATTGTATTGAAGATCAAAGAGAGAGAATAAGCTACCTAGCTACTAGCTATGGACCCGTAGGTCTATGGTAAACTACTCACGCTTCATCGATAGAGCAATAGAGTTGATGTAGATACCCACCATGATCGAATCCTCCTCCAACAAGATGCCGGAAAAGGCGCCAAGATGGTATCTCACAGAAACAGAGGCTTGCAGCAGCGGAAAAGTATTTTGGTGGACGCTTTTGTTGGTTTGGGCATTTTTTTGAATTTATAGGCAAAGAATTAGGGTTAGAGGAGTCTCGTGGAACCCAGAAGCCAGGGGGCGCCCCCCTAGGGCGCGTCCTGAGGGCTTGTGGAGCCCTCGAGACTCTTCTTCCTTCCTCTCCAAGTCCTACGTGTGTCTTCTGGTCCAAGAAAAATCATTGTAAAGTTTTACTCCGTTCGGACTCCGTTTGATATTCCTTTTCTGTAAAACTTAAAAACAAGGAAAAAACAGAAACTGGCACTGGGCTCTAGGTTAATAAGTTTGTCCCAATAATAATACAAAATATCATAATAATGCATATAAAACATCAAAAACAGATAATATAATAACATGGAACAATAAAACATTATAGATACATTGGAGACGATCAAGCATCCCTAAGCATAATTCCCACTCGTCCTAGAGTAGGTAAATGATAAAAACCGATTTTTTGATGTGGAATGCTACCTAACGTATTTATCCATGTAATTTTATTTATTGTGGCATGAATATTCTGATCCATAATATTCAAAAAAAAAATTTAATATTGACATAAAAACAATAATACTTGAAGCATACCAATAAAGCAATCATGTCTTCTCAAAATAACATGGCCAAAGAAAGTTATCCCTACAAAATCATATAGTCTGGCTATGCTGCATCTTCATCACACAAAGTATTTTATCATGCACAACCCCAATGACAAGCCAAGCAATTGCTTCATACTTTGGTGTTCTCAAACTTTTTCAACTTTCATGCAATACATGTGCGTGAGCCATGGATATAACACTATAGGTGAAATAGAATATGATGGTTGTGGAGAAGACAAAAAGAAGGAGGTAGTCTCACATCAACTAGGAGAATTAACGGGCTATGAAGATGCCCATCAACAGGTATCAATGTGAGTGAGTAGGGATTGCCATGCAACGGATGCACTAGAGCTATAAGTGTATGAAAGCTCAAAAAGTAACTAAGTGGGTGTGCATCCAACCCACTTGCTCACGAATACCTATGGCAATTTGAGGAAGCCCATCATTGGAATATACAAGCCAAGTTCTATAATGGAATATTCCCACTAGTATATGAAAGTGACAACATAGGATACTCTCTATCATTAAGATCATGGTGCTACTTTGAAGCACAAGTGTGGAAAAAGGATAGTAGCATTGTCCCTTCTCTCTTTTCTATCATTTTTTTGTTTGGGCTTCTTTGGCCTCTTTTATTTTTTGTAAAGTCCGAAGACTCATCCCAACTTGTCAGGGAATCATAGCTTCCATCATCCTTTCCTTACATGGGACAATGCTCCAATAATGATGATGATCACACTTTTATTTACTTACAACTCAAGAATTACAACTAGATACTAGAACAAAATATCACTCTATATATATGCCTCTGACAGTGTACCGGGATGTGCAATGATCAAGAGTGACACGTATAAAAATATATGAAGGTGGCCTTGCCACAAATATTAAGCCAACTACATGATCATGCAAAGCAATATGACATTTATGGTGTGTTTCATAATAAGACGGAACGGTGGAATTTGCATGTCAATATATCTCATAATGGCTATGAAAATGCCATAATAGGTAGGTATGGTGGCTGTTTTGAGGAAGGTAATGGTGGGTTTAATGCACCGGCGAAAATTGCGCGGTACTAGAGAGGCTAGCAAAGGTGGAAGCGTGAGAGTGCGTATAATCCATGGACTCAACATTAGTCATAAAGAACTCACATACCTAATGCAAAAATCTATTAGCCATCGAAACAAAGTACTACACACATGCTCCTAGGGGGGTAGATTGGTAGGAAAAGACCATCGCTCGTCCCCGACCGCCACTCATAAGGAAGACAATCAAAAAATAAATCATGCTCCGACTTCATCACATAACAGTTCACCATACATGCATGCTATGGGAATCACAACCTTTAACGCAAGTATTTCTACCAATCCACAATTACCCACTAGCATGACTCTAATATCACCATATTTATATTTCAAAACAATCATAAGGAATCAAACTTCACGTAGTATTCAATGCTCTTTATATGAAAGTTTTTATTATATCCCTCTTGGATGCCCATCATATTAGTACTAAATTCATAACCTAAGCAAATTACCATGCTGTTTAGAGACTCTCAAAATAATATAAGTGAAGCATGAGAGTTCAACAATTTATATAAAATAAAGCCACCACCGTGCTCTAAAAAGATATAAGTGAAGCACTAGAGCAAATGGCCTAGCTCAAAAAATATAAGTGAAGCACATAGAGTATTCTAATAAATTCGCAATTCATGTGTGACTCTTTCAAAAGGTGTGTATAGCAAGGATGATTGTGGCAAACTAAAAATAAAAGACTCATATCATACAAAACGCTCCAAGCAAAATACATATCATGTGGTGAATAAAAATATAGCCTCAAGTAAATTTACCGGTAGACAAAGGCGAAAGAGGGGGTGCCATCCGGGGCATACCCAAGCTTAGATGTTTGGTTGTCCTTGAATATTAACTTGGGGTGCCTTGGGCATCCCCAAGCTTATGCTCTTTCCACTCCTTATTACATTGTCCATCCAATCTTCACCCAAAACTTGAAAACTTCACAACACAAAACTCAACAAGAATACTCATGAGATTTGTTAGTATAAGAAAATAAATTACCACTTTTTGGTACTGTTTTGAACTCATTATTTATTTATAGTGGTGTAATATCTACTGTATTCCAACTTCTCCATGGTTCATACCCCCCGATAATACCCATAGAAAACAGAATCTGTCAAAAACAGAACAGTCTGTAGCAATCTGAAAACTTCGTATACTTCTGTAACTCCAAAAATTCTGACATATTAGGACAACCTAGGCAATTTGTATATCAATCTTGTCTAAAAAATTCAGAGTTTTTCCACGCTTCTGTGATTTTCAGAAATTTCGGCAATGAGCACAAGTTTCTGTTTTTTAGCAAGATCAAATCAACTATCACTGTAGACCATCCCAAAGGTCTTGCTTGGCTCAAACTCTAATTAAAAGACTAAAGCACAATTATTACAGAGGTAATAATGTGTATTTATTGCAAAACACCAAAAACCAAAAACATAAAAATAAAATTGGGTTGCCTCCCAACAAGCGCTATTGTTTAACGCCCCTAGCTAGGCATGAAACATAGATCTAGGTATTGTTATCTTTGGTATGCTTCTCCATAAATGTGTTCTTGTCAGAAGGTTTTGCAAAGATAACTGGGAACACATTATCCATAGAAATTTTAGCATTGTCAAGCTGCCCATCACTACTAGGGAAAAGCCTAGCAGCAGCGCGGGACGATGCGCTACTAATAAGGCGCTATGTCTAACGTGTAGCAATAGCGCCTGTCATCCCACGCTAATGCTATACATGGATAGCAGTAGCGCGCTTTGGTGAAGAGTGCTTCTGATATTATCTGCAGCGCTTTTTACAGGGAAGCGCTACTGCTAACTTTGTTCCCCTCGCTACTACTATTTTTATTACTTTTTTTCTGCATATTTGTTTTGTATTTGAATAGGCTTTATACAATAATCTTAGCATATCATGCACATACAAATCTAATCATAGCACATACATACAACTAGTCTCATCAAATCATCTCATCATCATAATCATCATCCAACACAAAGTGGCCTTTTGTCATCATCTCGAAAATAGCGATACAAGTCTCGATTACTTGCAACTACATCATCATCCATCTAAACAATGATATACGCAAGAAGAGCTATGACTTTGAGTGAGAGCGGAACTATGCAGTACATGAGTTTGTATCCCTCTCTCGCATTAGCGTGAACCTAAACTAACTACTGCCTGTCGCTCGGAAACCGGAAACCGGTACACCTAGGCCTGACACTCCGGCCACTCATCGTATATATACTCCTGGCGTAGCACTTCTTTGCCATCGATGATCTATGCACCTGCATCGTCACATGAGTCGATGATATGCAACATATATAGTTGAGAAACAGAAAGAGACAGACTTGGCAAAAATAGAAGCAACATATCATAAGCATAAATAACAAAGTTGATCATACCCAAAATTCCCTAACTAGAGTGATCGTCGCTAGTCGAGGAGGACGGTTTAATTACATCACAAATAAAGTTTCGTCATGCAAAACTCAAAGTTTGGTTATACAGAAAGTATGGACCAAACAGACACATTGTCATATATCGACAATCACTCCAACATGTCGTGCCATCCATCCAAGTCAGGGAGATAGTCCGCGAGCCTAGTGAAAGGCTTCAGGTCGAGACGCTGAGAGGCTACCCATGTTCGGACGTCTTCTCGCAACATTTGTCCTTCTTCGTAGAACATCCCTGTCTTTCCGACGACTTCCTTCATGATGATTTGGGCAAGTTTGCGCTGGATGTGGTAGAACTCAGCTCTAAGTCAATGATCCTCGATATCTCCTACGTTCTTTGCCCATTGCAGAATATGGGCATCGCCGAATGTAGCTGACATGCGAAGGTTTTGGTGATCCCGTCTATACTCCATCATGTGGTGTAGGACATAGAATCCAACATTAAGAGAATCACTCGGTTGCTGGATGCAGCAGAAGTCGGCCTTATGGCCGAAGGCGAGCCTGCCGCCCCTTCTCTTCTTGTCCTTGACCTCTCCACCCCGTGCTTCGTAGTAAAACATAGCACTGTCGAGAACATCCTTGATGTGGGTGTAATCCTTTTTGTGAATGTTCTTCGAGGAGTCCAAGTAAAGAGCGTGGGAGTATCGGGGGTAGAGGATGATGAGGACGGTGCGCCCGCCGCAATGCAAAATAAGTACACCTCAAATTAATTAGCCTCCACCGTGCAAATGAATGATTGAAATCGAAGGAAGGATATCCGCGCGGATGACATACAAGTGATGATAGGGCACGAGAATCGCCTCCTTGTCCTTATTGGCGGGCATGAAACTGATGATGTAGTCCCTCGCGTATTCACGGTGCTTTGCGCAGACTCCCAAGAAGCACTCGTGCATGAAGTACGGGCCAGCGACACAGATATGAGGTATCTGCTCAACCCCGATGATGTAGTTCATGTGCAAGGCATAAAGGCGGACAAACGTAAAATCTAGCTTCTTCACGTGAAACATGTCGAATATGTAAAACTTATCCGCGGGGAAGAAGTCGACGTACGACAATTGTCGCAGAACGTGAACCACATAGAGTGGGTATCCTGGATCTTTCGAGGCGATGAGGCCTTTCTCTATCCGCAGCACATCGTCATGAAGTCTCCTTAGATCGCCGAATCTGGCCCCATGCCATTTATCAGCACCGGGGATATCTATACGGTCTTGAACCCGAGGCTGCTGAGGCGGCTGGATCATAGAATCAGCTTTTTTTGCCTTTCCTTGCTCTCTTCCTAGACTTCTTTAATACCGGAAGGTCGTCCATAATACGTTCAGCCTCCAGAGATGGCAATTCAGGCACTGACTCATGACGCTCAATCCCTGAGTAGGCGCTAGTATAGACATACTATTGAGTGCCATCGTCATCCTCATCCTCATCCATGGCGACGTCATCAGCGACTAATGGAGCCTCTTCCTTACCCCGTCCGCTATCACCCAATCCGACACCCGACGCTAATTGGGTAGGTGGGGTGTTGATGTTCATACCTTGCTGAGGTTGCGTGCTCGTGGGTGTGCTCCCGGCCGCCTCCAGACGAAGCAAACTCTTTGGCCACAACAGGACCCACCCATTGCAACAATCACCAAGCCACCGTGGGGGCTCGTCATCATCCCCCTAGTACCAGAGGAGGAAAATTCCCGTGACCCAGTTCAACACTGGCCATGGAAACCTTGAAGATGTTCGGGGGGATCGGCCGGCTATGGAACAATGGTTCCTTCGGCTTCATTATTGTCGCCTTCCCCACGTCCACCTTCTGGTCGCCGATGGTGTACAATATGGTGCACGGGGTTTCGTCGGCTTGTAAACAAAAGTCTGTGATGTGAGACATCCGAAAGGCAACGAAAACGGGAGATTGTACATTTATTGAAGGGGGCCGGTGTGACAGATATAGTGAGGGCATCGAGCTCAGCCAAAGACGAAGAACCACCGAGCACGTCCGGTGTGGGAGCCAGTGGGGGAGCAGGTGCAGCTGCAGGTGTTGGTGCAATGCTAGTCGAGCTACTCCCCAAGAAGTCAGCAAGGAAAAAGTCCGCTGCATTGTTTTCTGGATTTTGCCTGGTCCAATTGAAAACGACTGGATCCAAGGAAGTAGACATATCTACAACCATCTGTTTTGCGGCAGCTACTGCTGTTGCGACTGTCTGAGATGATTTCTTCTCAACCGCAATCTCAACCTTCTTGTCGATGTTTTCTTCGGGTAACCTCCGTCTTTCCTTTCTCTCCTCCATGGTCTCACTGTAGTACTTCTTCCACGTGGCGCCGTCTCCGACACCGTGCACGCGTCCATACGACGGTCGAGTATCCATCGGGAGTTGTTTCAATATGTTCAACGCCCGGTTGAATGGAGTGTCCCACTTGGGCCTCGCCAACACCTCAGACGGTGAGTCTCTTTCGGCCGCAATCTGTGCTGCTCTCTCTGCAAAAGGCACAAGGATTGATTACAAATATGCATGACTAACGTGTAGTCGAATTGATCAGAAACTAAAATTACCAGCAGTCTCGTGAACTCCGTCGTGAGCGCGTTCATCTCGAAAATCTTCTTCACTGGATCCCAACGGTGCCGGTCCCTGAGGACGTCACGCTCCTATGGGACGGTGAACTCCGCCAAGGGGTCTGGGATGCCCAGACTCGCGGCTTCCGCGTCCTCCTTGGCCCATATGGACCACTTCCCGCCCTAACCACGGCTTCCGAGGTGGTGGCACCCAATGTTCCTCTCTTGAAGCCCCTTCATGTACTTCGACTTCTTTTTGGCATCTTCGGCCTCGCAAGCCGCCTTGAGTATTTCAAATTGCTCTGCTGTGATTGTCGGATTATCCTTTACAATCTCGGAGTAGGGTTCCTTTTTGTCGATCTTTGCTTTCACCCTTGTTTTCCAGGCAGCCAACACATCACTAAACTTGGACATGGCGTGTTTGTTTATCTTCTTCGTTGTCGGGTCCTTATCTGGATCTTTATAATCCTTTTCATTCCGGCCCGGGAACAAGAATATCTGGTGTAGTTTCTCATCGTTGATGGTGGCGGTTGTCCATACGATGCATCATATTTGATTGTCGTAGCACGTGCGCGCTTCCTCGGGCGCGGTTGGCTCAAAATTGCCGTCGTCCACCGACGTGACCATCAGTCTAGTAGCCGTGAGTTTGTTAGGAAGTTGTTGCCTCTTTGCTTTCGGTTCTACACCGGCTCCGCTCCCTGAGGCAGCGCCGATCTCGATGTCGGTCTCAGCACCGGTCTCACTCTTAGCACCGGTCTGCGTGTCGGTCTCAGTCCCCGATGCGACCGGTGGGCCCAGCAACAACATCGGTTGATCGTCGGCAAGGCTCAAAAATTTGTCTGCCGCCAGGTAGACGTCGTCGCAATTACCAGAACCCTGTCCTTCATCGTTGCTAGCCATGTTTCCTACGATTAAATCTATCAATTAATTCTAGACCTAATAAAATGAATAATGACATAAAAAAGTCCTATGTTTTGTAGGAACATTGACTCCATCCTGGTGCGGCAAATCCTGGGCACTCGATATGTCGTAGTTTGTAGCAAAAGTCATGCTGAAATTCATGGAAAATTTTGGCATGACCTTTGCTAAAAAGTGGACAAATCAAGAACCTGAAATTTGCCGGAATGGAAATGAATCAACATTCCGGCAAAACATAGGGCACTCAGATCATTCCCTGGAAACAACAAAAGGCCACTTGGGCACAATTGAAACATGGGCAAACAGAATTGAGGAATTTGCATATATCCTGACCACTTCAAATTTGCATGTCCTAGCGTTTCACACTTCAAGAAAATCTACACAAATCTCGTGATCTCTCAAACTCAATTCAAAAACCAAATATAGATTATATTTAGTTAACTACTGAACTAAACTTTACTCTAAACTAAACCCTACTGCCCTAATTAACAACTAGTTAAACAAACTCAATTCAAAAACTAAACCCTACTGAACTAATTAACATCTATATTATCTACTACTTAACATTAACATCTATTAACTAAAAAGGATGGGTGGGGGGGTTTACAGAGAGGGGAGAGACGATGACGGGGATGTGCTCGGCGACGGAGGTATGGGCGGCGAGGGAGGGCTCAGGATCGGGACGCGGCGGTCCTGGCGGGCTCGGGGGCGGTCAGGTCGAGGGCGGCGGCGGTGAGTCGAGGGCGGCCCGAGAGGCGGCGGCGGTGAGGCTGGGCGGCCTTGGGCGGCGGCCGTGAGGATGAGCACGGCATCGACACCGGCAGGAGATGGCGGCGAAGTGGGGGCGATGACGAACTAGGGGAGACGGCGGCGAAGTGGGGCGAGGGATCGATTTGGGGGAGAAGTGGTGGCCGGGTGGAAACCGTTTTTGGTTAAGTCAAAAGTAATGGCAGCGCGTTACAAAAAATGCGCTATAGCTAAGTTAGCTATAGCGCATATCAGAGAACGCACTACTGCTACGTATTCATCATTTTTTCCCTTTTTCATTTATTTTTCTTTACATTTTATATTTTTCCTTGCTCCTTTTTCTATTTCTTTCATTTTCATTTACTTTTCTATTCATTTTTAGTTAAATTTTATTTTCGTTAGCAGTAGCGTTTTATGCATAAACGCGCTGCTGTAAGTATATTAGCGGTAGCGCGGTTTTTGGAAGATCGCTACTACTATGTTTAGCCCATCGGCTAAGTGACTGGAATTTTAGTAGTAGCGAGTTCTCGGTGAGATGCACTACTGATTTATGTCCATCTGCAGCGCGATTATTTTGCACGCGCTACTGCTGTCTAGCAGTAGCGTGCTTTTTTAACAAGCGCTACTTCTAAAGTTATGTGTATAACGTTTTCCCTAGTAGTGCATCTAAGTATCCCCTTTGATTTCCGGCTACAATCCAGGAATACTGTTGATTAACATCATTGAAAACTTGTTGGATCATATCTAAAACGGGGATTTTATTTTTAAGATTATCATAACAAATTGATTATTTCCAAATAAATGTCTCAAAGCATAGTCACTATTGTAAATAATCTCATATATCATCGGGTTTTCACGGCTCATACCATAATGATAAAAAAAATCCCTAGCTTCCCGCACTATGTGATCAAATTCCTTAATAAGAACTTGGGTAGCTATTTTTTCAGCCTTAGGATCTTTCATAACGGGTAGCTCACAAAACAATCTTTGCAAGGTGGGATGATTACAGATAAATCTACTTTCAAATTTTAGAACTAGTGCTGAAATAGCTTCCGCATAAGTTTTAGTTCTTTTAAGTATGGGAGTATCATCGAGAGGCAGATTTTTTTGACAGAAAGACTGTGGGAACCCCCTACAGTATAATTGGTGCAACAAACCCAAATTGCAAGTACCATGCCTCGAACCTGGGTGGGTGGGAAGGCAACAGACCCTTCTCAACACTAGGCTATGCCTTAGTCTGCATCGAGAGGCAGATTGCCTACACAATTGAAAAATTATTGTATATGTTCTTTTCCCATAAAATTCCCTTTCCCCAAAACAATTTTTTTAGCATCCAGATTGCCGGTTTGTCCAATTGTAGGAGATAGGCCATCATCTGTTTCTGCCATACCGAAGTCACTCATGATGATGAGTTCAAGAGAACAAAAGATCAGACAAAAAGAGGGCAAGTAAAAAGGAAAATATTTTTGTGTTTTCTGAAAACATTTTAGAAGTGGGGGAGGGGAAAACAAGACACAAATGGCAAATAATGTAATGTAAGAGATGAGAATTTATGGTGGGTACTTGGTAGGCTTTATGTAGATC
Source organism: Aegilops longissima (assembly GCA_021605205.1). Taxonomy (NCBI): domain Eukaryota; kingdom Viridiplantae; phylum Streptophyta; class Magnoliopsida; order Poales; family Poaceae; genus Aegilops; species Aegilops longissima. The sequence goes on from CM038679.1 coordinate 224,417,872, forward strand.
TCCCCGGCAACGGCGCCAGAAATTCTTCCTGCTAATTCTTCCTGCTAGGGGCGTTAAACGATAGCGCTTGTTGGAGGCAACCCAATTATATTTTTAGTTTTTTTTCTTTTTGCTTCTGTTTAGGAATAATTATTTGTTCTAGCCTCTGGTTAGATGTTTTTTTATGTTTTAATTAGTGTTTGTGCCAAGTTAAACCTATAGGATCTTCTTGGATGATAGTTATTTGATCTTGCTGTAATTTCCAGAAACTTTGTGTTCACGAAAACAATTGTTAAAAATAACCAGAAAGTGATAAAATAGTTATTCCAGTTGTTTCTGATCAATAAACAAATTGCCTAGGTCGTCCTATTTTGGCTGATATTTTGGAGTTCCAAAAGTTTGCGTTAGTTACAGATTACTACAGACTCTTCTGTTTTGGACAGATTCTGTTTTTCGTGCGTTGTTTGCTTATTTTGATGAATCTATGGCTTGTAAAAGATTTTATAAACTATAGAGAAGTTGGAATACAGTAGGCTTAACACCAATATAAATATAGAATGAGTTCATTACTGTACCTTGAAGTGGCCTTTTGTTTTCTTTCGCTAACGGAGCTCACGAGATTTTCTGTTAAGTTTTGTGTTGTGAAGTTTTCATGTTTTGGGTGAAAGATTTGATGGATTATGGAAGAAGGAGTGGAAAGAGCCTAAGCTTGGGGATACCCATGGCACCCCCAATATAATCTAAGGACACCATAAAGCCAAAGCTTGGGGATGCCCCGGAAGGCATCCCCTCTTTCGTCTACTTCCATCGGTAACTTTACTTGGAGCTATATTTTTATTCACCACATGATATGTGTTTTGCTTGGAGCGTCTTATATGATATGAGTCTTTGCTTTTTAGTTTACCACAATCATCCTTGCTGTACACACCTTTTGAGAGAGCCATACATGATTTGGAATTTGTTAGAATACTCTATGTGCTTCGCTTATATCTTTTGAGTTATATAGTTTTGCTCTAGTACTTCACTTATATCTTTTAGAGCACGGTGGTGGATTTGTTTTATAGAAACTATTGATCTCTCATGCTTCACTTATATTATTTTGAGAGTCTTATATAGCATGGTAATTTGCTTAAATAATCCTAATATGCTTGGTATTCAAGATTAGTAAAAAGTTTCTTATGAGTGTGTTGAATACTAAGAAAACTTTGATGCTTGATAATTGTTTTGAGATATAAAGATCGTGATATTAGAGTCATGCTAGTTGATTAGTTGTGAATTTGAGAGATACTTGTGTTAAAGTTTGTGATTCCCGTAGCATGCATGTATGGTGAACCGTTATGTGATGAAGTCGGAGCATAATTTATTTATTGATTATCTTCCTTTTGAGTGGCGGTCGGGGACGACCGATGGTATTTTCCTACCAATCTATTCCCCTAGGAGCATGCGCGTAATACTTTGCTTTGATAACTTGTAGGTTTTTGCAATAAGTATATGAGTTCTTTATGACTAATGTTGAGTCCATGGATTATACGCACTTTTCTTCCTCCCACCATTGCTAGCCTCTCTAATACCGTGCACTTTTCGCAGGTATCATACACCCACCATATACCTTCCTCAAAACAGCCACCATACCTACCTATCATGGCATTTCCATAGCCATTCCGAGATATATTGTCATGCAACTTTCCACCGTTCCATTTATTATGACACGACGCATCATTGTCATATTGCTTTGCATGATCATGTAGTTGACATCGTATTTGTGACAAAGCCACCATTCATAATTCTTTCATACATGTCACTCATGATTCATTACATATCCCGGTACACCGCCGGAGGCATTCATATAAAGTCATATTTTGTTCTAAGTATCGAGTTGTAATTGTTGAGTTGTAAGAAAATAAAAGTGTGATGATCATCATTTTTAGAGCATTGTCCCAAGTGAGGAAAGGATGATGGATACTATGATTCCTCCACAAGTCGGGATGAGACTCCGGACTAAATAAAAAAACAGGAGAAAAGAGGCCATAAAAAAAGAGAAAAGGCCCAAAAAAATGAAATGAGAGAAAAAGAGAGAAGGGACAATGTTACTATCCTTTTACCACACTTGTGCTTCAAAGTAGCACCATGATCTTCATGATAGAGAGTCTCCCATTTTGTCACTTTCATATACTAGTGGGAATTTTTCATTATGGAACTAGGCTTGTATATTCCAATGATGGGCTTCCTCAAAATGCCCTAGGTCTTCGTGAGGAAGCGAGTTGGATGCGCACCCACTTAGTTTCTTTTGTTGAGCTTTCATATACTTATAGCTCTAGTGCATCCATTGTAAGGCAATCCCTACTCACTCACATTGATATCTATTGATGGGCATCTCCATAGCCCGTTGATACGCCTAGTTGATGTGAGACTATCTTCTCCTTTTTGTCTTCTCCACAACAACCATTCTATTTCACATATAGTGCTATGTCCATGGCTCATGCTCATGTATTGCATGAAGATTGAAAATGTTTGAGAACATCAAAAGTATGAAACAATTGATTGGCTTGTCATCGGGGTTGTGCATGATTTAAATACTTTGTGTGGTGAAGATAGAGCATAGCAAGACTATATGACTTTGTAGGGATAACTTTCTTTGGCCATGTTATTTTGAGAAGACATAATTGCTTTGTTAGTATGCTTGAAGTATTATTATTTTTATGTCAATATTAAACTTTTGTCTTGAATCTTTCAGATCTGAATATTCATACCACAATTAAGAAGAATTACATTGAAATTATGCCAAGTAGCACTCCGCATCAAAAAATCTGTTTTTATCATTTACCTACTCGAGGACGAGCAGGAACTAAGCTTGGGGATGCTTGATATGTCTCCAATGTATCTGTAATTTTTGATTGCTCCATGCTATATTATCTACTGTTTTGGACATTATTGGGCTTTATTATTCACTTTTATATTATTTTTGTGACTAACCTATTAACCGGAGGCCCAGCCCAGAATTGCTGTTTTTTTGCCTATTTCAGAGTTTCGCAGAAAAAGAATATCAAACGGAGTCCAAACGGAATGAAACCTTCGGGAACGTGATTTTTAGGAAGAATATGATCCAGGAGACTTGGACCCTACGTCAAGAAATAAAGGAGGAGGCCACGAGGTAGGGGCGCGCCTACCACCCAGGGCGCGCCCTCCACCCTCGTGGGCCCCCTGTTGCTCCACGGACGTACTCCTTCCTCCTATATATACCTACGTACCCCCAAACGATCAGATACGGAGCCAAAAACCTAATTCAACAGCCGCAACCTTCTGTACCCACGAGATCCCATCTTGTGGCCTGTTCCGGAGCTCCGCCGGAGGGGGCATCGATCACAGAGGGCTTCTACATCAACACCATAGCCCCTCCGATGAAGTGTGAGTAGTTTTCCTCAGACCTTCGGTCCATAGTTAGTAGCTAGATGGCTTCTTCTCTCTTTTTGGATCTTAATACAATGTTTTCCCCCTCTCTTGTGGAGATCTATTTGATGTAATCTTCTTTTGCGGTGTGTTTGTTGAGACCGATGAATTGTGGGTTTATGATCAAGTTTATCTATGAACAATATTTGAATCTTCTGAATTATTTTATGTATAATTGGTTATCTTTGCAAGTCTCTTCGAATTATCAATTTGGTTTGGCCTACTAGATTGATCTTTCTTGCAATGGGAGAAGTTCTTAGCTTTGGGTTCAATCTTGCAGTGTCCTTTCCCAGTGACAGTATGGGCAGCAAGGCACGTATTGTATTGTTGCATCGAGGATAACAAGATGGGGTTTTTATCATATTGCATGAATTTATCCCTCTACATCATGTCATTTTGCTTAAGGCATTACTCTGTTCTTATGAACTTAATACTCTAGATGCATGCTGGATAGCGGTCGATGTGTGGAGTAATAGTAGTAGATGCAGGCAGGAGTCGGTCTACTTGTCTCGGACGTGATGCCTATATACATGATCATACTTAGATATTCTCATAACTATGCTCAATTCTGTCAATTGCTCAATAGTAATTTGTTCACCCACCGTAAAATACTTATGCTCTGGAGAGAAGCCACTAGTGAAACCTATGGCCCCCAGGTCTATCTTCATCATATTAATATTCCAAACGCTTAGTTATTTCCTTTGCTTTTTTACTTTGGTTTTATTTTACTTTGCATCTTTATCATAAAAATACCAAAAATATTATCCTATCATATCTATCAGATCTCACTCTTGTAAGTGACCGTGAAGGGATTGACAACCCCTTATCGCGTTGGTTGCGAGGATTTATTTGTTTTGTGTAGGTGCGAGGGACTCGCGCGTAGCCTCCTACTGGATTGATACCTTGGTTCTCAAAAACTGAGGGAAATACTTACGCTACTTTGCTGCATCACCCTTTCCTCTTCAAGGGAAAACCAATGCAGTGCTCAAGAGGTAGCATGTAACTCTACTAATTGGCTGTGGGGGACGGAACACTTCTCCCAAATGCCTGGCATAGTGCTACTGGAGCGAGAGGATGAGTTGCGGTGGCCGGCCATGATGGGATGGACTTTCCCGGGCGCGCTCCAATGGATACTCGCTGTGGGAGGATGGTGTGATCTGGATCTGAGGATCCCCGACTCTTTAAATAGACGATTTACTCACATGGTTATGGTGGAAAATGTAAAAATGCCCCGGCTTCTCGCATTCGCTCGACACGTGGAAGATAGCAATTATTAGGCACAGAATCCGAGGAGTGCAACATTCATGGGAAGCCGGACACTACTCGACAGGTACTCAGGATTTGGAGAAGAACCCGCCTTGTAATGTCGAACACAATCTGCACGCCGGAATCATCGTCATTGAAGCCTGGTTCAGGGGCAACTGAGGGAGTCCTGGATTAGGGGGTCCTCGGATAGCCGGACTATATACTTTGGCCGGATTGTTGGACTATGAGGATACAAGATTGAATATTTCGTCCCGTGTCCGGGTGGGACTCTCCTATGCGTGGAAGGCAAGCTTGGCAATTCGGATATGTAGATCTCCTCCCTTGTAACCGACTCTGTGTAACCCTAGCCCCCTCTGGTGTCTATATAAAATGGAGGTTTTAGTCTGTAGGACAACAACAATCATAATCATAGGCTAGATTCTAGGGTTTAGCCTCTACGATCTCGTGGTAGATCAACTCTTGTAATACTCATATCATCAAGATCAATCAAGCAGGAAGTAGGGTATTACCTCCATCGAGAGGGCCTGATCCTAGGTAAACATTGTGTCCCCCGCCTCCTATCACAATCCGCCTTAGACGCATAGTTCGGGACCCACTACCCGAGATCCGCCGGTTTTGACACCGACAGTCGTTATTTGAATCTTGTCTTTTGTTGACCCGACAGGGATGAGGAACCCCTTGCCCAGCGGGCTAAATGGGCCAAACATGTGGTGTTGCCGGGCCATTCGGCGAGTGTGGGTCTGGGGGTATGACAGGAGATCCCGTGTCTAGCCCCTAGTCCAGCCCCAGTGCGAAGGTGTGGGGTAGTCTTCGCCTACTCCGGGAGGCGCGGAAGAACACATCTCATCACCCGCTAAAGGGTCAATTGAGGGCCAGCCAAGTGGAGCGCACCAGGAGGGGCCCACTATGGCCCAAACCCAAGCAGAAGAATCACCGGCAAGGGTCTCCACCGAGGGGTCCGCTCGCGCTGAGGTCACAGCCACCGAAGGGGCGGACGTGGACCGTGCGCCAGCAACTGATCTTGTCAAGAAGGGAGATATCTCCCCACAGCAGCGATCATCGGGTAATCCAGTCGTCTTTGTTTCTTCTTGCTTGAATTACTTAACTTCTTGGTCTTTGAATTAGCAGTGCCGGCCTCTTATCATCCCATTTGTCCATTTTGTTTGCAGCCCCATCAACCGATGAACCTGAGCTCCTGGAGGAGGTGGCCAGTATTGGGAAGGATGCCACCGAGGAAACGGCCAGGATCGCTACCACCGAAGGCCAGGAACAGACTGCCGGGGATATCCAGGAATCCCCTAAAGAGACGAAAAAATCCCCGGCAGTACATTCGGCCCGGGTGCAGTCATTGAGGAGAAAACCCCTCTCCAATCCATGGGGCCTTTGCCTCCGAACTACCCTCTGGCCACAGCTCGACTTCCTCTCCAAGCAAGTTGGAGCTCATCCTCACTCAACCTGGGCACGCACATCCCAGCTCATCTGTCTCAGCAGGCACAGACTTTGACAAAGAAATCAGACGCATATTTGCGCCACTGTCCCAGAAGGATTGAAGAAGCGGGTGATTTTATTGACAACTGTGAGGATCTATCTTTCTTGGAATCCATGGTGGCCGGGCTCAAAGATGTGCATCATAGGTACAGTCTCAGATAGCAGGCAGTCAAGGAGCAGCGCGATTCCCTGATCTTATGGATAAGAAGCTGGTGGAGAAAGGCAATGAGCCACGCGAGTGGTATAAGAAGTAGTCCCACTGCATCATGTGGCAGGAGGAGGTGCTGACCATGGCCAAGGAAGATATTGCTTCCCGGGAGGTTCGCTTGGTGGAGCGCAAAGCGCTTTTGAACACCAAAGAGAAGGACATGGAAGGGAACTTCAAAGCCACCCTCCGCGGCAAGAATGAGGAGCTGGAGGCCCTTGTACAATAGCGTACCAAGGATCTGGAAGACAGCCACAAACCCACTCTCAGAGCACTCGCTCTTGAATCCTCAGCCCAATTGAAGAAGGTTACCAATGAGCCAGCTGCCACATCTGCCACGAAGACTGATCTTGACAACCAATTGAGCAAGCTGTCAGAGGATCTTGTGTAATGCCCCGGACACACTCGCCGATGGTCGTTACTCCTGGCGGGATCTAGACTGGCCCTACATATCAATACTGGTCTTCTCTAAGCAACTTTGTCCTCACCGTGCGCACCCGGGAGCAACTTCCCGGTCGGTCACCCATCCTGAAATTATTCCAAGCTGAGAACGCTTAACTTTGGAGTTTTGTCCGAATGGGCTTCCGGAAAAGAAGGAATTCCTTATTGATATGAGTAGTCTATTATCCCTATTAAGCCAGGCTATCACATACACCCCAACGCAGAGGAACCAGAATCCTCGTCAGGCCACAAGAACGTTCCCTCTTGGCACATACGTCTGTGCTTTCAGTCCGACACATGTGCCATGCCGTGTGCCATGACGGGTCACAAACATCATGCACAACATGACTGTGTACCTGCCTGCAAACATCCGTGTAACCGCGAGCGTCGGCTTTGATACCAACGTGTAACGCCCTGGACACACTCGCCGGTGGTCGTTACTCCTGACGGTATCTAGACTGGCCCCACAGATCAATACTAGTCTTTTCTGCGCACTTTGACCTCACTCCTGCGCACCCAGGAGCAACTTCCCGGTCGGCCACTCATCCTAGAATTACTCCAAGCTGAGCACGCTTAACTTTGGAGTTCTGTCCGAATGGGCTTCCAAAAAAGAAGGAATTCCTTATTGATATGAGTAGTCTATCATCCCTATTAAGCCAGGATATCACATCTTGCCGGGAGTAGCAAGGAGACCATGGCCCTTAAAGAGGAAGCGCAAAAAGCACAGGCTATTCTGGAGGAAGCGCGATCACATCTTTCCTCCAAGAGCCAAGACCTCAATGTTGCTAATGATACCATCTCCACTACGAAAGACAGGCTTGCTTCTCTGGAGAAGGATCTCGAATCTTCCGGCTGCCGTGAGAAAGTGCTGATAACGGATGTCACCAATGCCAAGACTCTCCAAAAAGATGCATAGGACAAGCTTGAGAACCAGATTCAGCAGCGTGACCTCTAGATCAAGAGCATGACTGATATTGCTGAACGCCTCACTGCTCAGATTGCAAAAATGGACATGAAGAGTTGGGCCTTCTCCGTTGGCAAGCACGAAGTTCCAAGTGTCAAGCTGACACTTTTCTTTGAAGGCTTGATCGAAGGATTGAAGATGTATGAAGACGACAGGGCCGCTTGCCTTGCTGACGAATCCCTGAACCTTGCTCGCGACACCCTCTTCTTTGTCTTGAGCAACCTCGCCTTCTTCCACCCAGACCACAACCTCGCCGATGGCTTCAAGAAACTGCCGCCAGGTGCCGATACTTCTGCCGTTGTGGAGAAGGCCGGCCCCTTGTCGACAGGGTCCTATAAGTCTCAAGGGCTCAGGGAGGTCGCCGGGCCCAGCCTTAAGCCATTCTTGTTGCCGTGTTGCCCTGTAATAAGACACAATATGTACCTCTTTTTAGGCTCTGTACTGTTCTCGCTTTAATGCTCGTTGAACCAATACTTGTATGCGAATGCATGCCATCCCTCTTATCTTTATCCATTGGTTTTCGTATGGTTAGTTTCCTCGCTTACTTTGGTTGCCCGCCAGCAGCGTGCTGCCACAAATGCTTTGAGGAACTGGTCCTTAACATTCTGCTGGCAAAGACATGCTGCCGGTGGGTTTTTTCTTAACAGTCCTTGACGCTGCCACCAACTTTGTTGAGTAGGCTGGAAACAAAGTAAGGGCATAGAAAAATACAGTAAGGTTCCATTATACGGAGGACTTGCCATACGAAACCTTGGTTGTTCGAGGGACGCGCGAGTGCAAGTCCTGAAGAAATGTTAACAAGCATGCCAACTTAGCTTTTGTCTATGCTCCCCTCCTGCCGGGGTGGATATTTTGTTATGCACATCATCTCCTTCATGCGTGGCCGTCCCTCTCCTCCATGTTTCCTGGGGAGACCGCGCATGTATTCCCATTATCACCCTGAAAAGAGGGGATTCGAGAAGGACCAAAATGGGAGGACTAGGTGGTCCGTTTGTCATGCGCCTAGCCCCGTCATGGGCTTGAGGGATCGTCAGAAGCATTTGTAATTAACAATATGTCATGGGGAAGGGAATGAGCCGGCTCCTCCCTCCCTTTCCTTTGCCTAAAATGATCCCTTAGCAGCTGGTGTGATGGACATGTTGGCGCATAAGGTTTTGTCGGGGTTCGCTTGCCGAGGGTGCCACCCAACGGATTCGCACCAGTGTTTAACTCAGGATTTACCCTTGTCGGGATAAATGCAGGACTGAGCTCCGCGTGGGCTCATCGACGCTGGTGGCATAACCACTGCGCGACCCAATCATTGCGAGCGATAAGGGGGAGAGGGGCCGAGGGCGTACCATTTTCTTGTTTGCCCGAACAAGCGGTGTTTCTTGGGATCAGATGCGCTCGACAGGGGGCCAAAAGAAAGCGGCGCCATTGTACGACCCGCTCCCGTCATCACCGCCGTTGCAGGAGATGCGAGTGATAGAGACTAGAAAGGATGAGGCTAGGGAGTAGCATCGCTTCTCCTTTTCGAAGCCATGAAACAAGAAGCTGATGATGAAGAAGATGTTGATGAAGATCGATGCGCTGTTCACAAATTCGGGTTCGCCCCAGCGATCTCCCTACCTGGCGTGCCAAAGATGTCGTGGGTGGACACAATCACCTATGGGGCCATGAGCCCCTTGTGGTTCGGCAAGGGGTAGATCACGTTGCACGAAGAGCGGAAGCCATGGGGCACGACGACGATGATGACACTAGTGGTTTTTACTCAGGTTCGGGCTGCTGGGAAGCGTAAAACCCGACTCCTACTTTTGGTGAATTGGATGGAGGGATCACAACAACACGCAACGCTCAACCCCGGCAAGGCGGCCTCGGGGGAGCAGCGACGCGTGTACAAGTGTGAGGGGGTCCGAATCCCTCTCTAGGTTGCCTTGGGCCTCCTTTTATAGTTTAAGGGGTGACCACAGAGGCAAAACAGACATTATCTTATGATTAGATGGCTAACAGTGCTATCATACCTAACTCTAGCAGTTAGGACAAAGTGCATTAATTGCACTGCTAGGTGGCATGTGATACCTCTCCAACGTATCTATAATTTTTGATTGTTCCATGCTATTATATATTCTATTTTGTATGTTTAATGGACTTTATTATACACTTTTATGTTATTTTAGGGACTAACCTACTAACCCAAGGCCCAGTGCAAATTGCTATTTTTTTGCCTATTTCAGTGTTTCGCAGAAAAGGAATATCAAACAGAGTCCAAACAGAATGAAACCTTCAGGAGAGTTATTTTTGGAACAAACGTGATCCGGGGGACTTGGAGTGGACGTCAACAAGTCAACGAGGAGGCCACGAGGCAGGGAGGCGCGCCTGCCCCCTGGGCGCGCCCCCACCCTCGTGGGCCCATCGTGGCTCCACCGACCTACTTCTTCCTCCTATATATATTCACGGACCCCGAAAACATCCAGGAGCACCACGAAACCCTATTTCCACCGCCACAACCTTCTGTACCTGTGAGATCCCATCTTGGGGCCTTTTCCGGCGCTCCGACGGAGGGGGAATTGATCACGGAGGGCTTCTACATCAACACCATAGCCTCTCCGATGATGTGTGAGTAGTTTACCTCAGACCTTCAGGTCCATAGTTATTAGCTAGATGGCTTCTTCTCTCTCTCTCTCTCTCTCTCTCTCTCTCTCTCTCTCTCTCTCTCTCTCTCTCTCTCTCTCTTTGGATCTCAATACAATGTTCTCCTCGATCTTCTTCGAGATCTATTCGATGTAACTCTTTTAGCGGTGTGTTGAATTGTGGGTTTATGATCAAGATTAGCTATGAACAATATTTAAATCTCCTCTCAATTCTTTATGTATGTTTGGTTATCTTTGCAAGTCTCTTCGAATTATCTGTTTGGTTTGGCCTACTAGATTGATCTTTCTTGCAATGGGAGAAGTGCTTAGCTTTGGGTTCAATCTTGCGTTGCTCGATCCCAGTGACAGAATGGGAAACGACACGTATTGTATTGTTGCCATCGAGGATAAAAAGATGGGGTTTATATCATATTGCTTGAGTTTATCCCTATACCTCATGTCACATTTCCTAATACGTTACTCTGTTCTTATGAAGTTAATACTCTAGACGCATGCTGGATAGCGGTCGATGTGTGGAGTAATAGTAGTAGATACAGGCAGGAGTCGGTCTACTTTTTGCGGACGTGATTCCTATATACATGATCATGCCTAGATATTCTCATAACTATGCATTATTCTATATATTGCTCGACAGTAATTTGTTCACCCACCGTAATACTTATGCTATCTTGAGAGAAGCCGCTAGTGAAACCTATGGCCGCCGGGTCTAAGTTTCCAATCTATTTTTACTTTGCAATCTTTACTTTCAATCTTTATCATAAAAATCCCAAAAATATTATCTTATCATCTCTATCAGATCTCACTTTTGCAAGTGGCCGTGAAGGGATTGACACCCCCTTTATCGTGTTGGTTGCAAGGTTCTTATTTGTTTGTGTATGTACGAGGGACTTGTGTGTGGCCTACTACTGGATTGATACCTTGGTTCTCAAAAACTGAAGGAAATACTTACGCTACTTTGCTGCATCACCCTTTCCTCTTCAAGGGAAAACCAACACATGCTCAAGAGGTAGCAAGAAGGATTTGTCGCTCCGTTGCCGGGGAGTCTACGCACAAGTCAAGACATACCAAGTACCCATCACAAACTCTTATCCCTCGAATTACATTATTTGCCATTTGCCTCTCGTTTTGCTCTGCCCCACTTCACCCTTGCCATTTTTTTCGACCCCCTCTTTCCGTTCACCTCTTTTTCGCTTACCTCTTGTTTGCTTGTGTGCTGGATTGCGTGCTTGTCACGATGGCTCAAGATAATACTAAATTATGTAACTTTGCCAATACCAACAACAATGATTTTATTAGCACTCCGATTGCTCCTCTTACCGATGCTGAATCTTTTGAAATCAATGCTGCTTTGCTGAATCTTGTCATGAAAGATCAATTCGATGGCCTTCGTAGTGAAGGTGCCGCTACCCATCTAAATAGCTTCGTTGATTTGTGTGATATGCAAAAGAAGAAAGATGTGGATAATGATATTGTTAAATTGAAGCTATTTCCTTTTTCATGTAGAGATCGTGCTAAAACTTGGTTTTCGTCTTTGCCTAAAAATAGTATTGATTCTTCGAATAAGTGCAAAGACGCTTTTATCTCTAATATTTTCCTCCCACTAAGATCATCTCTCTTAGAAACGATATTATGAATTTTAAGCAACTTTATCATGAACATGTTGCACAAGCTTGGGAGAGGGTGAAATTAATGATATGTAATTTCTCTACACATGGATTAAACTTATGGATGATTATACAAAAAAATTATGACGGATTGAATTTTGCTTCTAGAAATCTTTTAGATTCAGCCGCGGTAGGCACTTTTATGGAAATCACTTTAGGGGAAGCTACTAAACTCCTAGATAATATTATGGTTAATTATTCTCAATGGCACACTGAAAGATCTACTAGTAAAAAGGTGCATGCAATTGAAGAGATTAATGTTTTGAGTGGAAAGATGGATGAACTTATGAAATTGTTTGCTAATAAGAGTGTTTCTTCTGATCTCAATGATATTCCTTGGTCTACTTTGATTGAGAATAATAATGAATCTATGGATGTGAATTTTGTTGGTTGGAACAATTTTGGTAACAAGGCTTATAGAGGATACTTTAATCCTAGGCCGTATCCTAGTAATTCCTCTAATAATTATGGTAATTCCTACAACAACCCTTATGAAAATTTTAATAAGACGCCCTCTGATTTTGAGAATAGTGTCAAAGAATTTATGATTTCTCAAAAGAATTTCAATGCTTTGCTTGAAGAAAAGTTGCCTAAGATTGATGAGTTGGCTAGGAACATGGATAGAATTTCTCTTTATGTTGATTCTTTGAAACTTATATCTATTCCTCCTAAGCATGATATAAATGAGTCTCTCAAAGCTATGAGAATTTCCATTGATAAGTGCAAAGAAAGAACCGCTAGGATGCATGCTAAAAAAGATTTCTTTATGAAAGCGTGTTCTTCTAGTTTTCATGACAATAAGGATGAATATCTAAAAGTGATTGATGTGTCTCCTATAAAATATATGTTTTGCAATATGAATCTTGATAATGATGGGACTAGAGATGAGTCAACTTTAGTTAAAAGGCGTCACAATGATTCGGAGTTCTTAGATCTTGATGCAAAAATTGGTAAAAGTGGGATTGAAGAGGTCAAAACTTTACGTAGCAATGAACTCACTATTTTTGATTTGAAGGAATTTAATTATGATAAATTGTTCTTTAATATATTGTATTTCCTTGTTGCAATCCGCGCTAAATTCTCCGCATGCTTATAGTCAAAACAAGGCTTTTACAAAACATATCATTGTTGCTTTAATGCAATCTTATGAAGAAAAGCTTGAATTGGAAGTTTCTATCCCTAGAAAACTTTATGATGAGTGGGAACCTACTATTATAATTAAAATTAAAGATCATGAATGCTATGCTTTGTGTGATTTTTGGTTCTAGTGTTTCAAATGATTCCAAAAACTTGGTGTGATATGTTAGTTTCCGTGAATTTGATGATTGTTCTTTAAACTTGCACCTCGCGGATTCCACCATTAAGAAAACTATGGGAAGGATTAATGATGTTCTTACTATTGCAAATAGGAATTATGTGCCCATAGATTTCATTGTTCTTGATATAGATTGAAATCCTTCATGTCCTATTATTCTTGGTAGACCTTTCCTTAGAACGATTGGTGCAATTATTGATATGAAAGAAGGAAATATTAGATTCCAATTTCCTTTAAGGAAAGGCATGGAACCTTTACTAGAAAGAAAACTAAATTACCTTCTGAATCTATTATGAGGGCCACTTATGGATTGCATGCCAAAGATGATAATACCTATATCTATCCTTACCTTTATGCCTAGCTAGGGGCGTTAAACGATATCGCTTGTTGGGAGGCAACCCAATTTTATTTTTGTTTCTTGATTTTTGGTTCTGTTTAGTAATAAATAATTGATCTAGCCTCTGGTTAGATGTGGTTTTATGTTTTAATTATTGATTGTGCCAAGTAAAACCTATAGGATCTTCTTGGATGATAGTTATTTGATCTTGCTGAAAAAGTCAGAAACTTTCTCTTTGCGAAAACAATTATTAAAAATCACCAGAACGCGATAAAATACTGATTCCAATTGCAGTAATTCAATAAGCAAATTATCCAGGTCTTCCTATTTTAGTAGATTTTTCTGGTTCCAGAAGTTTGCGTTAGATACAGATTACTAAAGACTGTTCTGTTTTTGACAGATTCTGTTTTTCGTGTGTTGTTTGCTTATTTTGATGAATCTATGGCTAGTATAGGAAGTTATGAACCATAGAGAATTTGGAATACTGTAGGTTTAACACCAATATAGATAAAGAATGAGTTCATTACAGTACCTTGAAGTGGTGTTTTGTTTTCTTTCGCTAACGGAGCTCATGAGATTTTTTGTTGAGTTTTGTGTTGTGAAGTTTTCAAGTTTTGGGTAAAGATTTGATGGATTATGGAACAAGGAGTGGAAAGAGCCTAATCTTGGGGATTCCCAAGGCACCCCAAGGTAAAATCCAAGGACAAACAAAAGCCTAAGCTTGGGGATGCCCCGGAAGGCATCCCTCTTTAAATCTTAAATCCATCGGTAACTTTACTTGGAGCTATATTTTTATTCACCACATGATATGTGTTTTGCTTGGAGCGTCTTGTATGATTTGAGTATTTGATTTCTAGGTTACCACAATCATCCTTTCTGTACACACCTTTTGGGAGAGACGCACAAGAATCGGAATTTATTAGAATACTATATGTGCTTCACTTATATCTTTTGAGCTAGAAATTTTGATCTAGTACTTCACTTATATCTTTTAGAGCACGGCGGTGGTTTTATTTTAGAAATAAGTGATCTCTCATGCTTCACTTATATTATTTTGGGAGTCCTTTAGAACAGCATGGTAATTTGCTTTGGTTAAAATTTTAGTCCTAAAGTGATAGGCATCCAAGATGGATATAATAAAAACTTTCATATAAGTGCATTGAATATTAAGGGAAGTTTGATACTTGATGATTGTTTTGAGATATGAAGATGGTGATATTAGAGTTATGCTAGTTGAGTAGTTGTGAATTTGAGAAATACTTGTTCTAAAGTTTGTGATTCCCGTAGCATGCAAATATGGTGAACTGTTATGTGATGAAGTCAGAGCATGATTTATTTATTGATTGACTTCCTTATGTGTGGCGGTCAGGGACGAGCGATGGTCTTTTACTACCAATCTATCCCCCTAGGAGCATGCTCATAGTACTTCGTTTCAATAACTAACATACTTTTTCAATAACTCATCCTTCCACCATTGCTGGCTCTCTAATACCGCGCACCTTTCGCCGGTACCATACACCCACCATATACCTTCCTCAAAACAGCCACCATACCTACCTATTATGGCATTTTCATAGCCATTCCGAGATATATTGCCATGCAACTTACCACCGTTCCGTTTATTATGACACGCTTCATCATTGTCATATTGCTTTGCATGATCATGTAGTTGTCATCGTATTTGTGGCAAAGCCACCTTTCATAATTCTTTCATACATGTCACTCTTGATTCATTGCATATCCCGGTACCACACCCGAGGCATTCACATAGTGTGACGCCCGGGTAATTAAGCTACAGTAATCCCCACTAATGATGCCACGTCACCTTTGTCACGGTAGTTAATCTCGGGTTAGTTCAAAAACCGGTTCGAATTTCAAATTCAAAGTCGAGCAAACAATAAAAGTTTTCAAATATTAAAATTTAAATGTTCGGACTGAACCAAATAACGCATAGGTAATTGTGATGGAGAGATCACACTTTTATAAAATATTTAAATACTCTAAAATGAACAAAACAGTAGCAAAGGAATTATTTAAAAGCTTTTTTAAAATAATAAAGCATATAAACTATTTTACTTTATGTGCCAAGTAAAATGTGGTTGTGGCATATGTACATATACTAAATTAGGTACAACTTTGATATTTTACAAAAACTAAGGTATATTGGAAATTAGAGAAAGCGGAAAAAGGAAAAGAAATAAAGTAAAACAAAAGCGATAAGCAGAAAAAGGACACCCCCACTGGGCCACCCGGCCCACCAGTGCCTACCAGGGCGGCCCATTGCCCACCCGCCACCCCACACTCCCCATTACCAACCCCCTCCCCACCGGCCAAACCCTATCCCTCGCTCCTCTTTCCCCCCCTCCCGATTCGAGATCTGGATCGGGCGAGGCCCGACCCGCCGCCGCCCGATCCCCTCCTCCCGCTCCCTCGCTCAGGCCAGCGCAGCCCTTGCCAGGGTGCCCGTCCCCCGCTGCCTCTCCCGGCGACCGCGCCTTCCCCGCCACCTCGCCGGGGCGCCGCCGCCTCCACCTCGTCGATCTACCCGCCCGGCCGCCTCCTCATCTCCTCCCGTCGCCCCGACTCCTCGCCGTCGGCCACCGCCGTCGCCTCGCCTCATCCCTTGGCGCCTCCGTCCTCCCCACGCGCCACCTCGCCGGAGCCGCCCCACCGTCTTCACCGGCGTCGCCACGCCCTGCCCCGCGTCGGACGCCACCTCGACCACCTCATCGTCCCCCCGCTGCCCGAATCCCTACAACCCCCCTGTGAGGCCCCCTCCTCCTCTCTTCCCCGCGCGCGCCCGCACCGGCCGCGCTCACCGCGGCCACCACGCGTTTCCCCCTCGCACACGCTCGCCGGCGCCGTCGGCATCACCACAACCTCCGCCCGTCTAGCGCTGGCCTCCCCATCTCGCCTGGTCGCATGGCCGGCCGGGCTCAACGCCGGCGTCTTGGCGCCCGCGCATGGCGCGCTGCTCTCCCTGCTCCCGTGGTGGCGCCTGCACCCTTGGCCGCACGCCGGCGTTGAGACCAACCGGGTTCGTCCGTAACCGGCGCCAAGACGACCGCTAGCCCCCACAGGCCATCGTGAAAGGGCCCCACGCCCCTGAAACATTTAGAGAATAAAAAAAAATTAAAAATATATATATATAAATAATTAATTAATATTATTAATTAAATACTGAATTAATTTGGTTAATTAAACTAATTAAAGTAATTAGCTTAAATGCCTAATTAGACCAAATTAACTAGTTAGTTAATGTAACGACCAATGACAGAGGCCCACCCTCTGTTGACGATCAACGTTGGTGGTCAGCGAGACCCCGACCCACTGTCGACCTCGGTACACTTACGTACGCAGAGCTGGGTGCACCTAGCATTTAGCTATTTAATTTCGAATTAAATTAAATTCAGAAAATCTAGAAAATGATTAAATCTTTATAAATTAGTATTAAATAAACCGTAACTCGGATAGGAAAACTTTGTACATGAAAGTTGCTCGAGCAGCGAGGCGAATCCGGATCGCAGCCCGTTCGTCCACCACACACTCCTAACCTATCGAACCTGCAAACTTTCCTCTCCGGTTCATCATCGACAGACGTCCGGAACCGGAAAACTTTCCGGATGTTTCCCCCTTCCAAGATGTCGCCTAGTACTACGTTAGAACACGTCTAGCTCATGTCTGTTGTCTGTTATGCACTTGCTCGCTATGTATTTACTGTTTCTTCCCTCTTCTCTCCGGTAGACCCCGAGACCGATCTTGATGTCCTGTGATCGACTCGTCACCGGCGACCCCTCTCTCTTGCAGAGCAGCCAGCAAGCCCCCCCCCTTGATCACGGATATCGCCTACTCTTCTCTATCTGCTTGCATTAGAGTAGTGTAGCATATTCTTATTTTCGATTACTCCTATCTTGCTGCATAGCTTTGTCCTTGTAACCATTTGTTACCTTACCGCAATCCTATATGCTTAGTATAGGATGCTAGTACATTCATCTGTGGCCCTTCATACTTGTCCGCGCGTGCTATACTATCGGGCCGTGATCACTCGGGAGTTGATCACGGGTATATACTATATACCTTACACTATTTACATTACCTGTGGTACTGTTCGGAGATGGGGGCTGAAAGGACGGGTGACTCCATCCCGGTAGAGGTGGGCCTGGGTTCCCACGGCCCCGATTGTTACTTTGTGGCGGAGGCGCAGGCAGGTTGAGACCGCCTAGGAGAGAGGTGGGCCTGGCCTGTTCGGCGTTCATGGTTACTTAACACGCTTAACGAGGTCTTGGTATTTGATCTGGGTTGGCTACTGAGCTTATCGCACTAACCATCTACGCTGGAGTAGTTATGGGTATCCGGCGTCGTGGTATCACCGAAATACTTCAGACGTCGTGACGGAGCGGCGCGCCGGATTGGACTGGAGCGCTGATGGGCTAGGTGCGCTTCGGCAGCGACGCAAGCGTGCAGGTGTGCTTTCAGGCGATGGGCCCCTGACCCTGCGCGCTTAGGTTTAGACCGGCGTGTTGGCCTCTCTGTTGTGCCTAGGTGGGGCTGCGGCGTGTTGATCTTCTGCTGGCGGGCATGACCCCGGAAAGTGTGTCGGCCAAATGGGATCAAGCGTCTTTGGGTAAGATGGTGCACCCTGCGGAAGTTAATCTATTCGGATAGGCGTGATCTTGATAACAGGGCGACTTGGAGTTGTACCTTGAGCTTATGACAACTAGAACCGGATACTTGTTAAAACACACCCTTCCAAGTGCGGATACAACGGTGGTCGCTCTCGCTCGGGGATATGAGCAGGGATTGCGGGTAGGATTATTTCTATATGAAGTTACTTGGAGGACTTCCGTTGTCCTCTTACATGCATTGCAAGACCGGTGTCCAGAAGCGTAGTCTTCGTTAAGACTAGCTATCCCCCTCTTATTCTGGCATTCTGCAGTTCAGCCCACTGATATGGCCCTTTACACATATATCCATGCATATGTAGTGTAGTTCCTTGCTTGCGAGTACTTTGGATGAGTACTCACGGTTGCCTTGTTCCCCCTTTTCCCCTATCTCTACTCGATTGCTGCAATCAGACGATGGAGCCCAGGAGCCAGACGCCGCCGCCTATGACGACTACTACTGCGAGGCGCCTACTACTACGTGCAGCCCAGCGAGCGGCGACGACGGGGAGTGACCTAGGCGGATCGAGGCGGAGGCCTGCTCCTCTTCGTCTGTATCCCAGTTTGTGCTAGCCATCTTATGGCACCTTGTTTAACTTATGTCCGTACTCAGATATTGTTTCTTCCGTGACTCGTCTATGATCGAGCACTTGTATTCGAGCCCTCGAGGCGCTGGCTTGTATTATGATGCTTGTATGACTTATTTTATTTGTAGAGTTGTGTTGTGATATCTTCCGTGAGTCCTTGATCTTGATCGTACACATTTGCGTGCATGATTAGTGTACGATTGAATCGAGGGCGTCCAAGTTGGTATCGAGCCATTGCTGTAGGAATCCCCTTCCACACTCCTTGGCGAAGTCGAGTCTAGACTTTACAAAACTTTTACTAACATGGCTGTGCTGCCCACGGGCCCACGTCGCCATTGGGTGGTATTAGGATCTTTTACTCCTCGATCTTTACTCTGGGATTCTGAACTCTCTTCTATTCGGGTTAAATGAATTTGCTAAAAACAAAACTAACTTTAGGTTCTCATAAGTACTTTCTCCGGAGAGCCCTCACTTCAGATGATAAATCGCTAATCGAAGATTCGGAGATACTCTCGATGATCTCTCGAGACTTTGTGCCCATCACTTTTGCTATTCCTGGCCACCGATAAATCCGTATGGATAACTACTTACACTTGCCATTCATACGATCATCCCCATTGATCTTGTTATTACAAGATACCCGAAAGTTTCTCTATTGTTCCGAGAATACTTTGTGCCTCTTGCCTAGCAGTTCTTTGCCACATGAATACCCCTTCAAATAAATCCTCGCACTTGTCGAGTATCCGTTCATCCCAGTTGTTCATGTGTTTCACAAAAGTCTTCAAAATACTATTCGATCTTCGAAAATCCTCTGGAGCCTTTGGCTCTTGAAATTCTTGCTTGATTGCATTATGGTTAATCCCATAAGTCTCGTGAGACATATTGACATTCCTTGTCATTATCATTTTGAGTCTGTTGACTCAATATATTTCTGAATACCATAATCATCATTGATCCTTATAAATTACTTTTCGGCTGAGCTGCCGTTCTTTTAAGCTGGAATTGGTTCTCGACCAATCCCATTGTCTTTGATTGTACCCTAAGGCTATTCAACTTATCCACCCTAATCGAGCATTGCTTGATCCCTTGTTTTGGGAATCATAATTCCTTTGCATTTGACAATTGAGTTAGTCAGTTGTTTCTATAATCTGATCTCCTTGCATTCTTCTTCCTCTAGTTAATCTTGATGCTCACGTCGGACCCTTGTGGGCCATCAGGTCCATTGTTGGATTTTATCGTCGGCGCCCTTCATATTCAATAACCTTGTGAGCCTTTCCTCGATACATAATGCCTTTGGTAAATTGTATCCTCTGCTTTGTCAACCATGCTCTACCTCCGAGCTTGAGTTATTTACCCCTGAAGTTGATGGTATACGTTCCTAAGGTGCCATGATGGGTTGAACCCATGACTTCCTTTATATGTGTGAACTCGGAAGTTTTCACGAGTCATACTCATCTGGTATTTCACCAGGTAAAACTTTCAACCCTAATGCCTTTATCAAAGTGAGAAGTGAATGAAAGGTTATGCATTGGAGAAGTGGGAGTCGACCTTGAACTTGTGTTCATGCCCATGGACACGACGTAGATCTTGTCACTAAAGCTTCTCTTAAATTAATTATTCCTTTGGTATAAGTTCATCTTATATCAGGGATCTGGTCTTTTGCAATTGTGGTTCCGACCATGTTCTCTTTTAAATACCATTTCTCGTGCAAGTTTTAGCACTTGTCTTCTGTAGAGCAATACCCCCGTCCAACCTCTACTTTGATATGTCATCGAGTATTACCCCCTGGTATCTTGAGATTATCATGGAACAACATAACTTCTTATGAGTTCTTCATCAAGTGCTACCTTCCCACTGATTCCAATTTTTCACGGGCTCTGAGTTATTAAACACTCAAAGACACCGATAACTGAACCGAGTCTGCATTACGGTTCAACGACACTTGATAATCTTCTTTAAGTATGAATTTGTAACCGATCACGCCATTCCTAGCCTGTTTGACTATATCCTTGTCGTGCAGGTTTTAAGCGTGCTACTGGTCCTTATCCCAGAGCACAACTTTCGACGATTGAGCTAAGCTTACGTCGATTTCCTTATCTTATCGTTCCATCTTGAACAACAAACTTGATCTCGAGTTTGTGTCGTAGCTAATGGTTCCAATAACCTCTTGCTTCATCATTCCTTTGACTTGATGTCGTCAGCGATTGATTACATCTGCATGAAATCTCTCGACAATTGTGTCGTGATGATCATCAACCTTATGAGCTCTTCCAGAATTCAATTGAATTCATGATGGGTAATACCATCCTTCCCCCTCGATGATTCCTGTTCTCATCGACCACTTTATTGCCTTCCGTTCAACACAAGTTGTTCATGTTTTGTGTAAACCTTGAGATCCCTGCTATCCAGCATTTGTTCTTCTTTACCTTGGAGTATTACCATCTGTTAATATCAAGGATGTTGTGAGGACTGCTCCACCTCTTAAGAAATTCTTGGTATTGAGATGCTTCTCACCATCACCATTCTTTCTTGGTCCCGTGTTGCTTCCAACGGTGTACCAACAAGTGAACAGTGCTGTTTGAATTCTACCCTTTTAGCAAGCCTCTTGCTTTGATGTGAAATTCTTAGACTATCGATTATTGAATCACCATTCTGACATTGGTCGTGCAACCCAACCCATCGGGCGCACCTTTCAACCAATGTTTACTTGTGTATGTTTTCCTCGAGCATACTTCCTCTTATCATTTGATCTGACAAATGTTATCTCCTTGTTCACTTAAATGTGGGAGTCTATCTTTTGGGAATCTCGGTGAATTGCCGTTGAGTTCACCAGACACCTCCTTGCCCTCTCCTTGGGTTAATGATGGACTCTTGTTAACGGAAATCACTTCATAGTTCGTTTCCCCGAGAATCTTACAATGTCATCTCGTCAACTTGTGTTGCACCTTTTATTCTCAGGTATCCTAAGTCTGAGGTATCCTGACACCAATCGGATCTGAATCTCGGTCAGATATGATGGTTGGGACAACTTTCCAAGATTATGATGTTGATACTTTGATGACCCGGTAGCATGATGTCCTCCCTAGCACCCCCCCCCCCCGGCTGGAGGACCTATCATTATAGTTTCCTTTTCAGCAAGGTTATCCGTTCATCCATGAGGGAATTGTAATACTGATTCTACAAGTTATTCCTGACGGATCCTTCGTGATTCCAAAGTCTGATCTTCACCTGAAGGCCATGTCAATGCTATCTCGAAGCATGTCGTGATACTCGATTTTCAACAAGAACATTGAAGCCCAATGCTAAATGTTTCTTGCTCAATTATCCGAACACCGTTGTATGGGTAATGTCATGAAATTTCTCTCCCCTTACCTAAAGGGTTTTCTACATTATATCCTGTCATGGATATCATGCTCTGCTTATCCTTGGGAAGGATATACCCCTGAAAATATGTGTTTAAACACATTTTCCTTTCCATTGTTACATTTAACCTAATGATCACATTTTCCTTTCCATGGGTCTGTTTGACCATCCTTGGGATATATATAATCTAAGCAGTGATAATCCCCTGCTTAAGTAAGCACCTCGTCATACCACTCTGTAAGTAAGACCCATTACTATTGATGATGACATTTCGGTAACCACCGATGGACGAGAACCTTGCCTATTGGTCCGCCTCGTTCAACGAGCAGGAAAATGGTTCTCTTCGTCCCTCGCCCTTGGTACCTATGTTGTTGCCGACATGACCCTCAGACTCTCCTTTGACTTGCCTTGCTTACATGATCGTGCAGGATGTCAACAACCTTCTACTTTTAACCACATGGTGGGGCCATAACCCACAGGTCACAGGATCGAAACCTGACTGTCCTGTACACCCCCGATTTCCAAAGTTATTCCTCGCACGTGGCCTCGTATGTAATTCACGGGCCACCGTCATAGTGATCTATTCTGGTATCAGACGCGATACTTACTCTCGCTACTCTGAACCCCTTTCTCACTCTGGTTCAGGCTTCGAGCCGCTACCTACCCGCTTGGAGCCTATTATGGTACCTTCGTACCTTACTCTCGAGGTATTTCATATGTTCAACTCGAGAGATAATCTTATACTAATTCATGGGTTAGCCCAGTTGTTTCCCTTAAAAGCATTATGTCGTAGTGAGCTGCCCTTATCTTTCGTAAGAAATACGATGGAGTTCGAAGAAATGATGACCAGTTATCATGATGCATCGGAATAAAGGATTGAAGACATCAACGAAAGGGATTAACTTCTTCGAGGAGATCCGTTAGAATTTCGTAACCAGACATTCCCCCCCTTACTCCCCTCTTAAATCTCGGGACGAGATTTCTTGTAGTGGAGGAGAATTGTGACGCCCGGGTAATTAAGCTACAGTAATCCCCACTAATGATGCCACGTCACCTTTGTCACGGTAGTTAATCTCGGGTTAGTTCAAAAACCGGTTCGAATTTCAAATTCAAAGTCGAGCAAACAATAAAAGTTTTCAAATATTAAAATTTAAATGTTCGGACTGAACCAAATAATGCATAGGTAATTGTGATGGAGAGATCACACTTTTATAAAATATTTAAATACTCTAAAATGAACAAAACAGTAGCAAAGGAATTATTTAAAAGCTTTTTTTTAAATAATAAAGCATCGCAAACTATTTTACTTTATGTGCCAAGTTAAATGTGGTTGTGGCATATGTACATATACTAAATTAGGTACAACTTTGATATTTTACAAAAACTAAGGTATATTGGAAATTAGAAAAGCAGAAAAAGGAAAAGAAATAAAGTAAAACAAAAGCAGTATAAGCAGAAAAAGGACACCCCCACTTGGCCACCGGCCCAGCCAGTGACCTACCAGGCCAGCCCACCGCCCACCAGCCACCCCACACTCCCATTACCAACCCCCCACCGATCAAACCCTATCCCTCGCTCCTCTTTCCCCCCCTCCCGATTCGGGATCTGGATCGGGCGAGGCCCCGACCCGCCGCTCGCCCGATCCCCCTCCTCCCGCTCCCTCGCTCGGCCAGCTTGCGCCATGCTGTGGTGCCGCCCCCCCGCTGCCTCTCCCCGGCGACCGCGCCTTCCCCCGCCACCTCGCCGGGACGCCGCCGCCTCCACCTCGTCGATCTACCCCGCCGGCCGCCTCCTCATCTCCTCCCCGTCGCCCCCGACTCCTCGCCGTCGACGCACACCGTCGCCTCGCCTCATCCCCGCCGCGCCTCCGTCCTCCCCCACGACGCCACCTCGCCGGAGCCGCCCCACCGTCTTCACCGGCGTCGCCACGCCCTGCCCCGCGTCGGACGCCACCTCGACCACCTCCTCGTCCCCCCGCTGCCCGAATCCCTACAACCCCCTGTGAGGCCCCCTCCTCCTCTCTTCCCCGCGCGCGCCCGCACCGGCCGCGCTCACCGCGGCCACCACGCGTTTCCCCCTCGCACACGCTCGCCGGCGCCGTCGGCATCACCACAACCTCCGCCCGTCTAGCCGCGGGCCTCCCCATGCTCCGCCCGGTCGCAGCCGCCGGGGCTCAACGCCAGTCTTTGGCGCCCAGCCTATATGCTGCTCCCTGCTCCCGTGGCGCTTGGCACCCCTTAACCAAGACTGGCGGCGTTGAGGCCAACGGGTTGCGTCCAGTAACTGGCGCCAAGACGACCGCTAGCCCCACAGGCCCTTTGTCAAAGGGCCCCACGCCCCTGAAACATTTAGAGAATAAAAAAAATTTAAAAAATATATATATAAATAATTAATTAATATAATTAATTAAATACTGAATTAATTTGGTTAATTAAACTAATTAAAGTAATTAGCTTAAATGCCTAATTAGACCAAATTAACTAGTTAGTTAATGTAACGACCAATGACAGGGGCCCACCTGTTGACGATCAACGTTGGTCGTCATGAGGACCCCGACCCACCTATCGCCTACGGTACACTTACGTACGCAGAGTTGGGTGCACCTAGCATTTAGCTATTTAATTTCGAATTAAATTAAATTCAGAAAAACTAGAAAATGATTAAGTCTTTATAAATTAGTATTAAATAAACCGTAACTCGGATGGGAAAACTTTGTACATGAAAGTTGCTCGAGCAGCGAGGCGAATCGGATACGCAGACGTTCGTCCACCACACACTCCTAACCTATCGAACCTGCAAACTTTCCTCTCCGGTTCATCACATCGACAGACGTCCGGAACCGGGAAAACCTTCCCGGATGTTTCCCCCTTCGCCAGTATCACCTAGTACTACG
Organism: Aegilops longissima; assembly: GCA_021605205.1. Taxonomy (NCBI): domain Eukaryota; kingdom Viridiplantae; phylum Streptophyta; class Magnoliopsida; order Poales; family Poaceae; genus Aegilops; species Aegilops longissima. The sequence goes on from CM038679.1 coordinate 224,443,112, forward strand.
TTAGAACACGTCTAGCTCATGCATTGTCTGTTATGCACTTGCTGCTATGTATTTACTGTTTCTTCCCCTCTTCTCTCCGGTAGACCCCGAGACCGATGTTGATGTCCTGTGATCGACTACGTCACCGACGACCCTCTCTCTTGCCGAGCAGCCAGCAAGCCCCCCCCTTGATCACGGATATCGCCTACTCTTCTCTATCTGCTTGCATTAGAGTAGTGTAGCATATTCTTTTTTCGATTACTCCTATCTTGCTGCATAGCCTGTCCTTGTAACCATTGTTACCTTACCGTAATCCTATATGCTTAGTATAGGATGCTAGTACATTCATCTGTGGCCCTTCATACTTGTCCAAATGCGCGTGCTATACTATCGGGCCGTGATCACTCGGGAGTTGATCACGGTATATACTATATACCTTACACTATTTACATTACGTGGTGCTTGTTAGGAGATGGGGCTGAAAGGACGGGTGGCTCCATCCCGGTAGAGGTGGGCCTGGGTTCCCACGGCCCCGATTGTTACTTTGTGGCGGAGCGGCAGGGCAGGTTGAGACCACCTAGGAGAGAGGTGGGCCTGGCCTGTTCGGCGTTCGCGGTTACTTAACACGCTTAACGAGGTCTTGGTATTTGATCTGGGTTGGCTCTGAGCTTATACGCACTAACCATCTACGCAGGAGTAGTTATGGGTATCCGGCGTCGTGGTATCGGCGAAATACTTCAGACGTCGCGACGGGCGGCGCGCGCCGGATTGGACTGGAACGCTGATGGGCTAGGTCTGCTTCGGGCCGCGACATAGCGTGCAGGTGTGCTTTCGAGGCGATGGGCCCGGACCCTGCGCGCTTAGGTTTAGACCGGCGTGTTGGCCTCTCTGTTGTGCCTAGGTGGGGCTGCGGCGTGTTGATCTTCTGTGGCGGGCATGACCCGGAAAGTGTGTCCGCCAAATGGGATCAAGCGTCTTGGGTAAGATGGTGCACCCTGCAGGAAGTTAATCTATTCGGATAGCCGTGATCTTGATAACAGGACGACTTGGAGTTGTACCTTGAGCTTATGACAACTAGAACCGGATACTTGTTAAAACACACCCTTCCAAGTGCCGATACAACGGTGGTCGCTCTCGCTCGGGGATATGAGCGGGATTGCGGGTAGGATTATTGCTATATGAAGTTACTTGGAGGACTTCCGTTGTCCTCTTACATGCATTGCAAGACCGGTGTCGAGCGTAGTCTTCGTTAAGACTAGCTATCCCCTCTTATTACGGCATTCTGCAGTTCAGCCCTTGATATGGCCCTTTACACATATATCCATGCATATGTAGTGTAGTTCCTTGCTTGCAGTACTTTGGATTAGTACTCACGGTTGCCTTGTTCCCCTTTTCCCTATCTCTACTCGATTGCTGCAATCAGACGATGGAGCCAGAGAGCGAGGCGCGCCGCCTATGGCGACTACTACTGCGAGGCGCCTACTACTGCGTGCAGCCCGCCGACGACGACCGGGAGTGACCTAGGCGGATCCCAGGCAGGAGGCCTGCTCCTCTTTCGATCTGTATCCCAGTTTGTGCTAGCCATCTTATGGCACCTTGTTTAACTTATGTCTGTACTCAGATATTGTTAATTCCGCTGACTCTTCTATGATCGAGCACTTGTATTCGAGCCCTCGAGGCCCCTGGCTTGTATTATGATGCTTGTATGACTTATTTTATTTGTAGAGTTGTGTTGTGATATCTTCCCGTGAGTCCTTGATCTTGATCGTACACATTTGCGTGCATGATTAGTGTACGATTGGATCGAGGGCGTCACACATAGAGTCATATTTTGTTCTAGTATTGAGTTGTAATTTTTGAGTTCTAAGTAAATAAAAGTGTGATGATCATCATTATTAGATCATTGTCCCAAGTGAGGAAAGGATGATGGAGACTATGATTCCCCCACAAGTCGGGAAAAGACTCCGGAAAAAAAGAGAAAAGAGGCCATAAAAAAAGAGAAGAAGGCCCAAACAAAAAAATGATGAGAGAAAAAGAGAGAAGGGACAATGTTACTATCCTTTTACCACACTTGTGCTTCAAAGTAGCACCATGATCTTCATGATGGAGAGTCTCCTATGTTGTCACTTTCATATACTAGTGGGAATTTTACATTATAGAACTTGGCTTGTATATTCCAATGATGGGCTTCCTCAAAATGCCCTAGGTCTTCGTGAGCAAGCGAGTTGGATGCACACCCACTTAGTTTCTTTTGTTGAGCTTTCATACACTTATAGCTCTAGTGCATTTGTTGCATGGCAATCCCTACTCACTCATATTGATATCTATTGATGGGCATCTCCATAGCCCGTTGATACGCCTAGTTGATGTGAGACTATCTTTTCCTTTTTGTCTTCTCCACAACCACCATTCTATTCCACATATAGTGATATATCCATGGCTCACGCTCATGTATTGCGTGAAGATTGAAAAAGTTTGAGAACATCAAAAGTATGAAACAATTGCTTGGCTCATCGGGGTTGTGCATGATTAAATACTTTGTGTGATGAAGATAGAGCATAGCCAGACTATATGATTTTATAGGTATAACTTTCTTTGGCCATGTTATTTTGAGAAGACATGATTGCTTTGTTAGTATGCGTGAAATATTATTATTTTTATGTCAATATTAAACTTTTGTCTTGAATCTTTCGGATCCGAACATTCATGCCATAATGAAGAAAATTACATTGAGAAATATGCTAGGAAGCATTCCACATCAAAAATATGTTTTTATCATGTACCTACTCGAGGACGAGCAGGAATTAAGCTTGGGGATGCTTGATACGTCTCCAACGTATCTATAATTTTTTATTGTTCCAGGCTATTATATATTCTGTTTTGGATGTTTAATGGGCTTTATTATACACTTTTATATTATTTTTGGGACTAACCTACTAACCCAAGGCCTAGTGCAAATTGCATTTTTTTGCCTATTTCAGTGTTTCACAGAAAAGGAATATCAAACGAAGTCCAAATGGAATGAAACCTTCAGGAGACTTATTTTTGGAACAAACGTGATCCAAGGGACTTGGAGTGGACGTCAAGAAATCAACGGGGAGGCAATGAGGCGCGCCTGCCCCCCTGGGCGCGCCCCCACCCTCGTGGGCCCCTCGTGGCTCCACCGACCTACTTATTCCTCCTATATATATCCACGGACCCCGAAAACATCCAGGAGCACCACGAAACCCTATTTCCACCGTCGCAACCTTCTGTACCCGTGAGATCCCATCTTGGGGCCTTTTCCGGCGCTCCGTCGAAGGGGCAATCGATCATGGAGGGCTTCTACATCAACACCATAGCCTCTCCGATGATGTGTGAGTAGTTTACCTCAGACCTTCGGGTCCATAGTTATTAGCTAGATGGCTTCTTCTCTCTCTTTGGATCTCAATACAAAGTTCTCCTCGATATTCTTGGAGATCCGATGTGTTTGTCGAGATCCGATGAATTGTGGGTTTATGATCAAGATTAGCTATGAAGAATATTTGAATCTCCTCTGAATTCTTTATGTATGATTTGTTATCTTTGCAAGTCTCTTCGAATTATCAGTTTTGTTTGGCCTACTAGATTGATCTTTCTTGCAATGGGAGAAGTGCTTAGCTTTGGGTTCAATCTTGTAGTGTCCTTTCCCGGTGTGATGGGGGCAGCAAGGCACGATTGTATTGTTGCCATCGAGGATAAAAAGATGGGGTTTATATCATATTGCTTGAGTTTATCCCTCTACATCATGTCACCTTGCCTAATGCGTTACTCTCTTATTATGAACTTAATACTCTAGATGCATGCTGGATAGTGGTCGATATGTGGAGTAATAGTAGTAGATGCAGGCAGGAGTCGGTCTACTTGTTGAGGACGTGATGCCTATATACATGATCATGCCTAGATATTCTCATAACTATGCACTATTCTATCAATTGCTCGACGGTAATTTGTTCACCCATCGTGAAACCTATGGCCCCCGGGTCTATTTTCCATCATATAAGTTTCCAATCTATTTTTACTTTACAATATTTACTTTCAATATTTATCATAAAAATCCCGAAAATATTATCTTATCATCTCTATCAGATCTCACTTTTCAAGTGCCCGTGAAGGGATTGACAACCCCTTTATTGCGTTGGTTGCAAGGCTCTTATTTATTTGTGTAGGTACGAGGGACTTGTGTGTGGCCTCCTACTGGATTGATACCTTGGTTCTCAAAAACTGAGGGAAATACTTACGCTACTTTGCTGCATCACCCTTTCCTCTTCAAGGGAAAACCAACGCATGCTCAAGAGGTAGCAGCGTGCGAGGGCGCATCCCCGTCAAGCTTATGCCACTCCTTAATCCCCTTTTGCTTATCATTTTAACACGCCCTTGGACGGGTGTCGAATGAGCATGATCTGTCTTACATTATAATGCCACGTGCTTAGTGAGAGCCACTTAGCTCTCTCGGGGCTCGACACCGAATCTATAAGTGATTCGCATTGTGATGCGGTGGAGTGGTGACAATCTAGCATGTTCCTGTTGGGGGTAGGGCTTGCCTGGTCTTCTTGGAGGGGGGGTGCGCGCTTCGGCCTCCGGTCAACCCGGAGGCGTGGCTGGTGCGGTTTTGGCTCCGCGGCTGCTTGCTGCATCAACCTTTATGTCCTCGCCCAGCCAGCAAGGGACACTTCTCTTGGAGTCCTTGGCTTGGTCATCTTGATGCACTCCTCGATTTCACGAAGAGCGGCTTCTCTAGCTTGGCCTTGTATTGTATATTGGTGCTAATTGTGCCTTGACAGGCTCGACTGCATTGAGGCAGCCACTACCCCGGTAGGCCCTGGCCATCGGAGCGGAGGCCTTCTGTCCCTGCAGAAGTCAGGGAAAATACGCACCCTTGTTTGTGTACCCCGACATTACTCCACAGGGAATTGAAGTTGATAAAGCAAAGATTGAAGCTATTGAGAGTTGGACGCGGCCCAAAACAGTCACACAAGTGAGGAGTTTTCTTGGCCTCACTAGTTTCTATAGGCGTTTTGTGAGAGATTTCAGCACCATTGCTGCACCTCTCAATGAGCTACAAAGAAGATGTGCCTTCTTTTTGGGGTAACGCACAGGAAGAAGCCTTCATGATATTGAAAGATAAGTTGACACATGCTCCTTTACTCCAACTTCATGATTTTAATAAGATTTTTGAGCTTGAATGTGATGCTAGTGGAATTGGATTAGGAGGTGAGTTATTACAAGATGGAAAACCTGTTGCATACTTTTCTGAAAAATTGAGTGGGCCTAGTCTGTACTATTCTACTTATGATAAAGAATTATATGCTCTTGTTCGGACCTTAGAAACATGACAACATTGTTTATGGCCCAAAGAATTTGTTATACATTCCGATAATGAATCTTTGAAACACATTAAAAGTCAAGCAAAACTGAACCGTAGACATGCTAAATGGGTTGAATTCATTGAGACTTTCCCTTATGTCATTAAACACAAGAAGGGTAAAGAAAATGTTATTTCTGATGCATTGTCTCGTCATTATACTATGCTTTCACAACTTGACTTTAATATATTTGGTTTGGAGACCATTGATACGTCTCCAACATATCTATAATTTATGAAGTATTCATGCTATATTACTATGTGTTTTGAATGATTATGGGCTTTATTATAACTTTTTTATTACTTTTGGGACTAACCTATTAACCGGAGGCCCAGCCCATATTGCTGTTTTATTGCCTGTTTCAGTATTTCGAAGAAAAGGAATGTCAAACGGAGTCCAAACGGAATGAAACCTTCTGCATCATGATTTTTTGGAATAATATCATCCTAGAGGCTTGGAGATCAAGTTCTACCTAAATCTCATGGTTTGTCTTCACATAATGTTCTCTTAGTCGGTTTGCAGCATGCAGCAAGGTGAGCAACAAATCATCATCGTGAGATTTCTTTTCTAAGTGCTGAAGAAAGCTACTAAGCAAGTTCATGTATGTACAACAGTTCTAATTGGTAATTGCTGCTTTTAGAGAAGCCCCAGTTGTAGGTAAGCTACACTGCCAATCTCATCTTACTAAAGTTTCCATTCCACTTCTACATTTTGGACTCTACATTTCCATTACTATCTCTTCTACCTTATTTTAGCGAATGTAATCAGCTGCAATGGCGTTCCACAACTCTTTATGTTTTTAGTCTTTTTATTTACTAGCATTTTGTTCTGCTTCAATAGTCAAAGAACCACATATGCACTTTGAGACTATTATGCCCAGAATTAGCCAATACCCTAAGACATACTAAAAACATTTTTTTAGCTAGGATAGTTATGAAAAAAGAGATTGTTAATCAGTACTGATATGCATAACATCGATGCTAGAATCTTATTTTTCATTCTATATAATATGAACAACATGATTTTTTGCAGGTCATAAATTGCTTGAAAATATGCAACATCGATGTTATAATCCTGACGAGACTATGACTGGTGATGCAGATTATTTTGTATGCTGATGGTGCCGTGGCGGCTGCATGCCGGAGGGTTGCATACTCGACTTCTACATCGCCGTCTTCAACAAGGAGAAGGTCTCCCTCACTGGCCACGACGAGGTCCGCGCCAGCACTCCCATTCCCATTCTTTCTCCCTCTCCAGGAATTGGGGTTTCTATTGCTTTTTTTTGTTTGGTGTGTACCTCTGCAGTATATGGTGGCGGGCGGGTGGAACTTCTTGCCACTGCTCCTGGAGGCGTCAAGCGCTCTGTAGTGATCGGATGGTAGTGCCAGGTTCAGTCCCATCTTGGCTTTACTATGTCTCTCTACTTCTATACTACTGAATATTGTTCTTGGAGCTTCAAAGGCAATTGCTTTACTGGTGAACATGTGTAGGAGGATTTGTGGTTTAGCATTATTAGACCTCTGTAAATGCATGTCTAGGAGGATTCTTGGAGCTGTAGTGTATTATGTAATTCCATCAAAGCTATTTGCTTTATTGGTGAACATGTATAGGAGGATTCATTGTTAGACCTCAGTACATACATATTTGCTCTGTGCTATAAAAAGACTCTCCTTTGGTGGTGAGCATAAAACGGAAGAAATTTACTACTCGCAATAAAATTTAATCGGGTGAAATGTAGAAGCTAACTTTGTTAGAGAAAGGTTTAGAACCCACCCTTTCTTTCTTGCAGGATTGAGAAGATTGTGACTTTGAAACCTCTCAGAGACTTTGTTAGAGAAAGTTCAGAACCCACCCTTTCTTTCTTGCAGGATTGAGAAGATTGTGACTTTGAAACCTTTTAGATGTACATAAAAAAAGCAGATTGTGCTTGTACATAATGATGGTGAGAAGATCAAATATATGGTATGGGAAGTGGTTTCACTGATTGTAATTGTACAGCAAGAGAGCTGACTGTATTTCCTTTCAAAAGATAACTTTTGCTGGCCATTGTGTTGCTTGCAAGCAGAATACTTATTGATTTAGTTCTCTCACCATTGATACTGCTGAAGATGTAACTTGTATTGAGTTATTTATATTGTATCAATCCTAACGTTGGTATATACGACCTAACATGTTGAGTTTACCGCAAAGAAAACAAAAAGAATTTAATATTGTATACAGTGCTACATGTCATAATATGTTTAGTTCCTATTAGTTCTGTTTATTTGCATCTTGTGCTTTCAGTCCATGGACACATGCAACATATGGAGAACCACAAACTAGGTGCAATCCGATGTTCCCTTGGTAGAATCTGCTTTGAGAAAATAGTACCAAATGTTCCAAGCACTACCGGAATCGCCCCCTATGTCGACGGCCTGGGCCGTCGGCATAGCCCTGAGACCCGTCGGCATAGGGCCGTCGGCAACATATACGTCGGCATAGCTAGGGAGGCCGTCGACATAGCAAAGCCATCGGCATAGTTGCTTTCCCGACGGGGGCCGTACATCTATGCCGACGGCCCTGGCCGTCGGCAACATTCACGCCTAACGGCGGCCGCCGTCAAGTTTACCCAACGACTGGTCGCCACGTGATTATTTTGTGATTCTGTAAATAAAGGGAAACTGCACCACACTCATCATGCATTTTGATACAGCCTGTGATATATCTTGCATCTTTGAAACCATTATACTGCATGAATACCTCTGCAGATCATTACGTAGAGTTGGAGTCGGTTGTGTTGTACATCTTTGGCCGACTACACCGACTTGTAGTTTGTCGGAACTGTTGTTCTATTGAGAAGTTCACTATGTGCATGTTTGATACGATATAATTATGTTTTAACTATATGGCTCAACACTTTTTTTTCAATGATTATACGTGCGTTGCACGTGCACGCTTACTAGTTTATGAAGAATTCATGCTATATTACTATGTGTTTTGAATGATTATGGGCTTTATTATAACTTTTTTATTACTTTTGGGACTAACCTATTAACCGGAGGCCCAACCCATATTGCTGCTTTATTGCCTGTTTCAGTATTTCGAAGAAAAGGAATGTCAAACGGAGTCCAAACGGAATGAAACCTTCGGCATCATGATTTTTTGGAATAATATCATCCTAGAGGCTTGGAGATCAAGTTAGGAGACCCTCGAGGAGTCCAGGAGATAGGGGGGCGCGCCCCTCCCCCTACAGGGCGTGGCCCCCTGTCTCGTGGACCCTTCGAGCACCCCCCGACCGACTCCTTTCGCCTATATATTTCCTTGTACCATAAAACCATCGAATATCAAGATAGATTGGGAGTTCCGCCGCCGCAAGCCTCTGTAGCCACCAAAAACCTCTCGGGAGCCCGTTCCGGCACCCTGCCGGAGGGGGAACCCATCACCGGTGGCCATCTTCATCATCCCAGCGCTCTCCATGGCGAGGAGGGAGTAGTTCACCCTTGGGATTGAGGGTATGTACCAGTAGCTATGTGTTTGATCTCTCTCTCGTGTTCTCTCTATGGCATGATCTTGATGTATCGCGAGCTTTGTTATTATAGTTGGATCTTATGATGTTTTTCCCCCTCTACTCTCTTGTGATGAATTGAGTTTCCCTCTTGAAGTTATCTTATCGGATTGAGTCTTTATTTGAGAATACTTGATGTATGTCTTGCCATGTTTATCTGTGGTGACAATGGGATATCACGTGCCTCTTGATGTATGTTTTGGTGACCAACTTGCGGGTTCCACCCATGAACCTATGCATAGGGGTTGGCACACGTTCTTGACTCTCCGGTAGAAACTTTGGGGCACTCTTTGAAGTACTTTGTGTTGGTTGGATGAATCTGAGATTGTGTGATGCATATCGTATAATCATGCCCACGGATACTTGAGGTGACAATGGAGTATCTAGGTGACATTAGGGTTTTGGTTGATTTGTATTAAGGTGTTATTCTAGTACGAACTCTTTAATAGATCGATCCGAAAGAATAACTTTGAGGTGGTTTCGTACCCTACCATAATCTCTACGTTTGTTCTCCGCTATTAGTGGCTTTGGAGTGACTCTTTGTTGCATGTTTAGGGATTGTTATATGATCTATCTATGTTATTATTTTTGAGAGAAGTTGCACTAGTGAAAGTATGAACCCTAGGCCTTGTTTTCTTTCATTGCAATACCGTTTGTGCTCACTTTTACCATTAGTTACCTTGCTATTTTTATTATTTCAGATTACAAATACCTATATCTACCATCCATATTGCACTTGTACCACCATATCTTCACCGAACTAGTGCACCTATACAATTTACCATTGTATTGGGTGTGTTGGGGACACAAGAGACTCTTTGTTATTTTGTTGCAGGGTTGTTTGAGAGAGACCATCTTCATCCTACGCCTCCCACGGATTGATAAACCTTAGGTCGTCCACTTGAGGAAAATTTGCTACTGTCTTACGAACCTGTGCACTTGCAGGCCCAACAACGTCTACAAGAAGAAGGTTGTGTAGTAGACATCAAGCTCTTTTCTGGCGCCGTTGCCGGGGAGGTGAGTGCTTGAAGGTATATCTTTAGATCTTGCAATCGAATCTTTTTGTTTCTTGTTTTATCACAAGTTTAGTTTATAAAAGAAAATTACAAAAAAAATGGAGTTAAGCTTGTCTCATACGCTTCATCTTTTTAATATCATTCGTGAAAATGATGGGAAGGAAAATTGTGCTCAAGTGCTAGAAGAAGAATGCGTTAGAATGTTTTTCACTAAATATGTGAATGATGAGCATGATTGCAATGTTGTTAGTATGAATTCTTTGAATACCCATGATGCTAATGATATGCAAAGCCACAAGCTTGGGGATGCTATGTTTGATGAAGATGATATGTTTTGTCCCCCAAGTTTTGATGAGCAAATTTATTATGATAATAGCATGCCTCCTATTTATGATGATTATATTTATGAAAGTGGATCGGGAGAGGTCATGACTTTATTTAGTGATGAATCCACTATTTCGGAAGAGGTTCCAATTGATTATGAGAACAAAGTTGCTATCTATCATGATTATTGTGATGACTTGTATGCTATTAATAATAATGATAACCATGAAACTTGTCATCGTGATTTTAGTTTTCAATTGGATTATGCCTCACATGATAGTTATTTTGTTGAGTTTGCTCCCACTACTATTCATGAGAAGAAATTTGTTTATGTGGAGAGTAATAAAAATTATATGCTTGTAGATCACGAAAAGAATGCTTTAGGTGCTGGTTATATTGTTGAATTAATTCATGATGCTACTGAAAATTATTATGAGGGAGGAATATATACTTGTAGGAATTGCAATAATATCATGTTTCCTCTCTATGTGCTTAAAATCTTGAAGTTATGCTTGTTTTACCTTCCTATGCAAGTTGATTATTGTTCCCATAAGTTGTTTGCTCACAAAATGCCTATGCATAGGAAGTGGGTTAGGCTTAAATGTGCTAGTCATATTCTTCATGATGCTCTCTTTATGTTTCAATTCTTATCTTTTATGTGAGCATCATTGAAATCATCATGCCTAGCTAGGGACATTAAACGATAGCTCTTGTTGGGAGGCAACCCAAATTTATTTTAGTTTCTTAATTTTTGGTTCTGTTTAGTAATAAATAATCCATCTAGCATTTGTTTAGATGTGGTTTTATGTTTTAATTAGTGTTTGTGCCGAGTAGAACCTTTGGGAAGACTTGGGTGAAGTCTTTATGATCATGCTGTGAAAAACATAAACTTTAGCGCTCACGAGATTAGCTTCAACTTTTTACTGGAGAGTGCTATTTAGTTGATTATTTTTGAAGATGATTACTAGACAAATTCCTCAGGTCCACCAATTTATTTTATAATTTATGGAGTTCGAGAAGTTGGCGTTAGTTACAGATTACTACAGACTGTTCTGTTTTTGACAGATTCTGTTTTTCGTGTGTTGTTTGCTTATTTTGATGACTCTATGGCTAGTAAAATAGTTTATAAACCATAGAGATGTTGGACTACAGTAGGTTTAACACCAATATAAATAAATAATGAGTTTGTTACAGTACCTTGAAGTGGTGTTTTGTCTTCTTTCGCTAACGGAGCTTACGAGTTTTCTGTTAAGTTTTGTGTTGTGAAGTTTTCAAGTTTTGGGTAAAGATTAGATGGACTATGGAATAAGGAGTGGCAAGAGCCTAAGCTTGGGGATGTCCAAGGCACCCCAAGGAAATATTCAAGGACAACCAAGAGCCTAAGCTTGGGGATGCCCCGGATGGCATCCCCTCTTTCGTCTTCGTTCATCGGTAACTTTACTTGGAGCTATATTTTTATTCACCACATGATATGTGTTTTGCTTGGAGCGTCATTTTATTTTGTTAGTATTTGGTTGATGTTATTTAGGATAATGTTTTTAATCTTTAGTTTCAATAAAAAAGCCAAGGATAGCCTTTGCCATGCTTATTTTGCTACTATACATATTGCTGTTTGAAAACAGAAAGTTTACCGCTGTTGCAAAAATTCCCTAGAAAAGTCAGAGAATGATATAATGATGAAACCTTTTGCGTAATGAGCTCTGATAAATTTACTACAGTGGGAATTTTATTTCATAAATTTTGGAGTTATGGAAGTATTGATACTCTTGCATTCTTTACAGACTATACTGTTTTTACAGATTGCTGTTATGGTTGCATTGTTTGCATATGTTTGCTTGTCTAATGATTCTATTTGAGGATAGGAGTGTTAAATATGCAGAGGCATTTAGTATGCAATATTGAATAATAATTTTAGTGATTTGTTACAGTAGAAAATGATAAGGTTTTGCATTAGTTTAAACTAACCTATCTCACGAGTTCTTGTTGAGTTTGGTGTGGATGAAGCTTTTGATAAAAAGAGAAAACATGATATGAGAGGAATTAAGGAGACACAAAAGTTCAAGCTTGGGGATTCCCAAGGCACCCAAGATAATATTTCAAGAAGTCTCAAGCATCTAAGCTTGGGGATACCCCGTTAGGCATCCCACCTTTCTTCTTCAACAACTATCGGTTAGTATCGGTTGAGCCTAAGTTTTTGCTTCTTCACATGAGTTGTGCTATCCTTGCAATGTCATTTTGTTTTTTTTTTGCTTTATGTTTGAATACAATACCAAGATCTGAAATTCTTAAATGAGAGAGAGTCTTCGCATGGTTACATAATTATTTAGCTACTCATTGATCTTCACTTATATCTTTTTGGAGTAGTTTATCATTTACTCGTGTGCTTCACTTATATCCTATGAGTAAATGGTTGAATGAGTTGATTGTCATAAATCTGAAATCATATATGCCTCATTTTCTTATCCCATGGGGAGTAATGACTTCACATCTAAGAAGTAGAGGTTGTAAATTTATTGAAGGTTAGCAAGCATTGTATTGGTCATTTGAACAATTCATGAAAGAATATTGAAGGAAGAGAGATTTCACATATAAATATACTATCCTAGACGTCTTTTATAATTGGGAGCACTCATTAAGTATGACATGCTAAAGAGTTGATGTTGGACAAGGAAGACAATGTAATGGTTTATGTTTTCCGACATCTTAGTTAAAGTATATTGTCATGGATCATTCAAACATGTTGAGCTTGCCTTTCCCCCTCATGCTAGCCAAGATTCCTTGCACCAAGTAGAGATACTACTTGTGCTTCCAAATATCCTTAAACCCAGTTTTTCCATGAGAGTCCACCATACCTACCTATGGATTGAGTAAGATCCTTCAAGTAAGTTGTCATCGGTGCAAGCAATAAAAATTGCTCTCTAAATACGCATGACTTATTAGTGCGGAGAAAATAAGCTTTGTACGAACTTGTTATGGAAGCAATAAAAGCGAGGGACTGCATAATAAAGGTCTATATAAAAGGGGCAATATAAAGTGACGTTCTTTCGCGTTAAGATTTTGTGTATACAACCCTAAAAGCGCATGACAACCTCTGCTTCCCTCTGCGAAGGGCCTATCTTTTACTTTATGTATTTTACTTTTATGCAAGAGTCAAGATGATCTTCACCTTTCCCTTTTTCATTTTATCCTTTGGCAAGCACTTTTTGTTTGGGTGATCCTGATATATATATCCAATTGGATGTAAGTTAGCATGAACTATTATTGTTGACACCACCCAAAGGTGAATACGTTTGGAGGCAACATTATAAGCCCCAATATTTCTCTGTGTCTGTTTAAAACTTCATAACCACAAGTATTGCGTGAGTGTTAGCAATTGTAGAAGACTATATGATAGTTGAGTATGTGAAGTTTGCTAAATCAAATCTCTGACATAGACTCTTCCTGAAAGTAAGATGAATTGCAATTGTTTGAACGACTGAGAATGAAGTTTGCTAGTTTTCAAGAATGTTTATGGTCTATGCTTTGACATGTGAATTGCTTGTTACTTTACCGTGAGAAGTTTTATGAGATGAACTACTGTTATGACATATTATCATGCTAGAAAAGGTGATTGAAATTATCATTGATCAAACTTTTGCACCTTCTAGCATTCACACTTCATAAATTCTTTCTTTTATCATTTACCTACTCGAGGACGAGTATGAATTAAGCTTGGGGATGCTGACACGTCTCCAATGTATCTCTAATTTATGAATTATTCATGCTATATTACTATGTGTTTTGAATGATTATGGGCTTTATTATACACTTTTTTATTACTTGCTATTTTATTGCATGTTTCAGTATTTCGAAGAAAAGGAATATCAAACGAAGTCCAAAGGGAATGAAACCTTCGGCATCGTGATTTTTTGGAAGAATATCATCCTGGAGGCTTGGAGATCAAGTCAGAAGACCCTCGAGGAGCCCAGGAGATAGGGCCCCCCCCTACAGGGCGCGGCCCCCTGTCTCGTGGACCCCTCGAGCACCCCCCGACCGACTACTTTCGCCTATATATTCCATCGTACCCTAAAACCATCGAATATCAAGATAGATCGGGAGATCTGCCGCCGCAAGTCTCTGTAGCCACCAAAAACCTCTCGGGAGCCTGTTCCGGCACCCTGCCGGAGGGGGAACCCATCACCGGTGGTCATCTTCATCATCCCGACGCTCTCCATGGCGAGGAGGGAGTAGTTCACCCTCGGGGCTGAGGGTATGTACCAGTAGCTATGTGTTTGATCTCTCTCTCTCTCTCTCTCGTGTTCTCTCTATGGCATGATCTTGATGTATCGCAAGCTTTGTTATTATAGTTGGATCTGATGATGTTTCTCCCCCTCTACTCTCTTGTGATGAATAGAGTTTCCCTCTTGAAGTTATCTTATTGGATTGAGTCTTTATTTGAGAACACTTGAGGTATGTCTTTCCGTGTTTATCTGTGGTGACAATGGGATATCACGTGCCTCTTGATATATGTTTTGGTGACCAACTTGCGGGTTCCGCCCATGAACCTATGCATAGGGGTTGGCACACGTTCTTGACTCTCCGGTAGAAACTTTGGGGCACTCTTTGAAGTACTTTGTGTTGGTTGGATGAATCTGAGATTGTGTGATGCATATCGTATAATCATGCCCACGGATACATGAGATGAAAATGGAGTATCTAGGCGACATTAGGGTTTTGGTTGATTTGTGTCTTAAAGTGTTATTCTAGTACGAACTCTTTCATAGATCGATCCGAAAGAATAACTTTGAGGTGGTTTCGTACCCTACCATAATCTCTACGTTTGTTCTCCGCTATTAGTGGCTTTGGAGTGACTCTTTGTTGCATGTTGAGGGATTGTTATATGATCTATCTATGTTATTATTGTTGAGAGAACTTGCACTAGTGAAAGTATGAACCCTAGGCCTTGTTTCCTATCATTGCAATACCGTTTGTGCTCACTTTTACCATTAGTTACCTTTCTGTTTTTATTATTTCAGATTACAAATACCTATATCTACCATCCATATTGCACTTGTATCACGATCTCTTCACCGAACTAGTGCACCTATACAATTTACCATTGTATTGGGTGTGTTGGGGACACAAGAGACTCTTTGTTATTTGGTTGCAGGGTTGTTTGAGAGAGACCATCTTCATCCTACGCCTCCCACGGATTGATAAACCTTAGGTCATCCACTCGAGGGAAATTTGCTACTGTCCTACGAACCTGTGCACTTGCAGGCCCAACAACGTCTACAAGAAGAAGGTTGTGCAGTAGACATCAACCATCAAGGATCAATATGTGCATGATGATGAATTTAAAGATGTATTGTAGAATTGTAAAGAAGGGAGAACATGGAACAAGTTCGTCGCTAATGATGGATTTTTGTTTCATGCTATCAAGCTATGCATTCTAGCTAGCTCCATTCATCTTTTGTTGTTGCAGGAGGCGCATGGAGGAGGATTAATGGGACACTTTTGCGTCAAGAATACGGAGGACATACATGCTACACTTGTATCACGATCTCTTCGCCGAACTAGTGCACCTATACAATTTACCATTGTATTGGGTGTGTTGGGGACACAAGAGACTCTTTGTTATTTGGTTGCAAGGTTGTTTGAGAGAGACCATCTTCATCCCTCGCCCCCACGGATTGATAAACCTTAGGTCATCCACTTGAGGAAATTTGCTCTTGTCCTCACGAACCTGTGCACTTGCAGGCCCAACAACGTCTACAAGAAGAAGGTTGTGCAGTAGACATCAACCATCAAGGATCAATATGTGCATGATGATGAATTTAAAGATGTATTGCAGAATTGTAAATAAGGGAGAACATGGAACAAGTTCGTCGTTAATGATGGATTTTTGTTTCATGCTATCAAGCTATGCATTCTAGCTAGCTCCATTCATCTTTTGTTGTTGCAGGAGGCGCATGGAGGAGGATTAATGGGACACTTTTGCGTCAAGAAGACGGAGGACGTACATGCTACACATTTCTTTTGGCCAAATATGAGATGGGATGATGAGCGTTTTGTTGCTCGCTGCACTACATGTCAAAAAGCTAAGTCACGACTCAATCCTCATGGTTTATATATGCCTTTGCCTGTACCTAGTGTTCCATGGGAGGATATATCTATGGACTTTGTTTTAGGTTTACCTCGAACAAAGAAGGCGAGGGATAGCATATATGTTTTCGTGGATAGATTTTTGAATATGGCACACTTTATACCATGTCATAAAAGCAATGATGCTGCTAATGTTGTTGATTTGTTGTTTTGTCAAATTATTCGCTTGCATGGTGTGCCAAATACAATTGTTTTGGATCGTGATTATCGGGACCCCGATCCTAAGTCACAACGATCTAGCATGTAACACATCATATCACTTTGCGGCCTCACGCACGGTTACACGGGTGCCACCTTACCCGGCCTAGGACCGTTTGCGCCTTTTGGCTCATGTATATGATAGTGTCGCTCGCATCCATATGACAGAGAACCCAGGCCGGCATGACTAGTCGTAAACCCAAGGTGGCACAAACTTACAAGGACAGGCATACATGACCAAGAAATGCTCGTGCCGGTCAGCAGCGAGTCAAACTGGGCTGTAGGAAGCTAGCAGGACTCCGGTAAGCAGTGCGTGACATTTCCCCTTAGGGACAGACACAGGAGCAAAGAAGGACACATGACGATCATCCAATGTGTTCCGGAGCAGCAGCAAGCTACCATGGCTTAGTGGAAGCACTAGGAAACATTTCCCCATAAGAGAGGCTACCAAGAATAAACACCTAGGTGTCAGATCCCACACATAGCAATACACGTTACACGTACGCATAACATGCAAGTATGTGCTGTACAACACGACATCACAACATAACTCAGAAACTCATATAGATAAAAGTCCAGAAGAGCCACATAGCATTTATTACAAACGGGGGTCACATGACCCAACATACAGAGCATACAAGCAAGGGAAGCATAACATTTCTGAGTACATACAACTATAAATGAAAAAGACTGAGAAGCCTAACTGTCTACAAGACCCTACAAAGGGTACAAGATCGTAGCTGAGGTAACAAGCTAAGCATCGAAGTCCACACATATCTACTAGTGAGACTAAAGTCTCCTCTGCAAAACACAAATTAAGCAAACGTGAGTACAAATGTACCTAGCAAGACTTACATCAGAACTAGCTACATATGCATCAGTATCAACAAAGGGGTGGTGGAGTTTAACTGCAACAAGCCAGCTTTGACTCGGTGGCTATCCTGTACTACGACTGCAAATAACTTCTTTGAGGTGGCGCACACGAGTCCACATATTCACCATAACAATACACCACTATGGATCCGCTCCCGTCTCCCTACGAGAAGGCCCACTCACGCTTATCTTGCGCATTTTAGAGTATCCACTTTCACTTGTCTATGAACTGCATAAGCAACCCAGTAGTCCATTACCATGGATGCGGCTATTCGAATAGATCATATTACCCTGCAGGGGTGTACTTCTTCACACACGCTCTCACCATGTATCACCGTTTACACGACATGTACTCGGCAACCTTCAAGCGGAAGCCCAACGAGGGTGCCGGCCATGACCTGACTAACCACACAAGTCTCTAGTCCAAGTTTATCGCCTATCCGAGGCTGAACCCGCAAAGGAAGTTCGACTGAAGTTTCCATCATGGCCCCAAATGATGTGAGCAGGGTTCCCAAGCCTACCATCCGAGTGCTAGTTGGTACATCGTGCCAGTATGCCTAGTCTATCCCAAGCCCACCTGGCCGGGTGCCACTTGGTAGACTACTAACACAACGTACAAACACCAGAAACTAGTTGCAACTCCTAGACAGAGATCATGGTGATTAATAAGCCGAGAGGGGCCGAGTTATCGGAGCCCAATGCATGGTAGTAACTGTCTTGGATCACAAACACAGAACTCAGTTCCTAAGGACAGTTTCAATGAGTCAACCCACCATGTACTCCTACATGGCCTCTCACCGCTACCTTTACCAAATCGTGTTCACACACTTAGCTCTCAACAGTAGGACATGTTCACGACATTTCAATTCATTCCCGATGAATCAGGCCTGACACAACTCTAAGCAATAGCAGGCATGACAAACAAGCATGAATGAGTAGGCATATCATGGCTCAAACTACTCCTACTCATGCTAGTGGGTTTCAACTATTTACTGTGGCAAAGACAAGTCATGCAAAGGAATGGGTGTTCAGCTACCGCAACATGTAACCATTGAATCGTTGTTGTCCTAATGCAATAAAAGGGAGCAGGAGCAAGAGATTTGGATTGTATCGGGATGCTCAAGGGGGGTTTGCTTGCCTGGCACTTCTGAAGATAGTATAGCTCTTCATCGGTGTGATCGATCTCAACACCAGAACAATGTCTACTAAGAGGGGACAAACACGGTCAAACAAGAGGGAGCACCATCAATGCAATGCAACAGTATGATGCATGATCATGACATGGCCATATGATGTGATTTAAGCTAATGTAGCTAGCAGCAGTTTAATAGAAGTTGGTTTGAACCAAAGGTTCAAATTCAAACTCCATATGTGATTATTTAAATGCCAAACATTTGATTTTCCCTATTCAGCAGCTATAAGTTGTTCCAACATGTATTAAAATACCATAAGAAGATTCTTTGGATTTTTCTGGTCATTTTTCATATATAAATTATTGTATTTGGTGTTACAGTTACTTTTCCATGAATTTTTGAAGTTTAAACTAATTTGCGGAATTTCATGACTTATTTTAAACCCAGAAAGTCAAAAATTGCATCAGCACTGCTTCATGCTTGCGTCAGCAAGTCAACAACACTGACTGCAATCAAACCTAACATGTGGGGTCCACACATCAGTGACACAGTGACTTAACATGTTAACTAACAGTAAGATTAATCCTAAACTAAAAGCGTCAGCGGGCAGGGCCCACATGTCAGCGACTCACTAAGAGTCGAAACTGGTCAAACTGACCGGCGGTTAGCCGCCACCGACGTCCAGATGCGGCGGAGGCGTCAGAAATGTCGCTCTGGCGACCATTTGGACGGCGGAGGCCACAGGCGAGGAGCTGGGGCTCGTCCACGTTGTTAGGAGCAAACATGAGTGGCAGGGGTGGCCTGAGCTCGCCGGAAACAAGCTCGCGGTGGCACTGTTACTACGGTGGCGATGGAGTCGGGCGCTACAGAGCGCGGACGAGCGAGTTCAGGGGCTCTACGGCCTCCTGGCGTCACCACGAGCATGAACGAGTACTCGGGCGTGAAGGAAATATGCCCTAGAGGCAATAATAAAGTTATTATTTATTTCCTTATATCATGATAAATGTTTATTATTCAGGCTAGAATTGTATTAACCGGAAACATGATACATGTGTGAATACATAGACAAACAGAGTGTCACTAGTAGGCCTCTACTTGACTAGCTCCTTAATCAAAGATGGTTATGTTTCCTAGCCATTGACATGGGTTGTCATTTGATTAACGGGATCACATCATTAGGACGATGATGTGATTGACATGACTCATTCCGTTAGCTTAGCACACGATCGTTTAGTATGTTTCTATTGCTTTCTTCATGACTTATACATGTTCCTATGACTATGAGATTATGCAACTCCCATTTACCGGAGGAACACTTTGTGTGCTACCAAACGTCACAACGTCACTGGGTGATTATAAAGGTGCTCTACGGGTGTCTCCGAAGGTACATGTTGGGTTGGCGTATTTCGAGATTAGGATTTGTCACTCCGATTGTCGGAGAGGTATCTCTGGGCCCTCTCGGTAATGCACATAACTTAAGCCTTGCAAGCATTGCAACTAATGAGTTAGCTGCTGATGATGTATTATGCAACGAGTAAAGAGACTTGCCAGTAACGAGATTGAACTAGGTATTGAGATACCGACGATCGAATCTCGGGCAAGTAACATACTGATGACAAAGGGAACAACGTATGTTGTTATGCGGTCTGACCGATAAATATCTTCGTAGAATATGTGGGAGCCAATATGAGCATCCAGGTTCCGCTATTGGTTATTGACCGAAAACGTGTCTCGGTCATGTCTACATAGTTCCCGAACCCGTAGGGTCCGCACGCTTAATGTTACGATGATAGTTATATTATGAGTTTATATGTTTTGATGTATCGAAGGCTGTTCGGAGTCCCGAATGTGATCACGAACATGACGAGGAGTCTCAAAATGGTCGAGACATGAAGATTGATATATTGGAAGCCTATGTTTGGATATCAGAAGTGTTCCGGGTGAAATCGGGATTTTTCGAGTCTAGGGAGGTTACAGAACCCCGAAACTTAATGGGCCTTAGTGGGCCTTGGTGGAAGAGAGGAGAGGAGGCCAAGGCAGGGCGCGCCCTCCCGGACCGAATAGGACAAGGAGAGGGGGGCGGCGCCCCCCCTTTCCTTCCTCCCCTCCACCTCTTCCCCCTCTCTCTCCTAGTCCAACATGGAAAAGGGGGGAGTCCTACTCCCGATAGGAGTAGGACTCCTCCTGGCGCGCCTCCTCCCTAGCCGGCCGCACCTCCCCCTTGCTCTTTATATACGGGGGCAGGGGGGCACCCTAAACACACAAGTTGATCAGTTGATCTCTCCCAACCGTGTGCGGTGCCCCCCTCCACCATAGTCCACCTCGGTAATACTGTAGCGGTGCTTAGGCGAAGCCCTGCGTCGGTAGAACATCAACATCGTCACCACGCCGTCGTGCTGACGAAACTCTCCCTCAACACTCGGCTGGATCGGAGTTCGAGGGACGTCATCGGGCTGAACGTGTGCTGAAATCGGAGGTGCCGTATGTTTGGTACTTGATCGGTCGGATCGTGAAGACGTACGACTACATCAACCGCGTTGTGCTAACGCTTCCGCTTTCGGTCTACGATGGTACGTGGACAAAACTCTCCCCTCTCGTTGCTATGCATCACCATGATCTTGCGTATGCGTAGGAATATTTTTGAAATTACCCAACAGTGGCATCTGAGCCTTGTTTTATGCGTATATGTCATATGCACGAGTAGAACACAAGTGAGTTGTGGGCGATATAAGTCATACTGCTTACCAGCATGTCATACTTTGGTTTGGCGGTATTGTTGGACGAAGCGGCCCGAAACGACATTACGCGTACGCTTACGCGAGACCGGTTCTCCCGATGTGCTTTGCACAAAGGTGGCTAGCGGGTGTCAGTTTCTCCAACTTTAGTTGAACCGAGTGTGGCTACGCTCGGTCCTTGCGAAGGTTAAAACAGCACTAACTTGACAAACTATCGTTGTGGTTTTGATGCGTAGGTAAGAACGGTTCTTGCTAAGCCCGTAGCAGCGACGTAAAATTTGCAACAACAAAGTAGAGGACGACTAACTAGTTTTTGCAGGGCATGTTGTGATGTGATATGGTCAAGACGTGATGCTATATTTTATTGTATGAGATGATCATGTTTTGTAACCGAGTTATCGGCAAATGGCAAAAGCCATATGGTTGTCGCTTTATTGTATGCAATGCAATCGCCCAGTAATGCTTTACTTTATCACTAAGCGGTAGCGATAGTCATAGAAGCATAAGATTGGCGAGACGACAACGATGATACGATGGAGATCAATGTGTCGCACCGGTGACGATGGTGATCATGGAGGTGCTTCGGAGATGGAGATCACAAGCACAAGATGATGATGGCCATATCATATCACTTATATTGATTGCGTGTGATGTTTATCTTTTATGCATCTTATCTTGCTTTGATTGACGGTAGCATTATAAGATGATCTCTCACTAAATTTCAAGATAAAGTGTTCTCCTGACTATGCACTATTGCCAAAGTTAAATCGTGCCCATACACCACGTGATGATCGGGTGTGATAAGCTCTCGTCCATCTACAGCGGGTGCAAGCCAGTTTTGCACACGAGAATACTCGAGTTAAACTTGACGAGCCTAGCATTTGCAGATATGGCCTCGGAACACTGAGACCGAAAGGTCGAGCGTGAATCATATAGTAGATATGTCGGTGTACTAGAGTAGGGGTACCCTAGTATCCCGAACTCGTGCATGGGCAGTTGTAGCTCCCCGCGGCAAGGCTTGCCTAGTGACCGCCAAGGTCCTCCGCGGCTCCTTTGGAGCCATTCAAGAACAAAGTATTCAAGGCCCCGGCAAGAGGAGCTTGCCGGGAAGGCCACTCAAGGCACACAGAAGACAAGACCCCGGCAAGAGGAGCTTGCCGGGAAGGCTTGGTGAGCGACAAGCTCCCGAGCGCGACAAGGATTCAGCCGCGGCAAGGTGCTTGCCGCAGCAGGCAACCTCTCTTCATCTCCGCTCCAGCTCATCCACCAACGTGTCGCCATGGGGTTATTCCAGGCGTGCGTGTCAAGAGGCTGTGCAGCCAGCGCGGAGCAGCGATAAGCGGCGCTGACGAGCTTACCATCGTGGCAAACGGCGGCGCACCTGACGGTCCCTGTTGCACTGTTTAGGCGACGGGGACGGGCATTTATTGATCTTGTCCCTTGCCGTCAGAGTTAGGTATAATGCATTGTACACTGTACAAGTCGGTGTACCAACTACTGTTTTTCCATTTGTACCCTCATTTACGTTGCCACCTGTCGGTGACCCCTTGAGCCTATAAAAGGAGGCCCATGTGCAACGTAGAAAGGGTTCGGTTCGGCTCATTCGACTCATTCGAGACTAGAAACACTCAAGCTAGGTTTTGTAGCTCTCATTGCTCCCTAGCAAGAACACAAGATAATCAGACAAGCAGCAGTAGGAGTATTATCTCTCCGGAGAGCTCTGAAGCTGGGTAAAACTACTCGTGTGCATCGCCTCGATCTGCTCTTCGTGCAATCTCCGCCCCCCATCGAACCAAAAGGGACTAGGTCCGCCAGGTCCCATAGGTGTTCGTGGGTCACGATTAGCTTCCCCGACATCTTTGGCGCGCCAGGTAGGGGGCATCGAGGCTGTGTGAACCTGATCCGGCGTTCACACGAGCAACATCTTCATCATTTTCATCAACATGCCACCGAAGAAGAAGGCTTGGCGGCAGCGAAGCCGTCGCGTCAAACCCGCCACCACCGGGCTGACAGTGGTGGGGAAAACGCTGGCGGAGGAACGGGCGTCGTCGAGGGAGCCACGACGCTGCCAAGTCCAAGGACAAAGCGGCGCAGACCTCGGCGTCCGGATCGTCTGGCGTCCATCTCGGAGGCGCGAGACCGACAGCGTCATGGTGCTCGCGGCGCCATCGCTTCGTTGGATCAAGGCCAAGCTGGAGGATCCCGAAGCCCTCGAGACCAGCATGCGCTTGACATCTTACGATGCAGCCAATCGATCGCTGGGCGGGATGCTGCTCCTTCTAACTTGGTTAGAAGTCCGAGCATATCCGTTCCTCGCACCGTCACGCCATTTCCACCCACCACTCCAGCGAAGCCTTGGCGAGCTCAAGCGCTTCTAGACTACCCTCCAACGGCCGACAAGGTCGGCGAATGGAAGGCCACCATCAGTCTCGCCGGCTTTGCCAGCGGCGTACTCGCGGCAACCAGCTGCGTCCTTGCATGGCGAGACGACAAAGCACGAGCGATGGCGGCGAAACCTATGGGGTGCAACCACCATGCACTCTCCATCGAAGGCCAAGATCACCAGCTCCTCGGATCCACCTCGGTGGCGACTCCACGCGTCGCCAGATCCTGAGCTCGCCGTGATCAGCGCCAAGTTCTTCAAAACGGCAACAAGAAGACTTCGAACTCGCGTGATCGGCGCCAAGAGAAGCGGCATCGATCGACCAGCTATTTGGGCCAGCTGTTGGCGATGCATGCGCCGAGAGAACGGTGACTTGCCTTCTGCGGTAGGTTGCCCTGCGTTCACTCATGAGCTGCGGCAGTCGGTGGCCCTACAAGAAAAATTTCAAGCAGGCGTGCGGAGAAGTATGATGGCAGGACACACCATCGGAGTTCCTCAGCATCTACACCATCGCGGTGCAGGCTGCGGGGGGACGAGACGACAAGATCCTCGCCAACTACTTCCCGCTGGTGCTCAAGCCTAATGTCAGATCTTGGCTCATGCACTTGCCGGACAGCTCTATATCCTCTTGGGCAGATCTGTGCCATATGTTTGTCGGCGCCTTCACGGGCGGCCACAAGCCTCATGGCCAAGAGAGTGACCTTCACCTGCTCGCCCAGAAGGAGGGAGAGTCCTTGCGCAAGTTCATCCAGAGATTCAGCCGTGTGCACTACAACATCCCGGATGTCCACCTGCTGCGGTGATCGGTAGCGTTTCATCAAAGCGTGCGGAACCGCAGGATGAGGAAGAGATGGCGATGTGCAAAGTCAAGGACGTCGGTGAGCTGTATGCCTGGCCGACAAGTGTGCGTCTTTGAAGAAGGAAGAAGACTCCGGGAGAGAATGTTGAAGCAGGATCGGCGGTGAGGAGACCGCCCGGCAAAGAAGAGCCGTGGCGGAACAACAGGAGGAAGAAGGGCAAAGAGGTACTAGTTGTCGAGGAGTCCGCAGCGGAGGTGGCGCCAAGAAGGCCAAGGTTGGCGGCTCGGCAAGGAGGTTGCCGGCGACACCGACCGCCAAGTTGTGGCGACGCCGACAAGGAGGACAGCTCAACAAACAGATCTTGCAAGATTCACCGCACCAAGGGCCACGACCTCGAGCTGCAAGAAGGTCGAGCAGCTTGTAGAACAGCGAAGGCTGAGTATGAGCAGCGAGACAAGGAGAAGGCCGGGAAGGTGCTGGGGCAGCTAGCAAGAAGAGACCGGCCGAGGAGGGGCCTTGCGGCAAGGCCAAGCAGCGACAAGGAGACAGACCTCCCGGCGCGACAAGGATGAAGACGACGATGATGATGAAGATATGGAAGACAGTGAAGCTGATGAGCAGGAGTTTCAGAAAGCCACGGAGGTCCTCTGCGTTGACGGTGGTGCTTCTCTGCATACCTCACGCCGCCAGCTCAAGCAATGGATGCGGGAGGTTAATGCAGCAGAACCATCCGTAGAGTCACGCAGGCCTCTGAAGTGGTCCAGCACGCCTATCATCTTCGATATTGAGGACCACCCTGATCGCGTAACTGCGGTCGGGTGTTTGCCGATGTTGGTCTCACCAACTATCCGCAACCTCAAGGTCACCAAGATGCTAGTTGACGGCGGGGCCGGCTTAAACCTGATCTCGTCTGCAGTGCTCCAGAAGCTTCAGATCCCTGACAGCGAGCTCGAAGATACTGGCACTTTCCAAGGAATCAACCCAGGAAGGAGCAAGCCGAAAGGGAAGATCATGTTGCCGGTAACATTTGGCAGCGAACTGAATTTCAGGACTGAGAGGGTCACATTCGACGTTGCTGATTGCCCATTGCCCTACAATGGAATACTTGGCCGTCCAGCACTCGCCAAGTTCATGGCAGCCTCCCATTATGCATACAATTTGCTCAAGATGCCAGGCCCGATAAGTGTCATTTCTGTTCATGGCGACAAGAAAGATGCTCTTATCTGCGCCGACAAGATTTACCAGGATGCATCAGCAGCGACAGATAGCAAATCACTTGCCGCTGAAGCTCCCGGGGGAAAGAAGAAGACCACTTTGTCCGGCAAGAGCTCTGATGCCCACTCCGGCAAGCGCACCTCTTCGGAGTCCTGCGCTACCGTCGAGGACGCACCATCGAGCTCCACCGGCAAATGCAAGAAGATGATGGCAGCTCCACGAAGACCAAGAAGGTGCCGCCAAGGAGGGCGGCCTCGGTGGTACCTTCACCATCGGTGCCACTCTCGACCCTAAATAGGAAGGCGCTCGTTGCTTTCCTCATGGCGAATGTCGATGTGTTTGCATGGCAACCGTCGACATCCCGGTGTTCCCAGGAAAGTAATTGAGCACCACTTAGCTGTCTGTCCTCATGCGCGCCCGTCAAGCAAAAAGTCGAAAAACAGCGGTGGGCGCCAAGAATTTATAGCAGAAGAGATCAAGAAGTTTGAAGCAGCAGGCCTTGTTAGAGAGTGCTCCATCCCACGTGGTTGGCCAATCCGGTAGTTGTCGAAAGGCAAATGGGAAATGGAGACTACTGTATCGACTTCACAGATGTTAATAAAGCTTGTCCCAAAGACCCATTTCCCTTGCGTGTATCGACCAGATTATTGACTCCACGGCTGGATGTGATTTGCTTTCATTTCTTGATGCATATTCAGGATATCATCAGATCTTCATGGCGAGAAGAAGATGAAGAAAACCGCATTCATTACACCATGTGGCACATCTTTGTTTCATACGGATGCCTTCGGTTTGAAGAATGCTGGTTCAACGTTTGCAAGAGTAGTCCATGACGCTTTTGAGCCGCAAATGCACAGAAATGTTGAAGCTTACATGGATGACATAGTAGTCAAGAGCAAGGACAAAGCAACTCTGGTTCAAGATTTAGATGAGACTTTTGCAAATCTGCGCAAGATCAACCTCAAGCTCAACCCCGAGAAGTGCGTGTTTGGAGTTCCTTCCGGCAAGCTTCTCGGGTTCTTCGTGTCTCAGCGGGGAATTGAAGCCAATCCCGACAAGATTAAGGCCATTGAGCAGATTGAAGCACCAAAGCGCGTCAAGGATGTTCGAAGACTTGCCGGTTGCGTGGCTGCTCTCGGCAGGTTTATCTCTAGGTTCGTTGGCGCGCCTGCCATTTTCAAGATTTTGAAAAGGCAGGTCAATGAAATGGACTCCGGCGGAGGCTGCTGCTGCAGACTTAAAGAGGTACTGTCCTCTACTCCAATACTTGTCGCACCTAGGCCACAAGAGAAGTTGCTGCTATATATAGCAGCAACCAATCAAGTGGTTAGTGCTGCATTAGTAGCGAGAGGGAGGCGGATGATGAGAGCAGCAACCAAGCAGATGCATCCGGCGACTGCTGTGGGGCTTCACCGTCAAGCTCTGGTCCCGACAAGAACGGATTTGCGAGGATTGCGAGAAGATGCAGAAAAAGGATGGTGCAGCGCCCGGTCTACTTTGTCGATTCCTTCAGCAGGGGCTAGGTCAAGGTACTACGGTGTGCGAAATTGCTTTTCGGCCTCCTCATGGCCTCGAGAAAGCTGCGCCATTACTTCCAAGCACATGAGATCACAGTTGTCACTCGTTTTCAGCTGAAGAGGATATTGCAAAATCCGAAGCAACAGCAGGATTGTCGAGTGGGCACTAGAACTGTCAAGCTTTGGCCTCAAGTTTGAAAGCACTTCAACTATCCAAAGCGAGCATTGGCGAGTTTATAGCAGAATGGACACCGACGCAAGATGAAGAAATTCGAGAGACGAGCATCCCGTCAAGGAAGCAAGTAAAGAGTGGTTGATGTACTTTGATGGTGCCTTCTCGCTGCAAAGCGCCCGGTGCGGCGTCTTGCTTATCGCACCCACCGGAGAGCACCTCAAGTACATAGTCCAAATGCACTTTCCCAAGGAGCAAGCAACAAATAATCTGCAGAGTATGAAGGTTTGCTTGCGGTCTCGAGATTGCGATAGACCTTGGGATCAAAAAGCTCATTATCGGGGTGACTCGCAGCTTGTCGTCCGCCAAGTGAACAAAGATTATCGAGTCCGTTGATGGAAGCCTCGTCGATGAAGTGAGAAAGCTAGAAGAACACTTTGAAGGCCTGCAAATGGAACATGTTCCAAGAGCTCGAGAATGATATTCTTGATGGCTGTCAAAGTCGCCGACTCAAATTACACATGGAACCAGGAATTTTGTGCTCAAGCTGACTCAACCAACTGTAACGCCATCAACTGGACATAACAAGAAGAGGAAGTTGGTTTACGGTGACTACTTTCCGCGAGAGCTCCACAAGCCGCCGCCAAGAAGGTCCCCAAAATCAATGCAGATATATCGAGGAGCGGTCTGCTCCGACAAGTCCTAGGGTTTGTTCGTTGAAGCGGGCGCTCCCGACAAGTTTTGCTCCGGCAAGCTTGCCGAGGATCATCAAGCTCGGTGAGCCGCAGGTTCTTGCCGTGAAGCTGATGTTCCCGCAGATCGGCGGATGTGCCTTTAGTTCTTGTTGTTGAGCCGCAAGCTCCAACATGGGCACAGCAGATCGTCCATTTCCTTCAGATAGGAGAACTTCCCGAAGAGCAAGAAGAAGCGGAAAGAGTAGCCCGGCAGTCAAGTATGTACCAGTTTGTCGACAGACACATGCATGAAGAAGACTCAACGGTGTGAAATTGAAGTGTATTTGCGGGAAGATGGACGAAGCTGTTGGCAGAGATACACGGAGGCATATGTGGTCACCACATTGGCGCAAAGCACTTGCCGGCAAAGCTTTCGGCAAGGTTTCTTCCGCCGACAGCCCTCCGGGATGCAACCGCACAAGTAACCAAGTGTGAAGCGTGCAGTTCCATTCAAAGCAGATACACCAGCCAGCTCAAGCTCTCCAGACGATCGCTTTATCACGGCCATTTTGATGCAGGGGCTCGACATCCTCGGCCCCTTCCCCGAGCTGTCGGGGCTTTGAGTACTTATGCGTGCAATCGACAAGTTCACAAAGTGGCGGAAGTGGAAGCGATGAGGAAGGTGACGGCACAATCAGCGATCAAGTTCTTGGTCAATTGTTTGCCGCTTTGGGATTCCTAACAGGATCATCACCGACAACGGCACACAATTCCACGAGTCGCACCTTCATGCGATCGTCCAAGATCTTGGCGCCAAGGTGCGCTTTTCATTGCTCATCCAAGGAGCAGCGGTCAAGCGAGAGGGCAAGCGCTGAAGTGCTGCGAGGACTCAAGACCAGAACTTTCAACAGCTGCACAAGTGCGGAAGAAACTGGATTGAGGAGCTGCGGTGGTTCTTTGGTCGATCGAACGACACCACATCGAGCCACCGGCGGACACCTTCGCTCTAGTCTATGGAGCAGAGGCGGTTCTCCCCACGGAACTTCGTATCACGGATCACCTCGAGTACTCGCTTATGATGAGCTTGAGCAAGAGCAGCTGCGACAAGATGACGCTGCTCCTTGAGGAGGATCGTCTTGAGGCTGCTGTCTGAGCTGCTCGTTACCAGCAAGCTTTGCGCCGCTACCATAGCCGCAAAGTTAGTGCCGAAGTTTCGAGGAAGGCGACCTTGTTCTTGGTAGCGTTCAGTCCGCCAAGAATTCCAACAAGTTGGCGCTTGAAGTGGGAAGGCCCTTATCGGGTGAAGCGAGTCACTAGGCTGGCGCTGTCATTTGAGACCTAAGATGGCGTTCGGTGAGCAACTCACGGAATATAGAGCATCTTCGTAAGTTTTACCCATAGGGCGCGATTTGCCGGAACCGGTTCGCAACCACCCTTTTGTACAAGTCTTGCCGATGTTGCATGTAATCCTTTGTACAAAGCGGGCGAAGACCCGTGCTTGATAAAGCTCATGTGTTGCTTGGCGCAAATTGTCAACTTCATGCTTTCATCATCATTTTGCATGTGTTATCGACATTTTGTGCAGCATCCACACATGTAGCGATAACGAGCCACGAGGCTCCATAACTTTATTTTCTTCTTTCTTCTCAAAGAAAGGAAGGTTCCTTCGCCCACAAGTTAGCGGGGAAGGAGAAGATAATGGTGTGGGCAAGCGTCGCTCGAGGAAGTTTCGCCTACTGGGAAGCAAGCGACAGAAAAGCTAAGTTGCCAAAGTTTGGGCAATCAGTTTTAAATTATTTATGAGTTATCTTCCTCGAGCGCGATTACTTTGTATGGAAAACCTATGCGGAGGAACCAACTCGTAGCTAGTTTGCGCCCTTACTTTGTTTGAGTCCGCTCAACAACTTAAGTGAGCTGCAACTAGTTGCGACAAGGTTGCTTGTCGGAGGCGCACCGCCGAGAAGCTCTCGACGTTCCGCACTCGGCGCTTCATGACAAGGTGCCCGCGCTGACAAGTTCCCTAAAAGCGTAGGGCACAAACATACAAGGAAAAGAATCGAGTAAAGGAAATAACATTGCAATCGTTACCTAAGATAGAGTATATTACGAAAATAACTTGTCGCAGATCTAATAGATTGTTCTCCTAAACATGATCAGCAGCGACAAGGGAAAGATAAACTTGGCGGCCTAGTCCACGCGGTCGCCATCAACCCTCTTGACTCCGCTCACCCTGTCCACAATGGGTGCGACAAGGGCCTTGAGCGCTTCAACGTCAGCAGTCGGCAGCAGGGATTTGAGGACGTTGGCGAAGCTGACGCCTGGATTGCGGAAGGCCACCTTCATCAACACCTTCTGGAGGGCCCCTGCACAGATTTGGCGCGACTCGTCGGCCAGCTGCTTTGGGATCTCTTACCGGAGCCGCTGGAGAGCCGCCACCACGCCCTTGAAGAACAGGCTGAGCTTGGCGCTGGGTTGGAGATGCTCGTTGGTGGGGTACCCAAGATCCACCATCCCCAGCTCCATCAGCTCCTTGTCGATGGCGGCGGCTGTATTTACAAGACCCTCGGTCCGAGCATCACGTTCTCTCACGAGGGTGTTTTGGCGGTCGTGGCATTCGCCGGCAGCTCCTCGTTGGCCTTGATCTTCTCCAACAGGCCCGCTTCCGCTCCTTGGCGCCGCCCAGCGTCTCCGTCAAGGTGGTCGGTTTCGGTCCAGATCTGCCTTGGAGTCCTTGGCGGCGTCGAGCTCTTTGATCCTCTCGTGAGACGGCCCTGCAGCTCGCCAAGAGTGTAGGCGTCCTTCTCGCTCGTGCTTGCAGCGGTGATCTCTCCCGCTCTTCCGGAGGGTGGCCTCAGCTGTGACACCCTCGTCTCCAACTCCTTCTTGGCGGCCTCGGCAGCTGCGGCAGCGTCCTTTGCTTCCGTGAGAGCTCCGCCAATTGATTGCTCGCGCGCGGCAAGATCTTCTTCATAACTGTCAAGGTTGATCTTCCGCTGCGCCAGCTCACCTTCTTGCGCAGCTAGCTTCTCGCCGGCAAGCCTTTGCTGCTCCTCGACCTCGGCCTACTCCAGGATGAAGGCCGTGCGCCTCCGTGAGTTGCTCGCTTCGCTACGTCCCGGAGGGTCTCTTGGTTGGCGCGCCGGAGCTCTTCTGCGCGCTTCTCCATGTCAGCTCCCGCCCTCGCGACAAGTGCTTCCCGGGACTCCAGCTTAGCTTGTCGGGCGCGGTAGAGCGATAGCAGATTTCTTGGTGACTGCTCCTCCTCGAGACTCGCCATCGCTGCTGCTTGGCGCGTCAACTAGCGACAGCCCAGCCGGAGGCGAGCAGCTCCTCGTCAAGGTCTCTCCCTCAACCGGGCGCCTGGAGCTCGACGCCCATGAAAGCTTGATAAATACACCGCCGCCGCCTTCGATAGGCGCTGGCTGGGCTCT
Organism: Aegilops longissima; assembly: GCA_021605205.1. NCBI lineage: Eukaryota > Viridiplantae > Streptophyta > Magnoliopsida > Poales > Poaceae > Aegilops > Aegilops longissima. Next base: position 224,474,634 of record CM038679.1, read on the forward strand.
TGAGCCTGGTGTTGCATCGGTGGCGGAGGGATCGGCGGTCGGCGTAGCGCCTGGCGCTCCTGCGGCCTCAGGGTCGTCAGTACGATCACCGGACCCCTCCCCAGCCTTTGCGCCAGCAGCCTTGGTGGCCTCCTCGCCGGCGGACCCATCGGCGCCGGCCTCCTCCTCCATGTTGGCGGCGTTGTCATTGTTGCCGCGCGCGTCCTCCTCGCCGGCAACCTCAGTCTCCATCGGCTCTCCGGCAGATGGATCTGATGATCAGAAAAAGAAAGAACAGTCAAGCAAATGTTCGAAAAGAAGAACAGAAGAAAGATAACCCAAGGGAAATTTTCAAGCAAGAAGATTACCTGCGATGGGATCTGTGGCCGCGGTCTCCACCACCGGAGGATCGCCGGCGCCCGCGCTGCCCCTTGTCGGAGAAGCCTCTCTTATCGGAGAAGCCTCCCTTGCCGGAGAGCGCTCCCTTGCCGGAGAGTTCTCCCTTGGCGGCGTAGTTGAAGCAGGCAGAATCTCGGGAGCGACTTCCGGGCCTTCCTGATGAGGCTGCTCTGCTCCTACACGATTCAACAAGTCAGATATCAGTAAAGAAGGAGCACCCATGAACACCTAACCGTAAGGAATAAACCAAATACTTACGCTGGGGGCTGTGCTGGGGGCTGCTCTGAGGAAGGGTTGCCGGGTCCGGCAAGGCGGTCTCAGACGCGCCTCCTGTCGCCACGGGGGGATCGTCTTTGATGACAACCACCGGGGTCTTGGCTCTCTTCGACGCCCTCTGAGCCAGCGTCCTGAAAAAGGAAAGAGTTCAGAATGAAGCAAATCAGATACAAGACGAAGCAGAAAATTGAAGGATTACAAGTACATCGACAAGATCTCACTCTTCTTCTTCTTCCTCGGAGCTGAGAGCGGAGAAATCGAATTCCGCTCCGCCTCCGGTGCGACGAGCTGGAAGAGTGGGCTCCCTCGGACGCTTGGCGGGTGCGGAAGCCGTGGTCCCGAAGGCCCGCTCCGGTTCTTTGTGGCAGCTCGAGGCGCCCAGCTGCAACAGAGATTGCGCGGTGGAGCGGCATGTGGCGGCTGTTGGCCCGCCCGCCCGCCCCGCCAGTCTTGCGGGCGCCTTCTGGAGGCGCGGGGGGGGCTCCTCCCAGCGGCAAGCCACTGAAGGTGGAGGAGGTGCCCCGCAGGCTCGCTCGCTCGGCTTCGGGCTCGGCCTGCACCTCCGCGCCGGCAAGCTCCTCTCGGTCGGCAAGGCTTGCCGCCTCTGCTGCCTCGGCTTCCTCCACGGTGAACCCGAACTCACCGGCAGCAGCAGCTTCCGCCGCCTCCTCCGGCTGGTGGTACGCGCTGCATCTCGGCGTCGGTGGTGTCGCGGGTGAGCCACTTCTTTCGTCGGCGCGGATCGGCACTTCTTCCAAGATGTCAAGAACTGCTGCACGATGTCGTCGGGCGGGCTCTTGCCAAGTTGGAACGATCCCATGGGAATCGCTAACGGCATCATCGCGGATGCGGTCAAGCCAAGAGTTGTTGCACAAAGGAACCCCCTCGGCAACATGAACCACTGGGCGATCTGGGTCGGGCTTGAACAGCTCCAGAAGATCGCATCCAGCTCCAAGACTGTGGAAATTCCAGTTGAGGCCCGGCGTAGCCTCATGATGTCCGCCGCATTTTGGAACTCCCAAGCAGGTCTCCTCCTCTCCCGCAAGGGAGCGTCTGCGGCGACGAAGGAAACTCCGCTAACAACAGCACCTCTGATGAGTCCGCATGCCCGAGGCGCAAGATCCGGTCACGGCAATCTTCAACCTTGCATCCTCCGGCGCCAAGTTACTCCAATCTTTGTCGCAGACTATGGGATTTTGGCGCTGGGCAGTGAAGGGCTGCGGTTCTCCTCAATGATCCAACACCAATCGCTCTCCACTCCTCCCACTTGCTACGGAGCTCTCCTTCCAGACACGCTTCTTTCTTGCCGATCCCGGAGATCCAAGCAATCCCTCCGAAGCGGCTCTCCTCTCTCAACGCGGGGCATGAAGAAGTGGCGTGTCAGGACCCCGATTCCAAGTCACATCGATCTAGCCGGTAACACCTCATATCACTTTGCGGCCTCACGCACGGTATTCCCAGGTGTCGCATTACCATGGCCGGGACCGCTTGGCGTCTTTTGGCTCACGATATGATAGTGTCGCTAGCATCCATATGACAAAGAACCCGGCCGACATGGCTAGTTGTGAACCCAAAGCGGCGCTAACCTATGGGGACAGGCATACATGAATCACATCGAGCATGTCGGTCATCAACGTATAAATTCGGCTGTAGCACTGGGCTAACAGGACTCCGTATCCCGGCTGTAGCAGGCTAAGCAGGACTCGAATATCACCGCATGACATTTCAAAGGACAGATATAGGAACGAAGTGAAGCACATGCCGCCAGTCATGTGTCCAAGCAGTAGTGCTGGGCTAGCAGGACTCCGTGAACCGGCTGAAGCGGACTACTATCGCCGAAGCACGAGACTACATTTCCCCATATGAGAGGCTGCCAAGGATAAACAACTAGTTTGTCGGATCCCACACATACCAAGCATTTCAAACATACACACAATATGCTCAATATGTGTAAATACTGACATGGCATCACAACATAACTCTATGACTCAAATATTTATTTATTAGGCCCGAGGAGCGAGAGATTACAAACATGGGTCTCATGACCCAACACTCGTGAGCATACAAGTCAAAGCACAAGCGGAAGCTAAACATGTCAGTACAGACAACTATAAATGAAAAAGGCTGAGAAGCGACTATCTACCGAGATCCGCCGAGGGCACAAGATCGTAGCTGAGGTAACAAGCTAAACGTCAAGTCCACGTGGACCTACTAGCGAGACCGACGCGTCTCTCGCAAAACATAAAATAAGCAAACGTGAGTACAATTGTACTCAACAAGACTTACATCGAACTAACTACATATGCATCATTATCAAAAGGGGTGGTGGAGTTTGACTGCAGCAAGCCAGCTTTGACTCGGTGGCTATCCTGAACTACATTGCAAGTAACTCTTTTGAGGTGGCGCTACGAGTCCACATATTCACCATATCAATACACCACTATGGACCCGCTCCCGCCTCCCCACGAGAACGCTATCCATAGCACTCACGCTTATCTTGCGCATTTTAGAGTATCCACTTTCACTTGTCTATGAACTGATATAGGCAACCCGAAGTCCTTTTCGCGGACACGGCTATTCAATAGATCATATTAAACCCTGTAGGGTGTACTTCTTCACACACGCTCACCATTTACCGCCGTTTACGACATGTACTCGGCAACCTTCAAGCGGAAGCCCAACGTGGGTGTCGGCCACGGCCTACCTAAACACTCAAGTCCCTAGTCCAGTTTATCGCCTATTCGGTTCCATCCGCAGGAGTCCCGCCGAGGTTTCCCATACAACCCCGAACGATGTGTGCAGGGTTCCCGAGATACCAAACGGCACTCGGTACACCGGCCACGTGTATCTACCGCATCATAGCCCACCCCTAGGGTCAGCGCCACGCACGGCCTCCAACACATATCCTACAAACACCGAAACTAGTTGCAACTCCCGGACAGAGAACAAGGGTGGTTAAGAAGCCGAGAGGGTCAATTAAGGATCCCAATGCGTGGTAGTAACTGTTTCATGGATCACAAACACGAACTCAGTTCTCGAGGACGGTTTCAATGAGACAACCCACCATGTACTCCTACATGGCCTCTCACCGCTACCTTTACCAAATCGTGTTCACACGCTTAGCTCACACACAGTGGGACATGTTCACACACCTCCGATTCATTCCCGATGAATCGGACCTGACTCAACTCTAAGCAAAGCAGTGCATGACAAACAAGCATGAATGAGTAGGCACAACATGGCTCAATCAACTCCTACTCATGCTAGTGTGTTTCATCTAATTACTGTGGAATGACAGGTCATGCAGAGGATCAAGGGGTTCAACTACCACAGCAAGTAACAGTTGAATCGATGTTGTCCTAATGTAATAAAAGAGAGTAGGAGCGAGAGAGTGGGATTGTATCGGAATGAACAAGGGGGTTTTGCTTGCCTGGCACTTCTGAAGATAATATAGTTCTTCATCGGTGTCATCGAATTCATCGTCGATACGTCGTCTACTGAGAGGGGACAATTACCGGCAAACAAGAGAGAACACAATCAATGCAATGCACATTCACATGAATGACATGTCATATTAAGGTACTGAATTCACCTAATGCAATATCTAGTCAAGTTACTTGGAGTGGAACTCAATCAAGAACAAATTCCAACTCCAAATGTTATTCCAAAAATTGCCCTAATCATCATTTGTCCTATTCAGTGAGGTTAAGTTGTTCAAACATGCATGATCATGGCATAAACAGATTCTTCATATTTTTCTGATCATTTTTCATATATAACTTATTTAATTTGGAGTTCTGATTAAAAGTTATGAATATTTGAAGTTTGGGGTATTTTCTAAAATTTCCTGAATTTTAATAATTCCGTAAAACTAGTTATTAAATCGACTGACGTCGATGCAGCGACGATGGTCAACAGGTCACAGTTCATCAAACCCGACAATGGGTCCCAAGATGTCGATGTGATTAGCTTAACTAAAATTAATTAAACTAATCCTAAATAGTTAACAGGGCTGGGCCCCACCTGTCATAGGGTCAACAGGTCAACTAGGGCCCTTGTGGTCAAAGTCGGCGTCGGCTGCGGCGTCTAGTCGCCAGCGAGCGCGGCTGGCGAGAGTGGTTTAGCCACTCCGACGACCAAATGGGCGCGGAGGGCATCTAGGAGTAGCTGGGAGGAGCCTTTTGGTGGAGTTAGCCGGGTCGGGTGGCGGGATCGACGGCGGCAAGCTCCAAGGCGGCGGCCGGAGTTCGGGCGGGGTCGGGTTTGATGCTACGGTGCACGGGAGGAGGAGCGGGTGGTGGCTACGAGCTCCTGGTGCTGCGCTGGGCATAGAGGTGGGGTTGGCGTCGAGCCATTGTGGCTCTAGCCACGACGGCGGCGAGGCACGGCGGCGGTGAGCTTCGGCTTCAATGGTGGCGGCTACGAGGCGTAAATGACGCGGGGAAGAGAGGGGAATCGACCGGAGGCTCACATGGGTCGCGTAGAGACGGTCAGCGAGCTTGGGGAAGAGACGACGGTGGCGAATTCGACGGCGGCGATCCTCGGTGGCCGAGGAGGGAAAAGGCGTAGCTAGCGGCAACCAGGGCGTCCGGCGCCTTTTGTCTGGGTGAGGAAGAAGAGGGGGGGCGAGGCGGAGCTCGGGGACGCGTTGGAGGGGCGAGGTGGTGGGCGTGGGCCGTGGTGGTGGCAGCGGCGGGCAGCGTGTTCGGTGGCATCGTGGGGAGCGAGACAGAGGAGGGAACGAGGGAGAGGGAGAGAGCGAGGGGGTCCAGGGGTCGGGGCGGCGCCGAGGAGAAGGCGCGAGGCGTCTCGGTGAGGCAGGCGAGCAAGGAGGAGGCGTGGCGAGCTCAGGCGTCGCCAGTGTCCCTCCTCGCCTCTTGGCGAGGTAGGCGACGACTGGCGAGGTGGTTGGTGGGCTGGGCCAACTAGGCCAGCGGGGGGGGGGGGGAAGCTGGGTCGGTTCGTGGCGCCAGGTAAGTGGGCTTCTCTCTCTCTCTTCTTTCCTAATTATATTCTATTTTCTAATTTGTTTGCCTTTGTTTTGATTTAGTTTAGCACCAAATCATTTAAATAAATCCTGAAAATAATTATGTGGCTGGAACTAAAGTATACCAAACCACATAAAATGTCCTAGAATTATTGGACATATATTAATTATATATAAAATATATTTCCAATGCAAATAGTTATTGAATTAATTCAAAGGCCCAAAATAAAATGTTTCAGTCACTCCAAAAATATTGGTTTGAATTTTATTCTTGCCAATATTTTTTTAAAGCTGAAAAGGAACATTTCCTTGGAACATTTGAAGCAATTTTTTATGTTGATCATTTATTTTAAATGATTCCTGAGGCTCTCCAATTCCCCAATTCAAATTTAAAGGAAATTTAGACATGATGCATGGATGCAAGAAATCAAGCTAGGGCCGATCTGGGGCTGTGACAGCTCACCCCCACTAAACAAGAATCTCGCCCCGAGATTCAAGATGTGAGGTAAGAGGAAAAGGGGAGTCGCAAACTATCACAATCTTCATGATTCATTTGCCCTTCTCGAAGATGTTGATTTACTCCATCATCTTGGTCTTGACGTCTTTGCTTTCGAGATCTTCACTCGACACGACAACAAAAAGAGGGGGAAACCCTACAGGATTTAATCTTCTTGAAGATCGAGCAACTCAAGATCAGTTCATGGAGTGAGACGTAAGAACAACCCTTGAGTTGAGACACAGAACACATCGAGAGGGATGGAAGAGCAAACAACGAGGTTTGATTAGTGGGCAACAATTCCACGCTTAGAATGATGGTGGATGGTGTCAAGGTGGCGAGGAAATAATTGCCATGATTCAATAACGGGGCACCTCAGGGGAGGTGACGCGAGGAACTATTCCCTTAAGTGGCAAAAAGAATTACTTTTGATATAAAGATCATTGAAACTCTTCATACCAGCCTAAGGCAATTCACAACGATCGTTTGGTGGAATGCAAAGGAATGGTACACCCGGACTAGAATGGATGATGTGGACTACCATGTTGAAGACAACACAATGGATGATTTTTGCTTATCGTCGGAGGTGGATGGAATCCATGGTAAGTCCACTTTTGAGGATGATCCTAGACAACAACTGCCGAGGAGGGCAGCCCATAGTGAAAATGGCACAAGGACGGTGCAAGCTGGGAACGAAATGCAACTGTTCGAATGTTCCAACCATCATATCTGCCTGAGATTCAGATCCGATTGGTGATAGGATACTTCAGACTCAACATGTCTGGAAAGGAAGGGTTGCAACACAAATTGATGAGATGACGTTGCGAGAATCTCTGGATATGAACTACGATAGCAAGCTCCAAAACATGAGCTGGTTCTGCTACACACATGTGAACACGTTGTCCCAGACAAGCATGACCACAGGGTAGTCTCACAACAAAACACTATCGAGTTCAGGTTGGGAACCATTATTGCGGATAACGAGGTCCTTACATAAGTCCGAATTAGCTCTTAGGAAGGAACTTCTTCTCCTTGAACAAATCAATCAGTGGCTTGAGGTGCTAGGAATTTCATATGAAATGAAGATGATCAGTCTGTCATACCATAGAATACTTCGCACGTGCATGACTGACTTGGGATGATTCCAAAGGAAACAAAACAAACCTTTCTCAATTCATGGCGGCAACTTACACCTAAAGCACATGAATTCGAGGAAGTCACTTCAACCATCCAAGCATAAGCTTCATGAACGACACACGAAGACATTGCTTACAAAGTTTTCAACACTAGGTTGATGTTCAACATGAATCATGGGGAAGACAAAATGCTGCTGATGGGCTCAACAACAATTCATCGGAATTTCCATATCACTGTACTTCCACCATCATGTGAACACGGTGATAGCATTGGTCAGACCAAAGATGTAATGGTGTATGCCCGAGGGATCAACCACGAGTAAGACAACATCACGAATATCGTTGGTTCTAATTTGACTTGATGATTGCCCACACTCAAGTCAAAGGATTGATAAGACAATAGATCCAGCAACTGATCACAGGGACCAATCGATGAAGATATCATCTTTCTTCAACACACACTACACAAGAATATCCCTTTTGATCGAACTAGGTTAGGCAAGCTTTTATCTTCCAACTCTCCAAGTTATTGTTTGGCTTAACCAACTAGCTCAGGGATATCCAACACAGATTCTTGGAGATAAGGTGGTTCACAAGAAACCAACTTGATCACGAGCTCAACATAACAGTCAGGAAACAACCCGGTAGCACTTCCAAGAAGATATTTGAAAAGTCACGAACCACCGATATGTTACTAAACTCGAGAACAATCTTGCTTTGAGGCAAGACGATATGATCAAATGAGTGAGGACTTGACAAGATCCTAACTCATCAATCGAAGTGTGCACCAGAAATAAGGACTAGGTAGCACGGTCAATCTTAGGATGATGATTCAATAACCAACACGCTAAGAATGAGGATATTGTCCATTAGCTACCAAGCAACGAGTTGCTCGGAGTATTGATGTCACACATCACAATTCACTTGTCGGCATTCCGGTTGCAACAACACAGAACCTAGGAATGAATAATGATAGCGAGAAGTATCACTGCGCCAAGAGTTCATAAAAGAAGGTGCAATTCTCATGAAGTTCCCGACATAAAGTGGGTAATGCTTCGGGATAGAACAGAATCAAAAGCTGAATTGGCATTTTGATCTGCGGAATACAACTACTTTGACCCAATTCTGGATATGGATGAGGTACTGGAGTTTGTTTCTCCTAGTCATTCCGGAATAGAATGGCTTGTCGGACCACAAGAATAATAGGCATCAATGAACACGAATGCACAATTACTCCTGGCTATCAATTGATAGATGAAGGTCAGAAGACATCTAAGAGAACAGCTCAAAGGAACATATAACTTTTCGAGTTGTGAAGGCATGGATTAGTATGTCGAGCAAAGTTCAACATTTGTTCCGGATAACCCATGCGGAAAGGTAGAATTGGCAGAGTCACAATATGAATGGAGTACTCCTCAAGAGCACTCTAGTTGTGATCTTTTGGTTCAAAAGTACTTCTTGCCATAAGCAGTTCATGGTATTTGGAAGAAGGAAATACCACGGACCTCGAGGACTAATGCAAAGGTTACTAATATCCTAAAGGAACTAGCAAATACTATCAACATGAAGTAGGGTGAATCTCGGGTTCAAGAACCCAGGAATAGAATGCCTACTAACTAATAACATCACGGGATGCTTTCAAGAATAATGGCCAGAATCATCGCACTGGGGATACAAAAGTATTGCTAAATTGCTAGGTGACTTCCTAAACACCTAGGGTCATAATAATAACTCCAACATATATGTCGAGGCAACAAAGTACCTCAACTTACCGATTAGTGTGCTTATTCTGACCATAGAGGACATTGGGAATAGAAAGAAAGGATTTGCAAATGCATCAGACTATTTAGAGACCTGGGATGACTTGGACAGCATAACGGCTATAAATGCTCAAAAAGATTTGAGACATCATGCAAAATGGTGGCATAGCCACGTAACAACATCATATCAAAGTTCCGAGATCAACAGTTGACATACAGAAATAGTAGAAGCTGAACTGGGCTTAAAACCAACAATCTTATAGGTCTATGGATTAGTAACACGTCATCCTGATAGATAGATGAGAAGCCTAGTTCTTAACCCCGTAGAAGAGAAGAGGATGACTCAGATCAGAAGGCCATGAGGTATAAGGAGTAAAAAGAGCCTTACGTTCCTTCCACAATCAATTCCCTTACATAACTAAAGCATTTCTAGACACAACCCGACCGGTTTGGCTTGGTAATCCTCAGCATCAAAGCTCGATACCAACGCTGTCAGGACCCGATTCCAAGTCACATCGATCTAGCCAATAACACCTCATATCACTTTGCGGCCTCACGCACGGTATTCCCACGGTGTCGCCTTACCATGGCCGGGACCGCTTATGCCTTTTGGCTCACGATATGATAGTGTCGCTAGCATCCATATGACAAAGAACCCGGCCGACATGGCTAGTTGTGAACCCAAAGCGGCGCTAACCTATGGGGACAAGCATACATGAATCACATCGAGCATGTCGGTCATCAACGTATAGATTCGGGCTGTAGCACTGGGCTAACAGACTCCGTATCCCGGGCTGTAGCAGGCTAGGCAGGACTCCAAATATCACCGTGTGACATTTCCTCGAAGGACAGATATAGGAACGAAGTGAAGCACATGCCGCCGATCAAGTGTCCAAGCAAGCAGTAGTCTTTGGGCTAGCGAGGACTCCGTGAACCGGGCTGTGCGGACTACTATCGCCGTAAGCATGAGACTACATTTCCCCATATGAGAGGCTGCCAAGGATAAACAACTAGTTTGTCGGATCCCACACATACCAAGCATTTCAAACATACACACAATATGCTCAATATGTGTAAATACGACGTGGCATCACAACATAACTCTATGACTCAAATATTTATTTATTAGGCTCCGAGGAGCGAGAGATTACAAACATGGGTCTCATGACCCAACACTCAGAGCATACAAGTCAAAGCACAAGCGGAAGCTAAACATGTCTGGGTACAGACAACTATAAATGAAAAAGGCTGAGAAGCGACTATCTACCAGATCTGCCGAGGGCACAAGATCGAGCTGAGGTAACAAGCTAAACGTCAAGTCCACGTGGACCTACTAGCGAGACCGACGTCTCTCGCAAAACATAAAATAAGCAAACGTGAGTACAATTGTACTCAGCAAGACTTACATCGTAACTAACTACATATGCATCATTATCAAAAGGGGTGGTGGAGTTTGACCGTAGCAAGCCAGCTTTGACTCGGTGGCTATCCGAACTACTTAATCGCAAGTAACTCTTTTGAGGTGGCACACGAGTCCACATATTCACCATATCAATACACCACTATGGACTCGCTCCCGCCTCCCCACGAGAACGCCATCCATAGCACTCACGCTTATCTTGCGCATTTTAGAGTATCCACTTTCACTTGTCTATGAACCGATATAGGCAACCCGTAAGTCCTTTTCCGCGGACACGGCTATTGAATAGATCATATTAAACCCCGCAGGGTGTACTTCTTCACACACGCTCACCACTTACCGCCGTACACGACATGTACTGCAACCTTCAAGCGGAAGCCCAACGTGGGTGTCGGCCACGGCCTACCTAAACACTCAAGTCCCTAGTCCAGGTTTATCGCCTATTCGGGTTCCATCCGCAGGAGTCCGCCGAGGTTTCCCATACAGCCCCGAACGATGTGTGCGGGGTTCCCGAGATAACAAACGGGCATTCGCACACGGGCCATGGTGTATCTACCGCATCATAGCCCACCCTAGGGTCGCGCCACGCACGGCCTCCAACACATATCCTACAAACACCAGAAACTAGTTGCAACTCCTGGACAGAGAACAAGGGTGGTTAAGAAGCCGAGAGGGGTCAATTAAGGATCCCAATGCGTGGTAGTAACTGTTTCATGGATCACAAACACAAAACTCAGTTCCTGAGGACGGTTTGAATGAGACAACCCACCATGTACTCCTACATGGCCTCTCACCGCTACCTTTACCAAATCGTGTTCACACGCTTAGCTCACACACAGTAGGACATGTTCACACACCTCTGATTCATTCACGATGAATCAGACCTGACTCAACTCTAAGCAGTAGCAGGCATGACAAACAAGCATGAATTAGTAGGCACAACATGGCTCAATCAACTCCTACTCATGCTAGTGTGTTTCATCTAATTACTATGGAATGACAGGTCATGCAGAGGATCAAGGGGTTCAACTACCGCAGCAAGTAACAGTTGAATCGATGTTGTCCTAATGCAATAAAAGAGAGCAGGAGCGAGAGAGTGGGATTGTATCGGAATGAACAAGGGGGTTTTGCTTGACTGGCACTTCTGAAGATAATATAGTTCTTCATCGGTGTCATCGAATTCATCGTCGATACGCCGCTCATCGAGAGGGACAATTACCGCAAACAAGAGAGAACACAATCAATGCAATGCACATTCACATGAATGACATGTCATATTAAGGTACTGAATTCACCTAATGCAATATCTAGTCAAGTTACTTGGAGTGGAACTCAATCAAGAACAAATTCCAACTCCAAATGTTATTCCAAAAATTGCCCTAATCATCATTTGTCCTATTCAGTGAGGTTAACTTGTTCAAACATGCATGATCATGGCATAAACAGATTCTTCATATTTTTCTAATCATTTTTCATATATAACTTATTTAATTTGGAGTTACAGATTAAAAGTTATGAATAATTGAAGTTTGGGGTATTTTCTGAAATTTCCTGAATTTTAATAATTCCAGAAAACTAGTTATTGCGTCAGCCTGACGTCAGTGTGACGTCAGTGGTCAACAGGTCACGGTTCGGTCAAACCCGACAGTGGGTCCCAGATGTCGGTGTGATTAGCTTAACTAAAATTAATTAAACTAATCCTAAATAGTTAACGAGGCTGTGCCCCACCGTCATAGGGTCAACAGGTCAACTAGGGCCCACCATGGTCAAAGTCGGCGTCGGCTGCGGCGTCTAGCCGCCATGAGCGAGCGACGCCAGCGGCGAGAGGGAGTTTAGCCACCCCGCACCAAATGGGCCGCGGAGGGCATCTAGGAGTAGCTGGGAGGAGCCAAGCTTTGGTGGATTAACCGGGTCGGGTGGCGGGATCGACGGGGGCGAGCTCAAGGCGGCGGCCGGAGTTGAGGCGGGTCGGGTTTGATGCTACGTGCACGGGAGGAGGAGGGTGGTGGCTATGAGCTCCGGTGTGCTGCCGAGAACAGAGGTGGGGTTGGCGTCGAGCCATTGTGGCTCTAGCCACGACGGCGGCGAGGCACGGCGGCGGTGAGCTTCAGCTTCAATGGCGGCGGCGGCTACGAGGCGTAAATGATGCGGGGAAGAGAGGGGAATCGACCGGAGGCTCACATGGGTCGCGTAGAGACGGTCAGCGAGCTCGGGGAAGCGACGACGGTGGCGAATTCGACGGCGGAGATCCTCGGTGGCCGAGGAGGGAAAAGGCGAAGAAGGCAAACAGGGCGTCCGGCGCCTTTTGCTGGGTGAGGAAGAAGAGGGGGGCGAGGGGAGCCTGGGACGCGCTGAGGGGCGAGGTGGTGGCTGTGGGTGGTGGTGGTGGCGGCGGCAGCGTGTTCGGTGGCGTCGTGGGGAGCGAGACAGAGGAGGGAACGAGGGAGAGGGAGAGAGCGAGGGGTCCAGGGGTCGGGCGGCGCCGAGGAGAAGGCGCGAGGCGCCTCGGTGAGGCAAGCGAGCAGGAGGAGGCGTGGCGAGCTCGGCGCGGCGCCAGGTTCCTCCTCTCGCCTCTTGGCGAGGTAGGCGCACGATCGGCGAGGTGGTTGGTGGGCTGGGCCAACTGGGCCAGCGAGGGGGGGGGGGAAGCTGGGTCGGTTCGTGGCGCCAGGTAAGTGGGCTTCTCTCTCTCTCTGCTTTCCTAATTATATTCTGTTTTCTAATTTGTTTGCCTCTGTTTTGATTTAGTTTAGCACCAAATCATTTAAATAAATCCTGCAAATAATTATGTGGCTGGAACTAAAGTATACCAAACCACATAAAATGTCCTAGAATTATTGGACATATATTAATTATATATAAAATATATCTCCAATGCAAATAGTTATTTAATTAATTCAAAGGCCCAAAATAAAATCTTTCAGTCACTCCAAAAATATTGGTTTGAATTTTATTCTTGCCAATATTTTTTTAAAGCTGAAAAGGAACATTTCCTTGGAAACAATTGAAGCAATTTTTAATGTTGATCATTTATTTTAAATGATTCCTGAGGCTCTCCAATTCCCCAATTCAAATTTAAAGGAAATTTAGACATGATGCATGGATGCAAGAAATCAAGCTAGGGCTGATCTGGGGCTGTGACATGGCGGAAGAGGGCTACATTTGGGTGGACTCCGACAAAGTTTTCGCAAAGGTGTGCGAAAACCGCCATGGTCAGGACGGCGTTGGGGGTGAAATCAAGGAGGCGGAGACCGTAGGTGTTCATGATGTCGCAAAAGAGTTCGGAAAAGGGCGGGCAGAGCCCGCAGTAGAAGAAAAGCGCAAAGAAGGGATACCCGACAGAAACCTTCTCGGATGCGGCAGCGGAGATCACCCTCGTGCGCGGATGCGCCCGCGTCTCCGTCGACCAGAAGAGGTAGTACCCCTCCTGCAGCTCCTTTGCGTCGAGCAGGGGGTCGAAGGTGGCCCGCTCCTTCCGCAGCGCCGCGAGCCGCTGCGCCTCGGCCGACTTCACGCCTTTCCCCTTGTCGGTTTTCGGAGCCATGGCGGAGGTGGTGAAGAAGTCCGACGGCGTTGATGGCGCCGGTGGCAATGGGGGGCGGGGCGTCGCTCTCTTCGGACTTGAGGAGAAGGGGGGAGCGGCGGTGGTTTTTGATGTGACAGCAATGGCAAGGTGGGCGTCTTGCCCCTGTTTCCCCTGCTTATAAGGGGGAGGGGCGGACGCCCGCTTTTCAATTAAAGAAGCCCCACGATCTCTCCCACGACGCCACGCTCGGCGCGGCTGTTCGTGGGAGACGTGGTGGGTCCGGAGCGCAGTAATGGCGCGATCTAGGCCGCTGCGTGCCTGCAGATTGCTTTTGGGCCCGACCCAACAGCGCTCGGCACTGCAGTGTGGCCCAGCCGGGGCTCTGCCGGTGTACTAGAGTAGGGGTACCCTAGTATCCCGAACTCGTGCACGGGCAGTTGCAGCTCCCCGCGGCAAGGCTTGCCTAGTGACCGCCAAGGTCCTCCGCGGCTCCTTTGGAGCCATTCAAGAACAAAGTATTCAAGGCCCCGGCAAGAGGAGCTTGCCGGGAAGGCCACTCAAGGCACGCAGAAGACAAGACCCCGGCAAGAGGAGCTTGCCGGGAAGGCTTGGTGAGCGACAAGCTCCCGAGCGCGACAAGGATTCAGCCGCGGCAAGGTGCTTGCCGCGGCAGGCAACCTCTCTTCATCTCCGCTCCAGCTCATCCACCAACGTGTCGCCATGGGGCTATTCCAGGCGTGCGTGTCAAGAGGCTGTGCAGCCAGCGGGGAGCAGCGATAAGCGGCGATAACGAGCTTACCATCGTGGCAAACGGTGGCGCACCTGACGGTCCCTGTTGCACTGTTTAGGAGACAGGGACGGGCATTTATTGATCTTGTCCCTTGCCGTCAGAGTTAGGTATAATGCATCGTATAATCGTACAAGTCGGTGTACCAACCACTGTTTTCCATTTGTACCCTCATTTACGCTGCCACTGTCGGTGACCCCTTGAGCCTATAAAAGGAGGCCCATGTGCAATGTAGAAAGGGTTCGGTTCGGCTCATTCGACTCATTCGAGACTAGAAACACTCAAGCTTGGTCTTGTAGCTCTCATTGCTCCCTAGCAAGAACACAACATAATCAGACAAGCAGCAGTAGGAGTATTATCTCTCCGGAGAGCTCCGAAGCTGGGTAAAACTACTCGTGTGCATCGCCTCGATCTACTCTTCGTGCAATCTCCGCCCCCCATCGAACCAAAAGGGACTCGGTCCGCCAGGTCCCATAGGTGTTCGTGGGTCACGATTAGCTTCCCCGACAAGATATGATCAACATAGTGATGTTCACCATTGAATTCCATTTCACGTGATGATCGGTTATGGTTTAGTTGATTTGGATCACGTGATCACTTAGAGGATTAGAGGGATGTCTTTCTAAGTGGGAGTTCTTAAGTAATATGATTAATTGAACTTAAATTTATCATGAACTTAGTACCTGATAGTATCTTGCTTGTATATGTTTGATTGTAGATAGATGGCCCGTGTTGTTCCGTTGAATTTTAGTGCTCCTTGAGAAAGCAAAGTTGAAAGATGATGGTAGTAATTACGGACTGGGTCCAGAATTTGAGGATTATCCTCATTGCTGCACGTAAGAATTACGCCCTGGAAGCACCGCTAGGTGCCAGGCCTTCGCTGGAGCAACACCGATGTTATGAACGCTTGGCGAGCAAAGTCGATGACTACTCGATAGTTCGGTGTGCCATGCTTTACGGCTTAGAGCAGGACTTCAACGACGTTTTGAACGTCATGGAGCATATGAGATGTTCCAGAGTTGAAGTTGATATTTCAAGCAAATTCCCGGATTGAGAGATATGAAGTCTCCAATAAGTTCTATAGCTGCAAGATGGAGGAGAGTAGTTCACAAGGAGCATATACTCAAGATGTCCGGGTATAATAATCACTTGATTCAACTGGGAGTTAATCTTCCGGATGATAGCGTCATTGACAGAATTCTCCAAACACTGCCACCAAGATACAAGAGCTTCGTGATGAACTATAACATGCAAGGGATGGAAAAGACGATTCCCGAGCTCTTCGCAATGCTAAAGACTGCGGAGGTAGAAATCAAGAAGGAGCATCAAGTGTTGATGGTCAACAAGACCACTAGTTTCAAGAAAAAGAGCAAAGGGAAGAAGAACGGGAACTTCAAGAAGAACAACAAGCAAGTTGCTGCTCAGAGAAGAAACCCAAGTCCGGACCTAAGCCCAAATCGAGTGCTTCTACCGCAAGCGATCGGTCACCGAAGCGGAACTGCCCCAAGTATTTGGCGGATAAGAAGGATGGCAAGGTGAACAAAGGTATATATGATATACATGTTATTGATGTGTACCTTACTAGAGCTCGCAGAGCACCGGTATTTGATACTGGTTATGTTGCTAATATTTGCAACTCAAACAGTGGACTACGGATTGCTTAACACCGCCAACAACGAGGTGACGATGCGCGTGGGAAATGGTTCCAAAGTCGATGTGATCGTGGTCGGCACACTACCTCTACATCTACCTTCCGGATTAGTTTTAGACCTAAATAATTGTTATTTGGTGCCAGCGTTGAGCATGAACATTATATCTGGATCTTGTTTGATGCGAAACGGTTATTCATTTAAATAAGACAATAATGGTTGTTCTATTTATATGAGTAATATCTTTTATGGTCATGCGCCCTTGAAGAGTGGTCTATTTTTAATGAATCTCGATAGTAGTGATACACATATTCATAATGTTGAAACCAAAAGATGCAGAGTTGATAATGATAGTGCAACTTATTTGTGGCACTGCCGTTTAAGTCATATCGGTGTAAAGCGCATGAAGAAACTCCATACCGATGGACTTTTGGAGCCACTTGATTATGAATCACTTGGTACTTGCGAACTGTGCCTCATGGGCAAGATGACTAAAACGCCGTTCTCCGGTACTATGGAGAGAGCAACAGATTTGTTGGAAATCAAACATACATATGTATGTGGTCCGATGAATGTTGAGGCTCGTGGCGGATATCGTTATTTTCTCACCTTCACAGATGATTTAAGCAGATATGGGTATATCTAATTGATGAAGCATAAGTCTGAAACATTTGAAAAGTTCAAAGAATTTCAGAGTGAAGTTGAAAATCATCGTAACAAGAAAATAAAGTTTCTACGATATGATCGTGGCGGAGAATATTTGAGTTATGAGTTTGGTCTACATATGAAACAATGCAGAATAGTTTCGCAACTCACGCCGCCCAGAACACCGCAGCGTAATGGTGTGTCCGAACGTCGTAATCGTACTTTACTAGATATGGTGTGATCTATGATGTCTCTTACTGATTTACTGCTATCGTTTTGGGGTTATGCTTTAGAGGCGGCTGCATTCACGTTAAATAGGGCACCATCAAAATCCGTTGAGACGACGCCTTATGAACTGTGGTTTGGCAAGAAACCAAAGTTGTCGTTTCTGAAAGTTTGGGGCTGCGATGCTTATGTGAAAAAGCTTCAACCTGATAAGCTCGAACCCAAATCGGAGAAATGTGTCTTCATAGGATACCCAAAGGAGACTGTTGGGTACACCTTATATCATAGATCCGAAGGCAAAACATTCGTTGCTAAGAATAGATCCTTTCTAGAGAAGGAGTTTCTCTCGAAAGAAGTGAGTGGGAGGAAAGTAGAACTTGATGAGGTAACTATACCTGCTCCCTTATTGGAAAATAGTTCATCACAGAAACCGGTTTCTGTGACATCTACACCAATTAGTGAGGAAATTGATGATGATGATCATGGAATTTCAGATCAAGTTGTTACTGAACCTTGTAGATCAACCAGAGTAAGATCCGCACCAGAGTGGTACGGTAATCCTGTTATGGAAGTCATGCTACTAGATCATGATGAACCTACGAACTATGAAGAAGCGATGGTGAGCCCAGATTCCGCAAAATGGCTTGAAGCCATGAAATCTGTGATGGGATCCATGTATGAGAACAAAGTGTGGACTTTGGTTGACTTGCCCGATGATCGGCAAGCAATTGAGAATAAATGGATCTTCAAGAAGAAGACCGACGCTAATGGTAATATTATCGTCTACAAAGCTCGACTTGTTGCAAAAGGTTTTCGACAAGTTCAAGGGTTGACTACGATGAGACATTCTCACCAGAAGCGATGCTTAAGTCTGTCCGAATCATGTTAGCGATTGCCGCGATTTTATGATCATGAAATTTGGCGATGGATGTCAAAACTGCATTCTGAATGGATTTCGGAAGAAGAGTTGTATATGATGCAACCGAAGGTTTTGTCGATCCAAAGGAGCTAACAAAGTGTGCAAGCTCCAGCGATCCATTTATGGACTGGTGCAAGCCTCTCTGAGTTGGAATAAACGCTTCATAGTGTGATCAAAGCATTTGGTTTTGTATGCACCTTTGGAGAAGCCTATATTTACAAGAAAGTGAGTGGGAGCTCAGAGAATTTCTGATATTATATGTGGATGACATATTACTAATTGGAAATGATATAGAATTTCTGGATAGCATAAAGGGATACTTGAATAAGAGTTTTCGATGAAAGACCTCGTGAAGCTGCTTACATATTGGGCATTAAGATCTATAGAGATAGATCAAGACGCTTAATTGACTTTCACAAAGCACATACCTTGACAAAGTTTTGAAGAAGTTCAAAATGGATCAAGCAAAGAAAGGGTTCTTGCCTATGTTACAGGGTGTGAAGTTGAGTAAGACTCAATGCCCGACCACTGCAGAAGATAGAGAGAAGATGAAAGATGTTCCCTATGCTTCAGCCATAGGCTCTATCATGTATGCAATGCTGTGTACCAGACCTGATGTGTGCCTTGCTATAAGTCTAGCAGGGAGGTACCAAACTAATCCAAGAGTGGATCACTGGACAGCGGTCAAGAACGTCCTAAAATACCTGAAAAGGACTAATGATATGTTTCTCGTTTATGGATGTGACAAAGAGCTCATCGTAAATGGTTACGTTGATGCAAGCTTTGACACTGATCCGGACGATTCTCAATCGCAAACCGGATACGTGTTTACATTGAATGGTGGAGCTGTCAGTTGGTGCAGTTCTAAACAAAGCGTCGTGGCGGGATCTACGTGTGAAGCGGAGTACATAGCTGCTTCGGAAGCAGCAAATCAAGGAGTCTGGATGAAGAAGTTCATATCCGATCTAGGTGTCATACCTAGTGCATCGGGTCCAATGAAAATCTTTTGTGACAATACTGGTGCAATTGCCTTGGCGAAGGAATCCAGATTTCACAAGAGAACCAAGCACATCAAGAGACGCTTCAATTCCATCCGGGATCTAGTCCAGGTGGGAGACATAGAAATTTGCAAGATACATATGGATCTGAATGTTGCAGACCCGTTGACAAAGCCTCTTCCATGAGCAAAACATGACCAGCACCAAGGCTCCATGGGTGTTAGAATCATTCTTCGTAATCTAGATTATTGACTCTAGTGCAAGTGGGAGATCAAGGAAATATGCCCTAGAGGCAATAATAAAGTTATTATTTATTTCCTTATATCATGATATATGTTTATTATTCATGCTAGAATTGTATTAACCGGAAACATGATACATGTGTGAATACATAGACAAACAGAGTGTCACTAGTATGCCTCTACTTGACTAGCTCGTTAATCAAAGATGGTTATGTTTCCTAGCCATTGACATGGGTTGTCATTTGATTAACGGGATCACATCATTAGGAGAATGAAGTGATTGACATGACCCATTCCGTTAGCTTAGCACACGATCGTTTAGTATGTTGCTATTGCTTTCTTCATGACTTATACATGTTCATATGACTATGAGATTATGCAAGTCCCGTTTACCGGAGGAACACTTTGTGTGCTACCAAACTTCACAACTTAACTGGGTGATTATAAAGGTGCTCTACAGGTGTCTCCGAAGGTACATGTTGGGTTGGCATATTTCGAGATTAGGATTTGTCACTCCGATTGTCGGAGACGTATCTCTGGGCCCTCTCGGTAATGCACATCACTTAAGACTTGCAAGCATTTCAACTAATGAGTTAGTTGCAGCATGATGTATTACGGAACGAGAAAAGATACTTGCTGGTAACGAGATTGAACTAGGTATTGAGATACCGACGATCGAATCTCGGGCAAGTAACATACCAATGACAAAGGGAACAACGTATGTTGTTATGCGGTCTGACCGATAAAGATCTTCATAGAATATGTGGGAACCAATATGAGCATCCAGGTTCCGCTATTGGTTATTGACCAGAGACGTGTCTTGGTCATGTCTACATAGTTCTCTGACCCATAGGGTCCGCACGCTTAACGTTACGATGACAGTTATATTATGAGTTTATATGTTTTGATGTACCGAAGGTTGTTCGGAGTCTTGGATGTGATCACGGACATGACGAGGAGCCTCGAAATAGTCGAGACATGAAGATCGATATATTGGAAGCCTATGTTTGGATATCGGAAGTGTTCCGGGTGTAATCAGGATTTCTTCGGAGTACCGGGAGGTTACTGGAACCCCCCGAGAACTTAATGGGCCTTAGTGGGGCCTTGGTCGAAGAGAGGAGAGGAGCCCAGGCAGGGCGCGCCGCCCCCCCCGGCCTGAATAGGAAAGGAGAGGGGCGACACCCCCTTTCCTTCCTCCCTCCACCTCTTCCCCCTCTCTCCTAGTCCAACATGGAAGGGGGAGTCCTACTCCAGTAGGAGTAGGACTCCTCCCGCACGCCTCCTCCCGGCCGCCGCACTCCCCCTTGCTCCTTTATATACGGGGCAGGGGGCACCCTAAACACACAAGTTGATCAGTTGATCTCTCCCAACCGCAGCGGTGCTCCTCCACCATAGTCCACCTCGATAATCAGTAGCGGTGCTTAGGCGAAGCCTGCGCCGGTAGAACATCAACATCGCCACCACGCTGTCATGCTGACGAAACTCTCCCTCAACACTCGGCTGGATCGGAGTTCGAGGACGTCATCGGACTGAACGTGTGCTGAACTCGGAGGTGCCGTACGTTCGGTACTTGATCGGTCGGATCGTGAAGACGACGACTACATCAATCGCGCAGCAGTTAACGCTCGCTTTCGGGTTCACGAGGGTACGTGGACAACACTCTCCTCTCTTTGCTATGCATCACCATGATCTTGCGTCTGCGTAGGAATATTTTTGAAATTACTATGTTCCCCAACAGGGCGCCACTAACGTGAGCTAAAACGACGGCGGTGCCATGGTCGCCGACGATGAACTCACGGGCAATTGCGGCCGATGGCTATGATGCGAAAACGAGCATGAGGAAGGAGGGAAAACGGAGGATAGCTCACGCGGGTCGGCGGGCGTGCTCAGTGGGCTCGCAGAAGGACGAACGGCGACGGGGCGTTACGGCGATCTCAGGCGGCCGAGGTCGAAGACGGCGATGGCGACGGTGATGCAAGACGTCCCGGCTTGATTCCTTCGGCTTGGAGAAGTTGTGCGAGGATGCAGTGCTCGGGGGAACAACCGAGGGATGAGGGGAGGGTTGTGGCTGCATCAGGAGACTGAGAGAGAGAGAGAGGCAGGGAGGTGTGTGGCGCCATTTGGGCGAGTCGGGAAGAAGGCGGCAAGCAGGACGTGGCCCTGCGTGTGCCAGCGCATGGCGAGCACGCACCGCAGTCCACCTGGCGGGAGGTTGGGGATGACTGGCATTGTCCTGTTGGCTTGGCCTGTCTGCTGGGCTACTGCTATAGATAAGTGGCCCAGGTTAGTTCTCTCTCTGCCTATTTCTATTTCTTTCTGTTTTCCATTTCTGTTATTTGTTTTTATTTAGTTTCAGCACCAAACCATTTTATAAAATTCTGAAACTTCATCGAGGCACTTGTTGAATTATTTCAGATACCCTCACCAAGTTTCAAAATATTTGGAGCTATAAAATTATTCATATCATTTTAAAGCTCTAATTCAAAAACCTATTGAATTAATTCAAAGCCCAAATATGTCCTGCAAAAATGTGAACCATTTTTGGTAGATGCTTCCACCTTAATCCAGAAATGATGAACATTTTTAGAGGGCATTTTGAGTCCAATAAAAAAGATTTTAGTTGAACCTACTTGATTTGATTTCGTGCTAGGGTTCGGATCAATCCCCAATTCAAATTTCCATGAAAGTTAAACATGATGCAAGCAAGATGCATACACTAGGTAGTACCAAAAGCTATGGATGTGACAACTCGCCCCCACTAAACAAGAATCTCGTCCCGAGATTCAAGCATAGGGTAAAAGGAAGAGGGGACTCGAACTATCACAATCTTCATGACCCAACTGCCCTTCTCAAAGATGTTGATTATTGCATCATATTGATATTTGACGTCTTTGCATTCGAGATCTCCATCCAATATGATGACGACAGAAAGAAACTCTACAGGAATCAATCTCCTCAAAGATCGAGCACTCAAGATCAATTCATGGTGTGAGACATAGGAACATCTCGATTTGAGACATAAGACACACATCAGTGGCAATGGGAAGAAGTAGATGAAAAAGGTTCAATTGTGTAGGCAAAAATTCCACGCATAGATAAGGTGGTGAATGTTTTAAAGTAGCGGGGAGTTAATTTCCCTTTATACCATAACGGGCCACCTTAGAGAAGGTGACTCGTAGAATTATTCCCGTAAGTGGCAAGAAGAATTACTTTTGATACATATATCATTGGAAATCTTCATACCATCCTAAGGCAATTTACAAACGTTTGTTTGACCGAGTTCGAGAGAATGGCATATTCAGGCTACAATGGATGATGTTGTAACACCCCGGAAGTAACTTTCCATATTTGTAACTCCAACTCTTGCCATTTTCGGCATCGATATATGATATTTCCCTCCGTGGTTGGGTTTCTTCAGTTTGCTTTTTGTCCGTGTCATGCATTTTATATTATGTCATCATGTGCATCGCATTTGCATACGTGTTCGTCTCATGATTCCGAGCATTTTTCCCGCTGTCCGCTTTGCAATCCGCACTCCTATCTTCCCGGCGGTCCTTTTACGCTTTTTCCGTGTGCGGTATTAAACCGTCTCGAAATGGACCGAGGTTTGTCTAGTGGCCTTGGTATAACACCCGGAGACCACCGTCAAGTTTCGGTCATTTGGAGCTCGTTTGGTACTCCAACGGTTAACCGTGACTCTCGCAAAGGCCTCTTTTAAGTTGCAGCCCAACACCCTCCAAAACAGCCCAATAACCCATCTAAGTCACCTCCATGCTCTCCGTCGCTCGATCACGATCGTGTGGGCGAAAACTACACCTCATTTGGACTCTCCTAGCTCCCTATATGCCTATTTAAGCACCTCCCCAAAAATCTTGATCATCCTCTTCCGAAACCCTAAAACGCCTTCACACGGACACGTCGCCGCCACGGACATTTCGCCGCCGCCCCTCGCCTAATCCGCGTCCGCCACGGCCTCACCGCCACCAGCTGGCTGCCCGGCTGGGCCCGGATCGGGCCTCAGAGAGTTCGCCGCCGCCGCCTGAGCGCCTCGCGCCTTCCACGGCGACCTACGCCGCACCGCCTTGCCGACCCCCTGCCGCCGGAGATCTGCGCTGCCGTCTCGACACGCCGCCGCCGAGCTCGCTGCCCTCGCCCGCGACTCCGCCGCCTCCGCCCGGCACGGAGCTGCCGCGCCACCTACCATGGCCGCTCGCCTCACGGGCGACCTCGATCCGCCGCCTTCCTCCCTCGCCGACCCGGCCGCTCCGCCCAAGATCCGCCCGCCGTCGCCCGATCCGGCCCGATCCGGCCTCGGGAGCCGCGCCGCCGTTGACCTCTTCTTCCCCTCCCCCTTTTCCTTCTAAGTCATTTGCATCATTGTAATTTTGTGCAATTTTCAACATGCTATATCTTCGCATCCGTAGATCCATTTTTCGCGTATAATATGTCAAAATGTTCGTATCGAAGAGTAGATCATTTCATTCCATTGCATCATTTTCATTTGAGCTCATCTTGATGCCCGAAATGCTGTTGGAAGAGTGCTATGTGCTGATAGTTTCTGATTTTTATCAGGACTTGCACTTTTGTTATTTTTGCCATGATTAATATGTGCACCCTATGAATTTGAGTCCTACATGTGTTTTGTAAAATGCCATGTCATCTTTCCAGGGGTGTATGCCATGTATTTTTGTGATCTATGTGGTGACTAGCACAAGCATGCAAAGTAGGTGTCCTAATGTTGCTGATTTCAGCCCTGTTTTAGCTGATTTTGATGCCATGTTTACTTGATGATACCGAGAGATCTATGCATATTTTGAGATACTTCATTAAGGGTGTTTTGTAAAGCATGACTTTCTCTATCCATCCATGCATTTGTTTGCAATTATGGGATGCCATAGCTTGAGTCAATCGAGCTCTACTTTTGCTACCAAATGATTCCTGGCAGATTGTATACATGTTATTCAATTTTGCCTAGCTTGTTGTGGTTGATCCATATATGCTATGTTAGTGTTCTTGCCATGTATGTCTTCTATTTCATGTCTTCTTGATGTATGTATGCTTAGTTTATCATTTGAGGCTCTGTAGTGAGTGCATTGAGCTTGTTAACATGCCATCTCGTTATCAGTTTTTGACATGTCAAGTTGCTGAATCTGTTAATGAGACTTTCAATATTGACATGGGTGTTACTATATTTTCTAGTCCTTTTTGGCTTATGGTCAGTAAGGGACTTTTGTTCTAGGCTTTGAGTAGATTCATGCCATGCCATGTTTTGCTATTTTAAGTTCCTGTAGCATGTAGTTTTGATGCTCTGAACATTGCAACCTGTTACTGTTTTTGCCAAGTCCAGCCTGATATTTAATGCTCTTTTGCCATGCTTGTTTGAACATGTTATGATGTGAACTAGCCGTAGCTCAGTGCTCATCTTTTGTCGAGCATCATGTGTAGATCACTGCCATGTGCTTTGTTGTTACGTTTGGGTGCAGTAGCTTAATTAATTGTAGCTTGCTAAGTGGCATCATGCTGTTAATGGAAGATTTGCGCCATTCTTGTTTTGCTTGTCATTTGCAAACCGTGCATCCGATTCCGGTGATCTTTATATCGATTTCAACCGAAATCATCTCATCTTTCCAGTGGAATACTTGGTTTGCCAAGTTGATGCCTGGATCATCATTTACCTTCCGGAGCGCACATAAGCATTGCATACCACATCATGCATATCATGTCATGTTTTGCATCATGTTGATTGTGCATTGCACCGTGATTTATTGTGGTTCCTTTGTTTGTGTTGTTGCTTTGGGTAGAGTCGGGAGACGAGTACGTGAACGAGGAGCCTGTTGAGAACGTTTTCGAGGATCAAGCTTTCGACAACTCTGAGAACATTGCAGGCAAGATGACCATACCCTCGATATCACTTCTATCTTTGCTATGCTAGTTGCTCGCTCTTTTGCTATGCCTGTGCTGCGATGCCTACCACTTGCTATATCATGCCACCCATATTGCCATGTCAGCCTCTAACCATCCTTTCCTAGCAAACCGTTGATTGGCTATGTTACCGCTTGCTCAGCCCTCTTATAGCGCTGCTAGTTGCGGTGAAGCTGAAGTTTGTTCCTTGTTGAACATGGAGATGTTGTTCCTTTTTGGAACATGTTTACTTGTTGGGGATAACACAATATTTATCTGCTAATTAATACATCTATATACTTGGTAAAGGGTGGAAGGCTCGGCCTTATTCCTGGTGTTTTGTTCCACTCTTGCCACCCTAGTTTCCGCCATACCGGTGTTATGTTCCTTGATTTTATGCTCCTTACACGGTTGGGTGATTTATGGGACCCCTTGACAGTTCGCTTTGAATAAGACTCGCCCAGAAGGCCCAACATTGGTTTTACCATTTGCCACCTAAGCCTTTTCCCCGGTTTTCGCGAGCCCGAGGGTCATCTTTATTTTAACCCCCCTGACCAGTGCTCCTTCGAGCGCTGGTTCAACCGAGCCGCCTGGGCCACCACGGGAAACTCGAGGCTTGGTTTTACTCGTAGCCTGCCTCATCCGGATGTGCCCCGAGAACGAGATATGTGCAGCTCCTATCGGGATTTGTCGGCACAACCGGGTGGCTTTGCTGGTCTTGTTTTATTGATGTCGAAATGTCTTGTAGTCCGGGATTCCGAGATTGATCGGGTCTTCCCGTAGAAGGAATATCCTTCGCTGACCGTGAGAGCTTATAATGGGCTGTTGGGACACCCCGCAGGGTAATATCTTTCAAAGCCGTGCCGCTGGTTATGAGGCAGATGGGAATTTGTTAATGTCCGTTGTAGAAAACCCAAAGTTGATCTCAAATAAAATACACATCAACCGCGTGTGTAACCGTGATGGTCTCTTCTCGGCGGAGTCCGGGAAGTGAACACGGTGTTGGAGTTATGTCTGACGTAAGTAGTTCAGGATCACTTCTTGATCGCTATTAGTTTCACGACCGTGCTTTGCTCCTCTTCTCGCTCTCATCTGCGAAGTAGCCACCATATATGCTAGTCGCTTGCTGCAGCTCCACTTTATTACCTTGTCCTTCCTATTAGCTTAAATAGTCTTGATCTCGTGGGTGTGAGATTGCTGAGTCCCCGTGACTCACAGATACTTCCAAAACAGTTGCAGGTTCCGATGAGGCCAGTGCAGGTGATTCAACCGAGCTCCAGTGGGAGTTCGACGAGGAACGTGGTCGTTACTATGTGTCTTTTCCGGATGATCAGTAGTGGTGCCCAGTTGGGACGATTCGGGGATCTGTGTAGCATTTGGGGTATCTTCTTTATTTTGGTTCCGTAGTCGGACCTTGAGTGTACTCAATGATGGATGTTTATTTATGTATTGTGTGAAGTGGCGATCGTAAGCCAACTATGTATCTTTCCTTAATTATTACATGGGTTGTGTGAAGATTACCTCACTTGCGACATTGCTTTCAATGCGGTTATGCCTCTAAGTCGTGCCTCGACACGGGAGATATAGCCGCATCGGGGCGCTATGTTGGTATCGAGCCTTCCCGACTTAGAGCCCCTACTTGATTGTTTGTCGACGTTGTTGAGTCTAGAATGGAAAATGTTTTGAGTCTTAGGATTATATATATCGGAGAGTAGGATTCTTTTACTTCCCAGTCCCTTCGTCCGCCGGTGAGGTATCCCGACGAGAGTTTTGACTCTTCTCTCCTCAAATTTCACTAAAAATTTTTTAGGATCACGTGGGTATCTTGGAATCGTTCCGATGGTTTTGTGACGAGAACATTGTTCTTGGTGCCTCCCGACATTTAGGGTTGTGGCAGTGTCCCGGGAGTTGAGCTCCGAGGTGTTGTCGCCACAATTTTATCGCTGCAGTTCGAATACCGAGTTTTGCCGACATCGAAATCTCTTTTGTGCAGTTGTTGGTGAGATAACCCCGATAGCCCAAAGATCTTGTGGCGAAAAGGGAGTATTGCCATGACTTGCATAACGGATGTTTTTCAAGGTCGAGGTACACGATTTACGAGGATTTCTTGGTTATGTGTTGACGGATGGATACAATTGGATCTAGGTATTGTTAGTTTGGGTGATATATTTTGTGTCCCCTGTATCCCCAACACCAGATTGCATAACCAGAAAGTTTCGGAGTTTATAGGTGGGAATTCTAGTAGCTTACGGTGATATTCTTTCCGATGTGATGTATGATTTGAAATTGGGGTTCAACGTCTAGTGGTCCGCCCATTCACGGTCGATTTAAGTGGTCGCGTAGACGCCTTAAAGAATCCTTGGCTATGCTGATTCGGGACGCCTTGTTAGTCATTCGTGACGTCCGCTATACGTCAGGTCCGTGTGGGCCCCACCACCTAACACTTTGAGTGAAATCTCTATCATGTGTTTGTTCCGCTCATTCTAGAAGCCAATCTTTTGTTTTCGTTGCCAGATATTTGATTTGTTTCTAAGTCGATGTTGTTTCCATATCTTTATCTAAGTGGCTTCTCACCTTAATGGACGGTGATGATTAACTTTTGAATTCATTCGCTCATTCTTGTTCGAATGTTTATTGTGAAGACTATATGTTGCAATTTTCATCCGCTGATTCTACTTATCTATTTGTCTATCAAAGGACTAACGGATGTCACCCTCTTCAGATGGCTCCGCCAACGCTGGCCCGAATCCGGATCGCAATGATGGGGATCATCGAATCCTCCACCTCCACCTCCACCTCCACCTCCGCCTCCAGAGGCCTGGCAAGCTATCATGGCAGCCACCAATGCCAATGCTCAGATGATTTTGCAGCTCTTGCAAGAACGTACTCAGGGGCAAGGCAATCAAGGCAATCAAGGCAATCAAGGTCAAGGCAACAATCAGCCACACTTTGCTACTCTCACCGGTTCCTCGCTAATCACCAAGTCTTTCGGTTTTCGTGTTGAGGCAAATGACGACGACGATTGGTTAGTGGACATCTGCAAGCACTTTGACTGTAGCAATGTCAGACCTGAGGACTTTGTCAAGTTTGCATCGTTTCAACTCAAGGATCAAGCTGCTGAGTGGTTCCAGCAATACAAAGATTCCAGAGGAGGTCGTGTCATTACCTGGGATGAGTTCCGCCGTGATTTCAGACTTGTAACGCCCCCGATGCGGCTATATCTCCCACGTGTCGAGGCACGACTTAGAGGCATAACCGCATTGAAAGCAATGTCGCAAGTGAGGTAATCTTCACACAACCCATGTAATAATTAAGGAAAGATACATAGTTGGCTTACAACGCCACTTCACACAAGACATAAATAAACATCCATCATTCAGAGTACACTCAAGGTCCGACTACGGAACCAAAATAAAAGAAGATACCCCAAATGCTAACACAGATCCCCGAATCGTCCCAACTGGGCACCACTACTCGATCATCCGAAAAGACACATAGTAACGACCACGTTCCTCGTCGAACTCCCACTTGAGCTCGGTTGAATCACCCGACCGCCTCATCGGAACCTGCAACTGTTTTGAAGTATCCGTGAGTCACGGGACTCAGCAATCTCACACCCACGAGATCAAGACTATTTAAGCTAATAGGAAGGACAAGGTAATAAAGTTGAGCTGCAGCAAGTTTACTAGCATATATGGTGGCTACTTCGCAGATGAGAGCGAGAAGAGGAGCAAAGCACGGTCGTGAAACTAAAAGCGATCAAGAAGTGATCCTGAACTACTTACGCCGACATAACTCCAACATCGTGTTCACTTCCCTGACCGCCGAGAAGAGACAATCACGGTTACACACCGGTTGATGTGTATTTTATTTGAGATCAACTTTGGGTTTTCTACAACCGACATTAACAAATTCCCATCTGCCTCATAATCATGGGCACGGCTTTCAAAGATATTACCCCGCAGGGTGTCCCAACTTAGCCCATTATAAGCTCTCACGGTCAACGAAGGATATTCTTCTACCGAAGACCCGATCAATCTCGAATCCCGGACTACAAGACATTTCGACAACAATAAAACAAGACCAGCAAAGCCACCCGGTTGTGCCGACAACCCGATAGGAGCTGCACATATCTCGTTCTCGTGGCACATCCAGATGAGACAAGCTACGAGTAAAACCAAGCCTCGAAGTTTCCTGTGGTGGCTCTTGCAAGGTTTCGAGTTCGGGCCAGCGTCAAGGAGCACCGTCCGGGGTTAAAATAAAGATGACCCTGCTCGCGAAAACCCGGGGAAAAGGCTTAGGTGGCAAATGGTAAAACCAATGTTGGGCCTTGCCGGACGAGTCTTATTCAAAGCGAACTGTCAAGGGGTCCCATAAATCACCCAACCGTAAGGAACGCAAAATCAAGGAACATAACACCGTATGACGGAAACTAGGTGGCAAGAGTGGAACAAAACACTGCATAAGGCCGAGCCTTCCACCCTTTACCAAGTATATAGATGTATTAATTAGCAGATAAATATTGTGATATCCCCAACAAGTAAACATGTTCCAAAAGGAACAACATCTCCATGTTCCAACAAGGAACAAACTTCAGCTTCACCGCAACTAGCAACGCTATAAGAGGGCTGAGCAAAGCGGTAACATAGCCAATCAACGGTTTGCTAGGAAAGGATGGTTAGAGGCTGACATGGCAATATGGGTGGCATGATATAGCAAGTGGTAGGCATCGCAGCATAGGCATAGCAAAAGAGCGAGCAACTAGCATAGCAAAGATAGAAGTGATATCGAGGGTATGGTCATCTTGCTCGCAATGTTCTCGAGTTGTCGAAAGCTTGATCCTCTAAAACGTTCTCAACAGGCTCCTCGCTCACGCACTCGCCTCCGACTCTACCCAAAGCAACAACACAAACAAAGGAACCACAATAAATCACGGTGCAATGCACAATCAACATGATGCAAAACATGACATGATATGCATGATGTGGTATGCAAAGCTTATGTGCGCCCGAAGGTAAATGATGATCCAGGCATCAACTTGGCAAACCAAGTATGCCACTGAAAGATGAGATGATTTCGTTGAAATCGATATAAAGATCACCGAATCGGATGCACGGTTTGCAAATGACAAGCAAAACAAGAATGGCGCAAATCTGCCATTAACAGCATGATGCCACATAGCAAGCAACAATTAATTAAGCTACTGCACCCAAACGTAACAACAAAGCACATGGCAGTGATCTACACATGATGCTCGACAAAAGATGAGCACTGAGCTACGGCTAGTTCACATCATAACATGTTCAAACAAGCATGGCAAAAGTGCAATAATAATCAGGCTGGACATGGCAAAAACAGCAACAGGTTGCAATGTTCAGAGCATCAAAACTACATGCTACAGGAACTTAAAATAGCGAAACAAGGCATCGCATGAATCTACTCAAAGCCTAGAACAAAAGTCCCTTACTGACCATAAGACAAAAAGGACTAGAAAATATAGTAACACCCATGTCAATATTGAAAGTCTCGTTAACAGATTCAGCAACTTGACATGTCAAAAACTGATAACGAGATGGCATGTTAACAAGCTCAATGCACTCACTACAGAGCCTCAAATGATAAACTAAGCATACATACATCAAGAAGACATGAAATAGAAGACATACATGGCAAGAACACTAACATAGCATATATGGATCAACCACAACAAGCTAGGCAAATTTGAATAACATGTATACAATCTGCCAGGAATCATTTGGTAGCAAAAGTAGAGCTCGATTGACTCAAGCTATGGCATCCCATAATTGCAAACAAAGGCATGGATGGATAGTGAAAGTCATGCTTTACAAAACACCCTTACTGAAGTATCTCAAAATATGCATAGATCTCTCGGTATCATCAAGTAAACATGGCATCAAAATCAGCTAAAACAGGGCTGAAATCAGCAACATTAGGACACCTACTTTGCATGCTTGTGCTAGTCACCACATAGATCACAAAAATACATGGCATACACCCCTGGAAAGATGACATGGCATTTTACAAAACACATGTAGGACTCAAATTCATAGGGTGCACATATTAATCATGGCAAAAATAACAAAAGTGCAAGTCCTGATAAAAATCAGAAACTATCAGCACATAGCACTCTTCCAACAGCATTTCAGGCATCAAGATGAGCTCAAATGAAAATGATGCAATGGAATGAAATGATCTACTCTTCGATACGAACATTTTGACATATTATACGCGAAAAATGGATCTACGGATGCGAAGATATAGCATGTTGAAAATTGCACAAAATTACAATGATGCAAATGACTTAGAAGGAAAAGGGGGAGGGGAAGAAGAGGTCAACGGCGGCGCGGCTCCCGAGGCCGGATCGGGGCCCGACTGGATCGGTCCGCGACGCTGGGCGGAGGAGAGGGCTCGGGCGAGGGAGGACGCCAGTGGGCGGATCGGCGGGGCTGGCGCGGGCGGCGACGAGGCGGCGGGAGGGCGAAGCCACGGGCGACGGCCGGAGGGAGGCGCCGGGGCGTTAGCGGGCGGCTGCCGGGAGAGGAGCTGGGCGGGGCGTGCGGCGGCGCTGGCGGCGGCGTGGCTGGCGCCGGGCGGCGGCGGCGCGGAGGCGCCGGGCTGGCGGGCATGAGGCGGGAGAGGAGCTGGCCGGGGAGGGCCGGCCGTGGCTCCTGGGCTCCATGGGCGGCGCGGGGCGGCGGCGCGGCCACGTGGCGCCCCGATTGGCGGGCGGCGGCGCGATGTGTCTCCGGCTGGCGGCGGACACGCCCGGCAAGGCAGGGGCGGTTTTAGGGTTTCGGGAAGAGGATGATCCGAATTTTGGGGAGGGTGCTTAAATAGGCATAGAGGGAGCTAGGAGAGTCCAAATGAGGTGTAGTTTTCGCCACACAATCGTGATCGAACGACGGAGAGCATGGAGGTGACTTAGATGGGTTATTGGGCTGTTTTGGAGGGTGTTGGGCTGCAACTTAAAAGAGGCCTTTGCGAGAGCGGTTAACCGCTGAGTACCAAACGAGCTCCAAATGACCAAACTTGACCGGTGGTCTCCGGTGTTATACCAAGGCCACTAGACAAACCTCGGTCCATTTCGAGACGGTTTAATACCCGCACACGGAAAAACTTAAAAGGGACCGCCGGGAAGATAGGAGTGCCGGATTGCAAAACGGACAACGGAAAAATGCTCGAATCATGAGACTAACACGTATGCAAATGCGATGCACATGATGACATAATATAAAATGCATGACACGGACAAAAGCAAACTGAAGAAACCCAACCACGGAGGGAAATATCATATATCAATGCCGAAAATGGCAAGAGTTGGAGTTACAAATATGGAAAGTTACTCCGGGTGTTACAACACTCCACCACTACAAGAGGATCTCGCCCCGAGATCTAGGACTGAAAGAACTCCGGATACTCAGAACGGAGGTGATCCTCGCGCCCCTGTGTAGCTTCTCGGTCGGAATGGTGTGACCACTTCACTTTCAGGAATTTGATTGACTTGTTGCGAGTCTTGCGCCGTTTCTTCAAGAATAGCAACGGGTGCTCACGATAAGAGAGATCTTCTTGAAGGTCAATCTCTTGAAGTTGATAGTGCGCTCAGAGTCTTGAAGCACTTGCGGTTGTGACACGTGGAACACATCGCACGCTTGCAAAGTTGGATGGAAGCTCGTTGATAGGCTAGATCGCCTCTTTTGCCAATGATCTTGAAAGGACCCACGATCTAGGGGCAAGCTTCCTTTGATACCGGGGCGACGAGTGCCTTTCATTGAGAGACGCGGAGGTAGACATGGTCTCCGATTTCAAAAGCCACATCACGGTGCTTATCATCATAATAGCTCTTCCGCGCGATTGCGCGGCTTTGAGATTCTCACGAATGACTTGGCACATTTCTTCCGCTTCGCGGATCAAGTCATTGCCAAGAAGTTGGCGCTCACCTGTCTCTGCACCAATTGAGAGGAGTACGGCACTTTTCGCCATAGAGAATTTCGAATAGGGCCTTGCCCGAACTCGCTTGGAAGCTGTTGTTGTAAGAGAACTCGGCATATGGAAGACAATCTTCCCACTTCATACCGAAAGAAATGACACAAGCCCTGAGCATATCTTCAAGGATTTGATTTACTCGCTCAACTTGGCCACTTGTTTGAGGATGGAAAGCTGTGCTGAAACGAATGTTGGTGCCCATGGCCTTGAAAAGAATCCCAAAACTTGGAGGTAAAGATGCTGCCACGGTCTCAAGAGATCACTTGTGGAATGCCGCAAGGAGACAATCCTCGAGGTGTATAGCTCGCCAACCGAGCTGCTGTGATGGATTCTTTGATAGGAAGAAAATGAGCCACTTTAGTAAGCTTGTCAATGACAACGAAGATAGCATCATTTCCACGCTTGGACTTTGGAAAGCCACCACGAAGTCCATTTCAATATGATCAAACTTCCATTCAGGAATAGCAAGAGGTTGAAGGAGACCAGCTGGTCTTTGGTGTTCTGCTTTCACTCTTCTCGCAGACATCACACTCATTCACGAATTGAGCAATTTCGCTTCATTCGAGTCCACCAATATGACTGCTTGAGGTCATGGTACATCTTCGTACTTCCGTGATGAATGGATAGAAGCGAATTGTGAGCCTCGCTCATAATGACTTTTCTCGATCACCCTTAGGAACCATAATCCGTCCTCAAAGAACAGAGTGTCTTTGTCATCAACGCGAAGCACTTGTACTTGAAATGCCCTTGTCAATACCACGCTTCACTTTCTTCACCATGGTATCCGAAGTTGAGCCTCACGAATCTGATCTTCCAAAGTAGGAGATACTATGAGGTTGGCAAGAAAGCCTTGAGGAACAACTTGAAGATTCAGCTTATGGAAAGATTCACAGAGATCCGCTGAAAGGGCTTGAGGATTAGATCATTGTAAAGAAGCTTTCCTGCTCAAAGCATCTGCAATGACATTGGCTTTGCCCGAGTATACTCAATACTTGGGTTGTACTCTTGAATCATTTCACCCATCGAGTCTGCCTCGAGGTTGAGATTGGGCTGAGTGAAGATGTACTTGAGACTCTTGTGATCGGTGAAAATGTCCACTTTCCTTCCCAACAAGAGATGTCTCCAAGTAATCAAAGCATGAACAATCGCCGCCAACTCAAGATCGTGAGTGGGGTAGTTCTTCTCGTTGGGCTTCAATCTGGCGAGAGGTATAAGCCACAACTCTCTTCTCTTGCATTAACACAGCACCGAGACCTTGAAGAGAAGCATCACGTAAAACTTCATATGGCTTGGATTCATCAGAGGAGTCGAACAGAGCTGTGACGAGTTTCTCTTTGAGGGTATTGAAAGCAACGCCACACTCGGGAGACCGGATATACTTCACCGCTTCGAGAAGGTTGGAAAGAGGCTTTGCAATCTTGGAGAAGTTCTCAACGAATCTTCGCAATAACTTGCAAGACCAAGAAAATCATGGAGCTGCTTGACATTCGAGGAGGTTCCCAATTCACAATTGCGGACACCTTCTGGATCAACAGCGATGCCCTTGGCAGAGATGATATGACCAAGATAAAGCACTTCATCAAGCCAAAATTCACATTTGGAGAACTTAGCATAGAATTGGTACTCTCGAGCTTGTCTAGCACCAATCGCAAATGTTTGGCATGATCCTTCTTATTCTTGGAGAAGACCAAAATATCATCAAGATAGACCAAGACGAATTCATTGGTGTAGGGGTTGAATATGAAGTTCATCATCCGAGAGAATGTTGGAGGAGCATTGACAAGGCCGAAAGACATGACAAGATATTCATAAGAACCAAAGCTTGTTACGAATGCTGTCTTGGGAATATCTTGTTCACGAATGCGAATCTGATGATACCCCATACGAAGGTCAAGCTTTGAGAACACCAGTAGCACCTTTGAGTTGCTCGAAAAGCTCATTGATGTTGGGAAGTGGATACTTGTTCTTGATTGTCTTCTTATTCAATGGACGGTAATCGACGCAAAGTCGGTCCGCGCCATCCTTCTTCCGGACAAAAGAACACCACAACCCCAAGGAGATGAACTCGGTCCGATCAAACCCAGACGCTCTTGTTCATCGAGCTGCTTCTTCAATTCCTTCAGCTCATCAGGTCCAAGCTTGTATGGACGCTTGCAAACGGGTTCAATGCCGTGCTCAAGATCGATAACGAACTCAATCGCCGATGAGGAGGCATACCCGAAGCTCTTCCGAAAGACATCTTGGTACTCACAAACGACTGGAATCTGAGAGATGGCATTCAGTTCGCCCTTCTCATTGAGAGAAAACAACCGAATAGTTTCATCACGAGAGGCATAGATGATCACATCATTAGAAGAGTGAGTCAATTGAATTTCCCTGGCAGCACAATCAATCTGAGCTTTGTGCTGATAAAGCCAGTCCATTCCGAGAATAAGATCAATATCCGAGTCACCGAGAACAATTGGTTTAGCCAGAAATCTATAATCCCCCATCTTGATACCGACATTCGGAACCAACATGGTAGATCTCAAACGCTTTGCCGGAGAAATAACTTGCATAGCTTGAGGTAATGCCTCTGTATCAAAATTGTGCTTCGATGCAAAAGGATATGACATGAAAGAATGCGATGCACCAAGATCAAATAAGACTTTTGCAGAATATCATTAATCGAGAGATTACCCATTAACACATCGAAGACTCCTCCGCTTGAGCTGCATTCATCATATTGACCTTTGCAAACTTGGGATTATGCTTGACCACCGCATTGCTGGAAGATTTCACAGAGGAGGAGGCGAAGACGCCTCGTTGAAGCACTTGTTCAGATAGTGACCCTTCTCACGACACTTGTTGCAAGTGACCTCGTAAAGCGGACGGTGGTAAGGAGCACTTGACCTTGGAGCTTGAGAATTAGACTTGTTCGATAGCTTGGGTTGGGTGGGTGGGAAGATCCACGCCACCTGAGTTCTTCTCATTTGGTAAGGCCGACGGAACGGAGGAGGGGCAGTAAAACTTCGCTGCTTGGCTGCCACTTGAGAGGACGAAGAGGACTGAACTGCATCCCCGATTCTCTTCTTAGAAGCCTCGATTTGAGCTGTGCCGCTTGCTTGAGTGCCATGTTGTAGAAATCATCATACTTATCCGCTCAAACAAGCACAAGAGGTAATTGCAGATCTTCTCTCGCACCACCTCCGAACCGATAGATCATACTCCTTTCATCGTGCACGCCTTGCTTAGCAAAACAAGCGAGCTTCGAACTGGATATTGTATTGATAGACAGACATGTTGCCCTGCTTGAGATTGCGGAACTCCTCACGCTTGCTCTCAACAACACTTTTCGAATGTGATGAGCTCAAATCACGGCGAACTCATCCTGTAATGACACGACCTCCTCTCGAATCTTTGTATTGTGGAACCACTCAGCAGCTTGATCCTTGAGTTGAAACGATGCAAACTTGACAAAGTCCTCGTGTCCGACATTGCTACTGACCAAAGTGCTTGCAGATGTCCACTAACCAATCGCCGCCGTCTGCTGCCTCAACACTGAAACCGAAAGACTTCGCTGATTAGCGAGGAACCGACCGAGAGTAGCAAAGTGTGGCTGATTGTTGCCTTGACCTTGATTGCCTTGATTGCCTTGATTGCCTTGCCTCGAGTACGCTTCTTGCAAGAGCTGCAAAATCATCTCGAGCATTGGCATTGGTGGCTGCCATGATAGCTTGCCGTGCCTCCGGAGGCGGAGGTGGAGGTGGAGGTGGAGGATTCGACTGATCCCCATCATTGCGATCCGGATTCAGACGCGTTGGCGGAGCCATCCTGAAGAGGGTGACATCCGTTAGTCCTTTGATAGACAAATAGATAAGTAGAATCAACGGATAGAAATTGCAACATATAGTCTTCACAATAAACATTCGAACAAGAATGAACGAATGAATTCCAAAAGTTAATCATCACACGTCCATTAAGGTGAGAAGCCACTTAGATAAAGATATGGAAACAACATCTGACTTAGAAACAAATCAAATATCACAACTGAAAACAAAAGATTGGCTTCTAGAATGAGCCGGAACAAACACATGATAGAGATTTCACTCAAAGTGTTCGTGGTGGGGCCCACACGGACACGACGATAGCGGACGCCACGAATGACTAACAAGACGCCCCGAATCAGCATAGCCAAGGATTCTTTAAGACGCCTCGCGACCATCAGAATCGACCGTGAATGGGCGGACCACTAGACGTTGAACCCCAATCTCAAATCATACATCCGTCGGAAAGAATATCCCGTAAGCTACTAGAATTCCCACCTATAAACTCCCGAAACTTTCTCGGTTATGCAATCTGGTGTTGGGGATACAGGGACACAAAATATATCACCCAAACTAACAATACCTAGATCCATTGTATCCATCCGTCAACACATAACCAAGAAATCCTCGAAATCGTGGTACCTCGACCTTCAAAAACATCCGTTATGCAAGTCATGGCAATACTCCAAGACTCGCCACAAGATCGGGCTATCGTGGTTATCTCACCAACAACTGCACAAAAGAGATTTCGATGTCGGCAAAACTCGTATTCCGAATCTGCAACGATAAAATTGTGACGACAACACCTCGGAGCTCAACTCCCCGGACACCGCCACAACCCCTAAATGTCGAGGCACCAAGAACAATGTTCTCGCCACAAAACCATCGAACGATTCCAAGATACCCACGTGATCCTAAAAAATTTTTAGTGAAATTTGAGGAGAGAAGAGTCAAAACTCTACGTCAGATACCTCACCAGAGCGACGAAGGACTGGGAAGTAAAAGAATCCTACTCTCCGATATATATAATCCTAAGACTCAAAACATTTTCCATTCTAGACTCAACAACGCCAACAAACAATCAAGTAGGGGCTCCTAAGTCGGGAAGGCTCGATTACCAACTTGTAACGCCTCGATGCGGCTATATCTCCCACGTGTCGAGGCACGACTTAGAGGCATAACCGCATTGAAAGCAATGTCGCAAGTGAGGTAATCTTCACACAACCCATGTAATAATTAAGGAAAGATACATAGTTGGCTTACAATCGCCACTTCACACAAGACATAAATAAACATCCATCATTCAGAGTACACTCAAGGTCCGACTACGGAACCAAAATAAAAGAAGATACCCCAAATGCTAACACAGATCCCGAATCGTCCCAACTGGGCACCACTATCGATCATCCGAAAAGACACATAGTAACGACCACGTTCCTCGTCGAACTCCCACTTGAGCTCGGTTGAATCACCTGCACCGCCTCATCGGAACCTCGCAACTGTTTTGAAGTATCGTGAGTCACGGGACTCAGCAATCTCACACCCACGAGATCAAGACTATTTAAGCTAATAGGAAGGACAAGGTAATAAAGTGGAGCTGCAGCAAGTTTACTAGCATATATGGTGGCTACTTCGCAGATGAGAGCGAGAAGAGGAGCAAAGCACGGTCGTGAAACTAAAAGCGATCAAGAAGTGATCCTGAACTACTTACGCCGACATAACTCCAACATCGTGTTCACTTCCGGACTCCGCCGAGAAGAGACCATCACGGTTACACACGCGTTGATGTGTATTTTATTTGAGATCAACTTTGGGTTTTCTACAACCGACATTAACAAATTCCCATCTGCCTCATAACCGCGGGCACGGCTTTCAAAGATATTACCCCGCAGGGTGTCCCAACTTAGCCCATTATAAGCTCTCACGGTCAACGAAGGATATTCCTTCTACGGAAGACCCGATCAATCTCGAATCCCGGACTACAAGACATTTCGACAGAATAAAACAAGACCAGCAAAGCCACCCGGTTGTGCCGACAAATCCCGATAGGAGCTGCACATATCTCGTTCTCGTGGCACATCCGGATGAGACAGGCTACGAGTAAAACCAAGCCTCGAAGTTTCCCGTGGTGGCCCTCAAGCAGGGTTTCGGTTGGCCAGCCACTCAAGGAGCACCGTCCGGGGTTAAAATAAAGATGACCCTCGGCTCGCGAAAACCGGGGAAAAGGCTTAGGTGGCAAATGGTAAAACCAATGTTGGGCCTTGCTGGACGAGTCTTATTCAAAGCGAACTGTCAAGGGGTCCCATAAATCACCCAACCGTAAGGAACGCAAAATCAAGGAACATAACACCGGTATGACGGAAACTAGGGTGGCAAGAGTGGAACAAAACACCAGGCATAAGGCCGAGCCTTCCACCCTTTACCAAGTATATAGATGTATTAATTAGCAGATAAATATTGTGTTATCCCCAACAAGTAAACATGTTCCAAAAAGGAACAACATCTCCATGTTCCAACAAGGAACAAACTTCAGCTTCACCTGCAACTAGCAACGCTATAAGAGGGCTGAGCAAAGCGGTAACATAGCCAATCAACGGTTTGCTAGGAAAGGATGGTTAGAGGCTGACATGGCAATATGGGTGGCATGATATAGCAAGTGGTAGGCATCGCAGCACAGGCATAGCAAAAGAGCGAGCAACTAGCATAGCAAAGATAGAAGTGATATCGAGGGTATGGTCATCTTGCTCGCAATGTTCTCGAGTTGTCGAAAGCTTGATCCTAAAACGTTCTCAACAGGCTCCTCGCTCACGCACTCGCCTCCCGACTCTACCCAAAGCAACAACACAAACAAAGGAACCACAATAAATCACGGTGCAATGCACAATCAACATGATGCAAAACATGACATGATATGCATGATGTGGTATGCAAAGCTTATATGCGCGCCCGAAGGTAAATGATGATCCAGGCATCAACTTGGCAAACCAAGTATGCCACTGAAAGATGAGATGATTTCGTTGAAATCGATATAAAGATCACCGAATCGGATGCACGGTTTGCAAATGACAAGCAAAACAAGAATGGCGCAAATCTGCCATTAACAGCATGATGCCACTTAGCAAGCAACAATTAATTAAGCTACTGCACCCAAACGTAACAACAAAGCACATGGCAGTGATCTACACATGACGCTCGACAAAAGATGAGCACTGAGCTACGGCTAGTTCACATCATAAAATGTTCAAACAAGCATGGCAAAAGTGCAATAATAATCAGGCTGGACATGGCAAAAACAGCAACAGGTTGCAATGTTCAGAGCATCAAAACTACATGCTACAGGAACTTAAAATAGCGAAACAAGGCATGGCATGAATCTACTCAAAGCCTAGAACAAAAGTACCTTACTGACCATAAGCCAAAAAGGACTAGAAAATATAGTAACACCCATGTCAATATTGAAAGTCTCGTTAACAGATTCAGCAACTTGACATGTCAAAAACTGATAACGAGATGGCATGTTAACAAGCTCAATGCAGTCACTACAGAGCCTCAAATGATAAACTAATCATACATACATCAAGAAGACATGAAATAAAAGATATACATGGCAAGAACACTAACATAGCATATATGGATCAACCACAACAAGCTAGGCAAAATTGAATAACATGTATACAATCTGCCAGGAATCATTTGGTAGCAAAAGTAGAGCTCGATTGACTCAAGCTATGGCATCCCATAATTGCAAACAAAGGCATGGATGGATAGTGAAAGTCATGCTTTACAAAACACCCTTACTGAAGTATCTCAAAATATGCATAGATCTCTCGGTATCATCAAGTAAACATGGCATCAAAATCAGCTAAAACAGGGCTGAAATCAGCAACATTAGGACACCTACTTTGCATGCTTGTGCTAGTCACCACATAGATCACAAAAATACATGGCATACACCCCTGGAAAGATGACATGGCATTTTACAAAACACATGTAGGACTCAAATTCATAGGGTGCACATATTAATCATGGCAAAAATAACAAAAGTGCAAGTCCTGATAAAAATCAGAAACTATCAGCACATAGCACTCTTCCAACAGCATTTCGGGCATCAAGATGAGCTCAAATGAAAATGGTACAATGGAATGAAATGATCTACTCTTCGACACGAACATTTTGACATATTATACGCGAAAAATGGATCTACGGATGCGAAGATATAGCATGTTGAAAATTGCACAAAATTACAATGATGCAAATGACTTAGAAGGAAAAGGGGGAGGGGAAGAAGAGGTCAACGGCGGCGCGGCTCCCGAGGCCGGATCGGGGCCCGACCGGATCGGGTCCGGCGACGCCGGGGCGGAGGAGCTCGGGCTCCGGCGAGGGAGGACGCTGGCGGGCGGATCCGCGGGGCTGGCGCCGGGCGGCGACGAGGTGGCCGGGAGGGGAAGGCCGGCGGGCGACGGCATGGCGGAGGCGCCGGGGTTAGCCGGGCGGCTGCCGGGCGAGAGGAGCTGGGCGGCGGGCGGGGGGCGGCGGCGGCGGGCGGCGGGCGCCGGGCGGCGCGGCGTGGGCGGGCGCCGGCGGGCGGCGGGCGCGAGGCGCCGGGCGGCGGCGGAGGCGCTGGAGGAGGGAGGAGGGCGGGAGGGCCGGCCGTGGGCTCATGGGCTCAAGGGCTTGGGCGGCGGGCGGCACGTGGCGCCCCCGATTGGCGCTGGGCGGCGGCGCGATGTGTCCGGGTGGCGGCGGACACGCCCGGCGCAAGGTGGGGCGGTTTTAGGGTTTCGGGAAGAGGATGATCCTAATTTTGGGAGGGTGCTTAAATAGGCATAGAGGGAGCTAGGAGAGTCCAAATGAGGTGTAGTTTTACCACACGATCGTGATCGAACGACGGAGAGCATGGAGGTGACTTAGATGGGTTATTGGGCTGTTTTGGAGGGTGTTGGGCTGCAACTTAAAAGAGGCCTTTGCGAGAGTGCGGTTAACCGCTGGAGTACCAAACGAGCTCCAAATGACCAAACTTGACCGGTGGTCTCCGGTGTTATACCAAGGCCACTAGACAAACCTCGGTCCATTTCGAGACGGTTTAATACCCGCATACGGAAAACGTAAAAGGGACCGCCGGGAAGATAGGAGTGCGGATTGCAAAACGGACAACGGGAAAAATGCTCGGAATCATGA
This sequence comes from Aegilops longissima, assembly GCA_021605205.1. Taxonomy (NCBI): domain Eukaryota; kingdom Viridiplantae; phylum Streptophyta; class Magnoliopsida; order Poales; family Poaceae; genus Aegilops; species Aegilops longissima. The sequence continues at coordinate 224,516,967 of CM038679.1, forward strand.
GACGAACACGTATGCAAATGCGATGCACATGATGACATAATATAAAATGCATGACACAGACAAAAAGCAAACTGAAGAAACCCAACCACGGAGGGAAATATCATATATCGATGCCAAAAATGGCAAGAGTTGGAGTTACAAATATGGAAAGTTACTTCCGGGGTGTTACAGTGAACTACCTTGTTGAAAATAACAAATGGATGATTTCTTCTTATCATTGAGAAAGGATAGGGCCCAGGGTAAGCCCACTTTTGAGGATGATTCTGAATAACAATTACTGAGAAGGCAGACCATAGTAAAATGGCACAATGGTGGGTGCAAGTAGGGAACAAAATGCAAATGCTGGGAATGATTCCAGCAACTCGAGAAAAGCTCAAAAGTCGGGAGTGATTCCACTATTTGAATGTTTATAGTATAATCGAGGAAACTGAGAGCACAAGGATCCCTACGGAACAACTTCTAGAAGAAGTCGCATGAAATCCTCATGGAGAAGATGGTCAAATAGCACAATCAAGATACTACAATGATAGATCTTCCGGCTAGGTGTGTCGGCCAGAACATCAACCTTGTCAGGACCTACATCATAGATCTTGGAAAAGTTCCAACCATCATATCTTCCTGAGATTCAGAACTGGTTGGTAACAGGATATTTCAGGCTCAGCCTGTCTGAAAAAGAAGTTTGCAACACGAATCGACGAGACGATGTTGCGATATTCTCGGGTAATGAACTACGGAAGCAAGCTCCAAAACATGAGCTGGTTTGCAAGACAAGTATGACCACATAGAAGTCTCACAAAAAACACTACCGAGTTCTAGTTAGGAATCATCATTAATGATATCGAAGTCTCTGCGCGGAAGTCCAAAGTATTAACCTTGGAACAGACTCCTTTATCTCAAACAAATCAGTTTGTGGCTTGGTGTGCTAGGAAATACATATGGAATGGAGGTAGCGAGCCTATCAAACCATAGAATACTTTGCACATGCATGACTGACTTGGGATGATTCTAAAGGAAGCAAAACAAACTTTCTCAAATTCACGGTGGCAACTTGCATCAAATCCAAATATATGCTTCATGGGTTAGCACGAAGATAATGCCTATGTAAGTTTCCAACACTAGCTTGATGTTCAACAAGAATCATGGAAGATACAAAATGCTCCTGATGGGTTGAACAAGAATTCTTAGAGGTTTCCATATAGATGGGATTCCATAATTATGTGAACAAGGTGATAGCATTGGTCAGACCAAAATATATAATGGTGCATGCTCGAGGATCAACCACGAGTAAGACAACATTACGAAAATCAGTGGTTATGATTTTGATTTGACGATAACCCATACTCAAATAAAAGGATTGGGTAAGTCAATAAATCCAGCAACTGAACACGGAGGTCAATCGATAAAGATTTCATCGTGCTTGAACACAGACACACACACACACACACACACAACAGATATCCCTTCGGAACGAACTAAGTTATACAAGCTTTTATCTTCCAACTCTCCAAGTTGTTACTTAGCTTTACCAACTAGCTCAGGGGTATCCCACACAGATTCTTGGAGAAGGGTGGTTTAGGGGAAAACCAACTTGATCATGAGCTCAACATAACGGTCAGGGGACAACCTGATGATACTTCCGAGAAGATATTTTGAAAATCACGAACCACCTATATGTTACTAAGCTCGACAACAATCTTGCTTTTCAGGGCAAGACGGTGTGATCAAAAGAGCGAGGGATTGATACAATCCTAACTCATCGATCGAATAGTGCACCAGGAAAATGGACTAGGTAGCATGATCAATCTCAGGAAGGTGTTTCCGTAACCAGCACGCTAAGAATGAAATTATCGTCCTTTAACTACCAAGCAAAGGGTTGCTAGGAGTATTGATTTCACACGTCACGGTTCACTTGTCGGCATTCCAGCTTTAACAACACGGGACCAAGAAATGAACGATGATGATGAGAAGTATCACTACATCAAGAGTTCATAAGATAGTGTGCAATTCCTATGATATTCTTGACATAAATAGGGTAATACTCCAAGGTAGAGCAGGACAAAAGCTGGATTGGCATTTTGATCTGCGGAATGCAACTACTTTGACCCAATCCTAGATATAGATGACGTACTGGAGTTTGTTTCTACTAAGCCATTCTGAAATGGAACGACTTGACGGACCACAAGAGTAAAAGGCATTGATGAACACAAATGCACACATACCCTTGACTATCAACAGATAGACAAAGGCCAAAATACCATTGAAGAGGGACAACTCAAAGGACATATGATTATCTGAGTTGTGTATGCATAGATTAACATGTCGAACAAAGCTTAACGTTTCTTCCGGATAACCCATGCAGAAGAGGAAGGGCTGGCAGATTCACTATATAGAATTGAGAACTCATCAAGAGCACTCTCGTTGTGATCTTTTGGTTCAAAAGGACTTCTGCCATATTGGTTCATGATATTGGAAGAACGATATACCATGGACCTCGAAGACTATCGCAAAGGTTACTAATATCCTAAAGGTATGAGCAACACTATCAACTCGAGGTAAGTAGAGTGAATCTTGGGTTCAAGAACCCAGAAATAGAATGCCTACCAGCTAAATGGCATCACAGGATGCTTTCGAGAATGATGGCCAGAATCATCACACTGGGAACACAAAACATGGCTAGATTACTAGTTGGTTCTCTAAGATACCCTTGTGTCATAAAATACTTCAACATATAGGCAATGGAGTACCTCAACTCAACAATTAGTGTGGTAAATCTGACCCAAAAGGACATTGGGAACATGGAGGGAAGATTTGCAAGTGCATTAGACTATTTATAAACTTGGGATGACTCAGACAGCATAACGGCTCTAAATGCTCAAAAAAAATTGAGACATCATGCAAAATGGTGGTGTAACCAATCAATAGAATAACAAGGTTCTGAGTCTAACTGTTAACACACGAAAGTACTAAGAACTGAACTAAGACTCGAATCCATCATACCTATAAGTCTGTAGCATAGTAAGTCGTCATCCTGATGGATAGATGAGAAGGCCTAGTTTCTTAACCCCGTAGAAAAGATGAAGGTGACTCAGATCAGAAGGACATAAGGTAAAGGATTTAAAAGAGCCTTGCGTTCCCTTCCACAATCAATTCCCTTATATAACTAAAGCACTTCTAGACTCGACTTCGACCAGTTTGGCTTTGTAATCCTACAGGCAGTCAGGCTCTGATACCAAAGCTGTCGGGACCCCTATCCTAAGTCACACCGATCTAGCATGTAACACATCATATCACTTTGTGGCCTCATGCACGGTGTCCCCATGGGTGCCACCTTACCCGGTCCGGGAACGTTTGCACCTTTTGGCTCACATATATGATAGTGTCGCTAGCAAACATATGACAGAGAACCCGGGCCAGCATGACTAGTCGTAAACCCAAGGTGGCACAAACTTACAAGGACAGGCATACATGACCCAGCAATGCATGTGTCGGTCAGCAGCGAGTGAAACCGGGCTGTAGCAAGCTAGGAGGATCCGGTAAGCACCGCATCACATTTCCCCATAGGGACAGACATAGGAGCAAAGAAGGACACATGCTCACATCTCATGTGTTTCGGAGCAGTAGCAAGCCACCATGGCTCAGTGGAAGCACTAGGAGACATTTCCCATAAGAGAGGCTACCAAGAATAAATAACTAGGCGTCGGATCCCACACATAGCAATACACGCTACACATAGGCATAACATGCAAGTATGTGTGGTACAACATGGCATCACAACATAACTCAACAACTCATATAGATAAATGCCCAGAAGAGCCACATACCATTCATTACAAATAGGGGTCACATGACCCAACATACAGAGCATAGAAGCAACGGAAGCATAACATGTCTGAGTACAAACAAGTATAAATGAAAAAGGCCGAGAAGCCTGACTATCTACAAGACCCTCCCAAGGGTACAAGATCATAGCTGAGGTAACAAGCTAAACGTCGAAGTCCACGTGGAACTACTAGTGAGATTGAAATCTCCTCTGCAAAACATAGATTAAGCAAACGTGAGTACAAATGTACCCAACAAGATTTACATCAGAACTAGCTACATATGCATCAGTATCAACAAAGGGGTGGTGGAGTTTAACTACAGCAAGCTAGCCCACCATCCGGGTGCCACTTGGTACACCGTGCCACTGTGCCTAGTCTATCCCAAGCCCACCTGGCCGGGTGCCACTTGGTAGACTACTAACACAACCTACAAACACCAGACACTAGTTGCAACTCCTGTACAGAGATCAAGGTGATTAATAAGCCGAGAGGGGCCGAGTTACTGGAACCCAATGCGTGGTAGTAACTGTCTTGGATCACAAACACAGAACTCAGTTCCTGAGGATGGTTTCAATGAGACAACCCACCATGTACTCATACATGGCCTCTCACCGCTACCTTTACCAAATCGTGTTCCCACACTTAGCTCTCAACGGTAGGACATGTTCACGACATTCCAATTCATTACCGATGAATCAGACCCAACACAACTCTAAGCAATAGCAGGCATGAAAAACAAACATGAATGAGTAGGCACATCATGGCTCAAACAACTCCTACTCATGCTAGTGGGTTTCAACTATTTACTGTGGCAAATACAAGTCATGCAAAGGAATGGGGGTTCAGCTACCGCAACATGTAACAGTTGAATCGTTGATGTCCTAATCAAATAAAAGAGAGCATGAGCAAGAGAGTTGGATCATATCAGGATGCTCAAGGGGGGTTTGCTTTCCTGGCACTTCTGAAGATAGTATAGCTCCTCATTGGTGTCATCGATCTCAACGCCGGAACAACATCTACTGAGATGGGACAAACACCAGCAAACAAGAGGGAACACAATCAATGCAATGCAACAGTATGATGCATGATCATGACATGGCAAAATGATGTGATTTAAGCTAATGTAGCTAGCAGAAATTTAAATGAAGTTGGTTTGAACCAAAGGTTCAAATTCAAACTCCATATGTGATTATTTAAATGCCAAACATTTGATTTGCCCTATTCAGCAGCTATAAGTAGTTCCAACATGCATGAAAATGCCATAAACAGATTTTTGGATTTTTCTGATAATTTTTCATATATAAATTATTTCATTTGGATGTATGGTTATTTTCTATGAATATTTTGAAGTTTAAACTAATTTATGGAATTTCATGATTTATTTTAAATCCAGAAAGTCAAAAACTGCGTCAGCACTACGTCATGCTTGCGTCAGCAAGTCAACAACGTTGACTGGAATCAAACCTGACGTGTGGCGTCCTGATGTCTACTATGCAACCTTTTTCTTGTAGACGTTGTTGGTCCTCCAAGTGCAGAGGTTTGTAGGACTGTAGCAAATTTCCCTCAAGTGGATGACCTAAGGTTTATCAATCCGTGGGAGGCGTAGGTTGAAGATGGTCTCTCTCAAACAACCCTGCAACCAAATAACAAAGAGTCTCTTGTGTCCCAACACACCCAATACAATGGTAAATTGAATAGGTGCACTAGTTCGACGAAGAGATGGTGATACAAGTGCAATATGGATGGTAGATATAGGTTTTTGTAATCTGAAAATATAAAAACAGCAAGGTAACAAGCGATAAAAGTGAGCGAAAACGGTAATGCAATGCTAGGAAACAAGGTCTAGGGTTCATACTTTCACTAGTGCAAGTTCTCTCAACAATAATAACATAATTGGATCATATAACTATACCTCAACATGCAACAAAGATTCACTCCAAAGTCACTAATAGCAGAGAACAAATGAAGAGATTATGGTAGGGTACGAAACCACCTCAAAGTTATTCTTTCTGATCGATCTATTCAAGAGTCCGTAGTAAAATAACACGAAGCTATTCTGTGACGCCCCTGATTCGACCGTGCACTAATCATACACGCAAATGTGTACGATCAAGATCAGGGACTCATGGGAAGATATCACAACACAACTCTAGACACAAATTAAAATAATAAAAGCTTCATATTACAAGCCAGGGGCCTCGAGGGCTTGAATACAAGCTCGATACACAAGCGTCAATGGAAGCAACAATATCTGAGTAAAGACATAAGTGAAACAAGGATGCCTTAAGAAGGCTAGCACAAAAGCAACAATGATCGAAGAGGCAAGGCCTCCTGCCTGGGACCTCCTAACTACTCCTGGTCGTCGTCGGTGTCCATACAGTAGTAGGCTATGCATCAGAATAGGAGCAGTTTAGGATAAGCAGGTAAGGTACAACCGCAGGTACAAAAGCAAGCTATGCATCAGAATAGGAGCAATAAATAACAGTAGCAAAATCTAATGCAAGCATGAGAGAATGGAATGGGAGATATCGGGATGATCAAAGGGGGGCTTGCCTGGAAGCTCCGCAGAAAGGTAAGAAGGGTCGTCGGTGACGTGTCAATCACAGGGACATCAACAACGGTCTCGGGGTCTACCGGAGAGAAGAAGGGAAGAAACAGTAAATACATAGCAATCAAGAGCACAATAGGACAGCCGGCAGAGCTAGACGTGTTCTAATGTGGTGCTATACGATACCAATGAAGGGGGGAAACATCGCGGAAAGTTTTCCCAAAGTTAGGAATTTTTGGACAGTCGAAACGGAGGTGGAAAGTTCCATGTTCGCTATGATACGGGCGTGTGACATATGAACGGACCGCGTGTTTGGATTCGTCTCGTCTCCCTGAGCAATTTTCATGTAGAAAGTTTTTGATCCGAGCTACGATTTAATTTCTATGATTTTTCAAAGACTTAAACAATATTCTAAAACTATTATTAATTCGAAATAAATATTAAAACGCTAGATGCACCCAGCACGGTGTACACAAAGTGTACACAGTGACTGACAGGTGGGCCAGGGGGTCCTAGCTCACCAGTCAACGTTTGACTGGTCAACAGGGGGTGGGGGCCCCTGTCATAGGCAGTTTAACTAACTAACAAAATTATTTAGACTAATTAGGTTTCAGTTAATTACTTAACCTATTAATTAACTAATTAATTCAATTATTATGCTTATTCATTTTAACTATTTTTTAATAGGAAAGGAAGCAAATTGTTGGGGAGTTGATACGTCTCCAACGTATCTATAATTTTTGATTGCTCCATGCTACTTTATCTATTGTTTTGGACTATAATGGGCTTTATTTTCCACTTTTATATTACTTTTGGGACTAACCTATTAACCGGAGGCCTAGCCTGTAATTGTTGTTTTTGCCTTTTCAGATTTCAAATAATGAATATCAAACGGAGTCCAAACGGAATGAAACCTTCGAAACGTGATTTTCTCACCGAACGTGATCTAGGGGACTTGGACCCTACGCCAAGGAACCAGAGAGGCGGTCACGAGGTGGGGCGCCCCTAGGGTGCGCCCCGCCTCGTGGGCCCCTTGAAGCTCCACCGACGCATTCTTCCTCCTATATATACCACGCACCCCAAACCACTGAACAGAGCCAAAACCCACTACCGCCGCAACTTCCTCAGATCCACGAGATCCCATCTTGGGGCCTGTTAGGAGCACCGCCGAGGGGGCATCCACCACGGAGGGCTTCTACATCAACACCATAGCCCTCCGATGAAGTGTGAGTAGTTTACTTTAGACCTTCAGTCCATAGCTAGTAGCTAGATGGCTTCTTCTCTCTTTTGGATCTCAATACAATGTTCTCCCCCCTCTCGTGGAGATCTATTCGATGTAATCTTATTTTTATGTGTGTTTGTTGAGACCGATGAATTGTGGGTTTATGATCCAGCTTATCTATGAATAATATTTGAATCTTCTCTGAATTCTTTTATGAATGATTGAGTAATCTTTGCAAGTCTCTTTGAATTATCCGTTTGGTTTGGCCAACTAGATTGGTAGTTCTTGCAATGGAAGAAGTGCATGGCTTTGGGTTCAATCTTGCGGTGTCCTTACCCAGTGACAGAAAGGGTTGTGTCGGTGTACTAGAGTAGGGGTACCCTAGTATCCCGAACTTGTGCACGGGCAGTTGCAGCACCCCGCGGCAAGGCTTGCCGGGTGACCGCCAAGGTCCTCCGTGGTTCCTTTGGAGCCATTCAAGAACAAAGTATTCAAGCCAAGGAGACAAGGCCCCGCAAGAGGAGCTTGCCGGAAGGCCAACCAAGGCATCTCAAGGAACTTGCCGCGACGCGCCACGCCGCGTCCGGCAAGGCCGGCGAAAGCGACAAGCTTCCGGACGCAACAAGACAACGATCGCGGCAAGGCGCTTGCCGCGCAAACTACTCCAGACCAGCGCTTCCAAAGACATCCACTTACGTGTCGCCTCGACCTTTCCAGCGCCGCTGGCAAGAGGTCGTGCTTGCCAGCGGTGCGCTGGTGGCAAGCGACGGCGACAAGATTGCCATCGTGGTAAGCGGTGGCGCCCCGACGGTCCTTTTTGCACTATTTGGGCGACGAGACGGGCATTTAATGCCTTTGTCCCCGCCGTCGTGGTTAGGTATGGTACACTTATGCGGTAGTTGTACCAAGCGCAATTCCTTTTCCATTTTACCCTTGTCTACGCTGCCACCTGTCGGAGACCCTTTAGCATATAAAAGGAGGCCCATGCGCAACGAGAAGGGGTTTGAAGGCGAAAAACACTCACGCCGGTCTCGTTAGCAGCTAGTGTGTATCTGTAGCACTCAGCGCCCGAGCAAGAACTCAATACACTCGGACATGCAGCAAGGTAGGAGTGTTATCTCTCCCAGAGCTCAAGCTGGGTAAACTGCTCGTGTGCTTTGCCTCGATCCGCTCTTCGTGCGAACTCCCCCCGCCGAACCGAAGGGGCTCGGTCCGCCGTCCCATAGGTGTTCGTGGATCGTTTCGACATCTTTGGCGCGCTGTAGGGGATCGAGGTTGTGTGAACCTGATCCGACGTTCACACGAGCTAGATCTTCATCTTCTTCATCGACATGCCACCGAAGAAGAAGGCTTCGACGGCAGCTGTTCCGTCCACGTCGATCCCACCACCACCGGAGCAAACGGGTGGTGGGGTAGACGCCGGCGGAAGAACGGACATCGACGAGGGAGCCCACGGTGCTGCCAGGTCCAAGGACAAGGCTGCGCAGACCTCGGCGTCCGTACATGCACCGCGCCCATCTCAGGAGACGCAGGACCGACAGCGTCATGGTATTCGCAGTGCCATACGTTCGTTGGGCCAAGATCGAGCTGGTGGATCTCGGGGTGCTCAAGACCAGCATGCACGCCAACATGCTGACACGAGCGAGACACGGTCGCCTGGACGGGATACTACTCCTTCTAACATAGTTATAAGTCTGAGTACCCGCCCCTCGCACCGTTCGCCACTACCGCCCACCACTCCAGCAGAAGCTTTGGCGCGAGCTCAACTGCTCCTGGATTACCCTCCAACGGCAGACAAGATCGATGAATGGAGGGCCACCATTCAGAGTCTCATCGGCTCGCGTCTGGCAATCCTGCCGCGAAGGCCAAAGTCTCCACCCCGAAGGCCAAGGTCGCCGACTCGCGGGATCCACCTCGACAGCGACTCCACTGCATCATCAGATCCACGAGCTCGTCGCGATCAGCGCCAAGTTCTTCACGAACGACAGCAAGAAGATGCTCGAACTCGCATCGAGCGCCGAGGAGAAGCGGCGCCAATCGGACCAGCGCTACCGGGCCCTCCGTCGACATGCATGCACCAGGGGAACCAGCGACGCGTCTGACGCTGTAGGTTGCCCTGCGCTCACTCGTGAGCTGCGGCAAGTCCAAAGGGCCCAGACGAAGAATTTCAAGCAAGACGCATCGAGAGAAGTACGACGGCAAGTCACATCCGTCGGAGTTCCTCAAAGATCTACACCATCGTGGTGCGAGCTGCCGGGGACAGGACGACAAGATCCTCGCCAACTACTTCTACCGGTGCTCAAGCCCAATGTCGATCTTGGCTCATGCACTTGCCGGACAACTCCATATCCTCCGGCAGACCTATGCCATCAGTTTGTCGGCGCTTTACAGCGCCACAAGCCTCATGGCCAAGAGAGCGACCTTCATCTGCCGCCTGGAAGGAAGGAGAGCCCTTGCGCAACTACATTCAGAGATTCAGCCACAGACAAAGACAACATCCCAGATGTCCACCCCGCCTTGTAATCAGCGCGCTCCATCGAGAACGCGAAACCGCAGGATGCGGAGGAGATGGCGATGTGCAAGATCGAGACGCCGATGACCTATATGCCCCGGCCGACAAGTGTGCGCGTCTTTGAGGAAGGGAGGAAACTCCCGGAGAGAATCTGAAGCAGGAGGATCTGATAGTGAGGAGGCTTCCCCGGCAAAGAAAAACCAGCGGCGAAACAACAGGAAGAAGAAAGGCAAAGATGTGCTAGTCGTTGAGCAGTCCGGCAACGGAGGTGGCGCCAAGAAAGCCAAAGCTGGTAGATCCGGTGAGGAGATTGCCGCAGGCATCAACTACCAGGCTGTGGCGGTCGCCGACAAGCAGGACGGCACCAACAAGCAGTACTGCAAGATCCACCGCACCAAGGGCCATGACCTCCAGAGCTGCAAGAAGGTCGAGCAGCTTGTCGAGCAGCAAAAGGCTGAATACGAGCAACGCGACAAGGAGAAGGCCCAGGAAGGTGCTGTAGGAGCCGGCAAGAAACGCCCCGGCCGAGGAGGACGCCGCGGCAAGGCCAAGCAGCGACAAGGAGACAGACCTCCCCGCGGCCGCGGCAATGATGAAGATGACGACGACGATGAAGATATGGATGATGACGAGACCCATGAGCAGGAGTTCCAGAAAGCCACAGAGGTCCCTGTGCGTTGACGGTGGTGCTTCTCGCGATACTTCACACCGCCAGCTCAAGCAAAGGTGCGGGAAGTCAATGTGGCGTAACCACCCGTCGAGTCACGCAAGCCTCTCGAAATGGTCCAAGACGCCTATCATCTTTGATATTGAGGACCACCCGATCGCATAATCTGCGGTCGGTGCTTGCCGATGTTGGTTTCACCAACTATCCGCAACCTCAAGGTCACTAAGATGCTAGTTGACGGCGGGCCGGCTTGAACCTGATCTCCTCCGCGGTACTCCGAAACTCCAGATCCACGATGGCGAAGCTCAAGAGACCGCACATTCCAAGGAATCAATCCGGAAGGAGCAAGTCAAGGAAAGATCACGTTGCCGGTGACATTTGGCGCGAGTTGAACTTCAGGACTAAGAGGGTCACTTTTGACGTTGCTAACTTTCCATTGCCTTACAATGGGATACTCGGCCGCCCAAAGACTCGCCAAATTCATGGCAGCCTCTCACTATGCATACAACATGCTGAAGATGCCAGCCCGATAAGTGTCATCTCTGCCCTCGGTGACAAGAAGGATGCTCTTATCTGCGCCGACAAGATCTACCGGAAGCAGCAGCCGCAACAGATCGCAAGTCACTTGCCGCTGAAGCTCCCGGGCAAAGAAGAAGACCAAGTCCGCAAGAGTTCGATGCCCACTCCGCAAGCGCACCTCTTCGGAGTGCTGCGCTACCATCGAGGACGCACCATCGAGCTCCACCGCAAGTGTAAGAAGACAATGGCAGCTCCACCGAGACCAAGAAGGTGTCCGCCAAGGAGGATGGCACTGGTGGTACCTTCACCATCGTGCTACTATCGACCCTAAATAGGAAAGTGCTAGTTGCTTTCCTCGCGGTCAACGTCGACGATTTGCGTGGCAACCGCCCGACATCCCCGTGTTCCTGTGAAAGTAATCGAGCACCATCTTGCCGTCTGTCCTCATGCGCGGCCCGTCAAGCAGAAAGTCAGGAAGCAGGCAATGGAGCGCCAAGAATTCATCGCAGAAGAAATCAAGAAATTGGAAGCAGCAGGCCTTGTCAGAGGAGTGCTCCATCCTACGTGGTTGGCCAACCCTGTAGTCGTGCGCAAGGCAAACGGGAAATGGAGGCTTTGTATCGACTTTACCGATGTCAATAAAGCTTGTCCCAAAGACCCATTTCCCTTGCCGCGCATCGACCAGATTGTTGACTCCACGGCCGGATGTGACTTGCTTTCATTTCTTGATGCATACTCAGGATACCATCAGATCTTCATGGCATAAGAGGATGAGGAGAAGACCGCATTCATCACCCCATGTGGCACATACTGTTTCGTACGGATGCCTTTCGGTTTAAAGAATGCTGGTTCAACATTTGCAAGGGTAGTCCATGACGCTTTTGAGCCGCAAATACACAGAAATGTGGAAGCCTACATGGATGACATAGTGGTCAAGAGCAAGGACAAGGCGACTCTGATTCAAGATTTAGACGAAACCTTTGCAAATCTGCGCAAGATCAACCTCAAGCTTAACCCCGAGAAGTGTGTGTTTGGAGTCCCCTCCGGCAAGCTTCTCGGTTCTTCGTGGTCTCAGCGGGAATTGAAGCCAATCCCGACAAGATCAAGGCCATTGAGCAGATTGAAGCACCAAAGCGTCAAGGATGTACGAAGACTTGCGGTTATGTAGCTGCTCAAAGCAGGTTTATCTCTAGGTCTGCTGAGCGCGCCCGCCATTTTTCAAAATATTGAAAAGGGCAGGTCCAATGAAATGGACTCGAAGCGGAGGCTGCATCGCAGGACTTAAAGAGATACTGTCCTCCACTCCAACACTTGTCGCACCTAAGCCACAAGAGAAGTTGCTGCTATATATAGCGGCAACCAATCAAGTGGTTAGTGCTGCGTTAGTAGCGGAGAGGGAGGCGGATGATGAGCCAAAGAACCATGGCAGATGCATCCAGCGACAAGCTGTGGGACTTCACCGCAAGCTCGTCCCGATAAAGATGGATCTGCGCAGCGCGTGAGAAGATGCAAAATGAATGGTGCAGCGCCCAGTTTACTTTTGTCGCCCCTTCTGCGGGGGCTAGGTCAAGGTACTCGGTGTGCAGAAATTGCTTTTCGCCTTCTCATGGCCTCGAGAAAGCTGCGCCATTACTTCCAAGCACATGAGATCACGATCGCCACTCGTTTCCGCTGAAGAGGATACTGCAAAATCCAGAAGCAACAGGCAGGATTGTCGAGTGGGCACTGGAACTGTCAAGCTTTGGCCTCAAGTTTGAGAGCACTTCAACTATCCAAAGCAGAGCATTGGCGGAGTTCATAGCAGAATGGACGCCAACACAAGATGAAGAAATTCCAGAAACGAGCATCCCCGTCAAGGAAGCAAGCAAAGAGTGGCTGATGTACTTTGATGGTGCCTTCTCGCTGCAAGGCGCCGGTGTTGGCGTGCTACTTGTTGCACCCACCGGAGAGCACCTCAAGTACGTAGTCCAGATGCACTTTCCCAAGAAGCAAGCAACGAACAATACCGCAGAGTATGAAGGTTTGCTTGCCGGTCTCAGGATTGCAGCAGACCTTGGGATCAAGAAGCTCATTGTCGTGGGTGACTCACAGCTTGTCGTCCGCCAAGTGAACAAGAATTATCGAGTCCGTTGATGGAAGCTTACGTTGATGAAGTGAGAAAGCTAGAAGAGCACTTTGACGGCCTACGATGGAACATGTTCCAAGAGCTCGGAATGACATTGCCGATGGCTCGTCAAGCGCCCGACTTAAGTTACCTGTGGAACCAGGGATCTTTGTGCTCAAACTGACTCAACCGTCTCAGAACGCCATCAACCGGACAGAGCAAGAAGAGGAAGTTGATTTCGGTGACTATTTTCCGCAGAGCTCCCAAGCCGCCGCCAAGAAGGTCCTCAAGATCAACACCAAGGGTGCCGAGGAGCATCTGCCCGCAAGCCCTAGGGTTTGTTCCGTTGAAGCGACGCCCCGACAAGTTTTGCTCCGGCAAGCTTGCCGGGAACGTCAAGCTCCGGCTGAGCCGCAGGTTCTCGCCGAGAAGCGGATGTTCCGCAGCAGCGGATGTGCCTTTAGTCCTTGTTGTCGAGCCGCAAGCTCCAAAGATGGGCACAAGCAGATTGTCCGCTTCCTTGACAGAGAACTTCCCAAGAGCAAGAAGAAGCGGAAAGAGTAGCACGGCAGTCAAGTATGTACCATTTTGTCGACAACACACTGTACAGAAGAAGACTCAATGGCGTGAAATTGAAGTGTATTCACCGGGAAGACGGACAAAAGCTGTTGGCAGAGATACATGGAGGCATATGTGGTCACCACATTGGCGCAAGAGCACTTGCTAGCAAAGCGTTCCGGCAAGATTTCTTTTGGCCGACAGCCCTCCAGGATGCAACTGCACAAGTAACCAAGTGTGAAGCGTGCCAGTTCCATTCCAAGCAGATACACCAGCTAGCTCAAGCTCTCCAGACGATCCCTTTATCCTGGACATTTTTGGTCTGGGGGCTCGACATCCTCGGCCCCTTTCCCCGAGCTGTCGGGGGCTTTGAGTAATTGTACATTGCAATCGACAAGTTCACAAAGTGGCCGGAAGTGGAAGCAGTGAGGAAGGTGACAGCACAGTCAGCAGTCAAGTTCTTCAGGTCGATTGTTTGCCGCTTTGGGATCCCTAATAGGATCATCACCGACAACGGCACGCAATTCACGAGCCGCACCTTCATGCAGTACGTCCAAGATCTTGGCGCCAAGGTCTGCTTCGCTTCTGTTGCTCATCCGAGAAGTAACGGTCAAGCGGAGAGAGCGAATGCTGAAGTGCTGCGCGGGCTCAAGACCAGGACTTTCGACAGGCTGCGCAAGTGCGGAAAGAACTGGATTGAGGAGCTGCCGGTGGTTCTTTGGTCGATCAGGACGACGCCAAATCGAGCCACTGGCCAGACACCTTTCGCTCTAGTCTATGGAGCAGAGGCAATTCTCCCCACGGAACTCGTATACGGGTCACCTCGAGTGCTCGCTTATGATGAGCTTGAGCAAGAGCAGTTGCGACAAGATGACACGCTGCTCCTTGAGGAGGACCGTCTTCAGGACGCTATACGAGCTGCTCGATACCAGCAAGCTTTGCGCCGCTACCATAGCCGCAAAGTTAATGCCAGAAGTCTCGAGGAAGGCGACCTTGTTCTTCGGCGCGTTCACTCCGCCAAGAATTCCAACAAGTTGACGCCGAAGTGGGAAGGCCCTTACGGGTGAAACGAGTCACTAGGCTCGGCGCTGTCCGCTTTGAGACCGAAGATGGCATTCCGTGAGCAACTCTGGAACATTGAGCATCTTCGTAAGTTTTACTCAGAGGCGCGTTTGTCGGAACCTGTTCCGCAACCACCTTTTGTACAAGTCTTGCCGATGTTGCATGTAATCCTTTGTACGAAGCGGCGCAGACCCTGCATAAGTAAAGCTCATGTGCTCCGCACATCTTGTCAATTTCATGCTTTCTACTTTTTTTTGCATGCGTTATCGACACTTTGTGCAGCGCCTACCCCGTAAGCAATAACGAGCCGTAATGCTCCATATCTTTATTTTCTTCTTTCTCTTTCTCAAAGAAAGGAAGGTTCCTCGCCCACAAGTTTGCCGGGGAAAGGAGAAGATAATGGTGTGGACCAAGCGTCATTCGAGGAAGTTTAAGCCTTACCGGGAAGCAAACGACGAAAAGCTAAGTTGCTAAAGTTTGAGCAATCAGTTTTAAAATTTTAAGTTATCTTCCTCGAACGACCGTGCTTTGTATGGAAAACTGTGCGCGGAGGAACCAACTCAGTAGCTAGTTGCGCCCTTACTTTGTTTCGAGTCCGCTCAACAACTTAAGTGAGCTGCGACTAGTTGCGACAAAGTTTCTTGTCGATGGCGGCACCGCCAAAGAAGCTCTTGACGTCCAAGACTCAGCCATGCTAAGGTGCTCATACCGACAAGTTCCCTAAAAGCGAGGGCAAAAACATACAAAGGAAGGAATCAAGTAAAGGAAATAACATAGCAATCGCTACCGAAATAGAGTCATATTACAAGATAGCTTGTCGCAGCTCTAACAGATTGTTCTCATAACATGACCAGAGCGACAAGAAAAGAGAAAACGAGCGGCCTAATCTACGCGATCGCCTCAACCCTCTTGATCCCGCTCACCTTGTCCACAATGGGTGCGACAAGGGTCTTGAGCGCTTCCAGATCAGCATCCGGCGGCAAGGTCCTGAGGACGTTGGTGAGGTTGAGGCCTGGGTTGCGGAAGGCCACCTTCACCAGCACCTTTTGAAGAGCTCCCGCGCAGATCTTGCGCGACTCGTCGGCCAGCTGCTTTGGGATCTTCTCCCGGAGTCGCTGGAGGGCCGTCGCCACGCCTTTGAAGAACAAGCTGAGCTTGGCGCTGGGTTGGAGGTGCTCATCGGAGGAATACCCGAGATCCTCCATCCCCAGCTGCGCCAGCTCCCTGTCGATGGCTGCGGCAACATCCACGAGACCCTCGGTCCAGTGCTCCACATTCTCCCTAAAAGTGTTCTGGGCGGCAGCAGCACTCGCCAGCAGCGCCTCGTCGGCCTTGATCTTCTCCTTCAAGGCCACCTCCTGCTCCCTGGCGCCGTCCAGCGTCTTGGTCAAAGTAGTCAGCTTCAACTCAAGATCTGCGTTGGAGTCCTTGGCGGCGCTAAGCTCCTTGCTCCTCTCGGCGAGACGACCCTGCAGCTCGCCAAGGATGTAGGCGTCCTTCTCGCCACGCTTGAGCGCAGCAAGCTCCTCGCCGCCACCTTGAGATCGGCCTCCGATTGCGCCACCTTCGTCTCCAGCTCCTTCTTGGCGGCCTCGGCAGCTGCGGCAGCATCCTCTCGCTTCCTTGAGAGCCCCGCCAAATGTTTGTTCGCGCTGCAAGCTCCTCCTCGTGGCTGTCAAGGTTAACCTTCCGCTGCGCCAACTCTCCTTCCTGCAGACAGCTTCTCGGCAGCAAGCCGCTGTTTCTTCAACTTCAGTCTTCTCAAGGAGGAAGGCTTTACGCCTCGGCGAGTTGCTCCCGCCTCTCGCCACGGACCGGAGAGCTTCTGGTTGAGGCCCCGAGCTCCTCGCGCTTTCGATGTCCACTCCGCCCGCGACAAGCGCTTCTCGGGATACCAGCTTGGCCTGTCGGGCGCGGTAGAGCGACAACAGCTTCCGCAGCAGCTCCTCCTCCTCAGGCTCGCCGCTGCTGCTGCTCGGCACGTCGACCAGCGTCAGCCCAGCGAAGGCGAGCAACTCTTCATCAAAGATTTCTCCTTCGATCGGCGCCCTGGAGCTCGATGCCCAGGGGAGCTTGATGAAGACGCCATCGCCGGCCTTCAAATAGGCGCAGGGCTGGGGCTCTTCGGAGCCTGACGCTGCAGCAGCGGCGGAGGTATCGGCGGTCGGCGTAGAGCCTGACGCTCCTGCGGCCTCGGGGCCGTCAGTGCGATCGCCGGACCCCTCGCCAGCTTCTGCGGCGGCAGCTTTAGCGGCCTCTCCGCCGGCGGGATCATCAGCGCCGGCCTCTTCTTCGGTGATGATGTGCTTGTCGGTATTGCTGCGTTTTCCTCGCCGGCGACCTCGGTTTCCATCGGCTCCGTGGCGATGGACTGACGACCGAAAAGAAGAAAAGTCAAGCAAATATTCAAAAGAAAATCAGAAGAAGAAGAACCCAAGGGAAGTTTTCAAGCAAGAGGATTACCTGTACTAGGATCTCTGATCGTGGTCTCCGCCACCGGGGTCGCTGGTGCTGTCCCTTGTCAAGAACTATCCCTTGCCGGAGAATTCTCCTTGCCGGGAATCCTCCTTGGCGGTGTAGTCAAGCAGATGGCATGTCGGGAGCGGCTTCGGGCACTCTGGTGAGACTGCTCTGCTCCCACGCAAACCAATAGTCGATGTCAAGAAGAAAGAGCACCCATGCGCGCCTAACACCAGGAAGTAAACCATATACTTACGCTGGGGCTGCGCTGGGGCTGCTTTGAGAATAGTTGCCGGGTCCGCAAGGTGGTCTCGGACACATCCCTCGCTGTCGCGGTGGGTTCGTCCTCGATGAAAATCACCGACCTTGGCTCTCTTCTCCGCTCTTCGGGCCGAGTCACGAAAAGGAATGGGTTGGTGTAAAGCAAATCAGATACAAGACAAAACAGCAAGAATTGAAGAACTACAAGTACAACAAAGAATCTTACTCTTCCTCTTCCTCGTCGGAGCTGAGCGCGGAGAGGTCGAAGTCCGGCCCACTTTCGGCGCGACAAGGCGGAGGAGTAGGTTCCCTTAGCCGCTTGGCGGGAGCAGAAGCGGTGGTCCGGAGGGCCCGCTCCGCTTGCCGCTTGGCGTGAGGCGCCCCGCTGCAACAGTGCTTGCCACGGTGGAGCTGCTGCATGGCGGGCGCTGTCGCCCGACTGTCGCCGCCCGCCACGTCCCCGCCTTGCGGAGATGCCTTCTTGGTGGGGCTGGGGCTCCGCTTGCGGCGAGCTGTCTCAAGGTGAGAAAGAGGAGGAGTCGATCTTCAACGAAGTCGCCGCGCCCTCGGCGGGCTCGCTCGACTCAGCTTCAGCCCGACAAGCTCTCCTCGACGGCAAGCTCCTCTCGCTCGGCAAGGCTTGCCGCCTCTGCTGCCTCTGCCTCCTCCACGGTGAATCAAACTCGCCGCGGCAGCGCTGCCGCCGCCTCTTCCAGCCCTAGTGGCGCGCGCTGCATCTCCGCATCGGTGGTGTCGCGAGTAAGGCTCTTCGTTCATCGGAGCGGACCGGCATTTCTACCAAGCCGTCAAAGAACTCCTGCACGACGCCGTCTGCAGGCTCTGCTAAGTTGGGACAATTCCATGCAAATCGCATAGC
The DNA here is from genome assembly GCA_021605205.1 of Aegilops longissima. Taxonomy (NCBI): domain Eukaryota; kingdom Viridiplantae; phylum Streptophyta; class Magnoliopsida; order Poales; family Poaceae; genus Aegilops; species Aegilops longissima. The sequence goes on from CM038679.1 coordinate 224,535,578, forward strand.
CGCATCATTGCACGGATGCGGTCGAGCGAGGAGTTCTTGCACAGTGAACGACACCCTCGGCAACCTGAACACTTCGGGATGTTGAGGATCGTGCTTGAACAGTTCCAGAGCATCGCGTCGGTTCTGTGACGGTGAAGTTGAAGTTGAGGCCCGGCGCAGCCTCATGATATCCGCCGATTCGAACTCCCAGCGGGTCTCCTCCTCTCCTGCAGGGGGGCGATGCGGCGGCGAAGAAAATCTGTGCCAACGGCGCCTACGGTGAGCCCGGCAAGCCTGAGGCGTAGGATCCGGGTGACGGCAATCTTCAGCCTATCGTCTTCCGGGGCCACGTTGCTCCAATCGTTGCGCGCAGCGCTCTGCCATCGGGCTTGGTGCTGGGCGGTAAATGGATGCGGGTTCTCCTCGACAATCCAGCACCAGTATACTCTCCATTCATCCCACTTGCTGCGGAGCTCTCCCTCCAGATAAGCTTCTTTCTTGCCATTTCTCGAGATCCAGGCGATTCCGCCGGATAAAGGCTCCCCTCTCTCAACTCGGGGCATAAAGAAGTGGCGAAAAAGAGCTACATTTGGATAGACTCCGACAAAGTTTTCGCAGAGATGTGCGAAAACTGCCATGGTCAGAACGGCGTTGGGGGTGAAGTCAAGGAGGCAGAACCCGTAGGTGTTCATAATGTCACAGAAAAACTCAGAGAAAGGCGGGCAGAGCCCGCAGTAGAAGAACAACACGAAGAAGGGATATCCATTCGGAGCCAGTTCCGAAGCGGCAGCTGAGAGTACCTTTGTGCGCGGATGCGCTCGCGTCTCCGTCGACCAGAAGAGGTAGTAATACTCCCTCAGCTCCTTCGCGGCGAGCTGAGGGGGGAAGGTTGCCCGCTCCTTTCGCAGCGCCGCAAGCCACTGCGCCTCGGCCGACTTCACAACCTTCCCGCTTTGAGCCATGGCGGAGGTGGTGAGAAAGATCGACGACGTTGGTGGTGCGGTGGCGATGAGGGGCGGAGCGCTGCTCTCTTTCAGCTTTGGGAAGAAGGGGGGCGGCGGAGGTTTTGAGACTGGAATAGCAACGGCGAGATGGGTGAACTGCCCTGCTTCCCCTGCTTATAAAGAGGGAGGGGCAGACGCCCGTCTTTCCGAATAAAGAAACCACCACGATCTCTCCCACGACGCCGCATTCGACGCGTGCCGTTCGAGGAGGGCGCGGTGGATACAGAGTGAGATACGGCGCAACCCAAGCCGCGCGTGCCCGTGCCCTATTTTGGGCCTGGCCCAACACCGCTCGGCACCGTGTGTGGCCCAGGCCCGGGGGCTCCTGTCGGTGTACTAGAGTAGTATTCCAGCCAAGGAGACAAGGCCCCGGCAAGAGGAGCTTGCCGGGAAGGCCAACCAAGGCATCTCAAGGAACTTGCCGCGACGCGCCACGCGTCCCGGCGAGGCCCGGCGAGCGACAAGCTTCCGGACGCGACAAGACAACGACCGCGGCAAGGCGCTTGTCATGCAAACTACCACTCTGACCAGCGCTCCAAAGACATCCACCAACGTGTCGCCTCAGGACCTTTCAGGTAAGCGTGGCAAGAGGTCAGGCGCCAGCGGTCTTGTGATGTGGCAAGCGCCGACAAGATTGCCATCGTGGCAGCGGTGGCGTCCCTGACGGTCCTTTTTGCACTATTTGGGCGACGTAGACGGGCATTTAATGCCTTTGTCCCCAGCCGTCAGGTTTAGGTATGGTACACTGTGCAGGTAGTTGTACCAACCGCAATTCCTTTTCCATTTTTACCCTTGTCTACGTTGCCACCTGTCGGAGACCCCTTTAGCATATAAAAGGAGGCCCATGCGCAACGTAGAAGGGGGTTCAAGGCAGAAAAACACTCACGCCGGTCTCGTTAGCAGCTAGTGTGTCTTGTAGCATTCAGCGCCCCGAGCAAGAACTCAATACACTCGGACATGCAGCAGAGGAGTGTTATCTCCGGAGAGCTCCGAAGCTGGGTAAACTGCTTGTGTGCTTCGCCTCGATCCGCTCTTCGTGCGATCTCCGCCCCCCCGCCGAACCGAAAGGGGCTCGGTCCGCCGGTCCCATAGGTGTTCGTGGATCAGTTTCCCCGACAGGTTGCAAGGGACATATTGTATTGTTGCCATCGAGGATAACAAGATGGGGTATTTATCATATTGCATGAATTTATTCCTCTACATCATGTCATCTTGCTTAAGGCGTTAATCTGTTTTTAAATTAATACTCTAGATGCATGCTGGATAGCGGTCGATGAGTGGAGTAATAGTAGTAGATGCAGAATCGTTTCGATCTACTTGTCTTGGACGTGATGCCTATATACATGATCATACCTAGATATACTCATAACTATGCTCAATTTTGTCAATTGCTCAACAGTAATTTGTTTACCCACCGTAGAATATTTATGCTCTTGAGAGAAGCCACTAGTGAAACCTATGGCCCCCGGGTCTATTCTCATCATATCAATCTCCATCACTTTTATACTTGCTTTGTTTTACTTTGCCTTTTACTTTTCACTTTGCATCTTTATACCAAAAATACCAAAAATATTATCTCTATCAGATCTCACTCTCATAAATGACCGTGAAGGGATTGACAACCCCTAATCGCGTTGGTTGCGAGTAGCTATCGTTTTGTGCAGGTACGAGGGACTTGTGCGTGGCCTCCTACTGGATTGATACCTTGGTTCTCAAAAACTGAGGGAAATACTTACGCTACTGTGCTGCATCATCCTCTCCTCTTCGGGGAAAACCAACGCAAGCTCAACACGTAGCAAGAAGGATTTCTGGCGCCGTTGCCAGGGAGCCTACGCAAAAGTCAACATACCAAGTACCCATCACAACCCATATCTCTCGCATTACATTATTTGCCATTTGCCTCTCGTTTTCCTCTCCCCCACTTCACCCTTTCCGTTTTATTCACCCTCTCTTTCCCAATCTCCTCCTCTTTTTCCCGTTGCCTTTTCCTCGTCCGTTTGTTTGTTCATGTGTTGGATTGCTTGTTTGTCGCGATGGCTCAAGATGCTACCAAATTGTGTGACTTCACCAATACCAATAATAATGATTTCCTTAGCACTACGATTGCTCCTCTTGCCAATACTGAATCTTGTGAAATCAATACTGCTTTGTTGAATCTTGTTATGAAAGATCAATTCGCCGGCCTTCCTAGTGAAGATGCCGCTACTCATCTGAATAGCTTCTTTGATTTATGTGATATGCAAAAGAAAAAAGATGTTGATAATGATGTCGTTAAATTGAAGCTATTTCCTTTTTCACTTAGAGATCATGCTAAAGCGTGTTTTCAACTTTGCCTAAAAATAGTATTAACTCTTGGAACAAGTGCAAAGATAGTTTTATCTCTAAGTATTTTCCTCCCGCTAAGATTATCTCTCTTAGGAACGATATTATGAATTTTAAGAAACTCGATCATGAACATGTTGCACAAGCATGGGAGAGAATTAAATTAATGATACGTAATTGTCCTACTCATGGTGAACTTGTGGATGATTATACAAAAAATTTATGCCGGATTGAATTTTGCTTCTAGAAATCTTTTAGATTCGGCCGCGGGAGGCACTTTTATGGAAATCACTTTAGGAGATGCTACTAAACTCCTAGATAATATAATGGTTAATTATTCTCAATGGCATACTGAAAGATCTACTAATAAAAAGGTGCATGCTATAGAAGAAATCAATGTTTTGAGTGGAAAGATGGATGAACTTATGAAATTATTTGCTACTAAGAGTGTTTCTTCTGATCCTAATGATATGCCTTTGTCTACTTTGATTAAGAATAATAATGAATCTATGGATGTGAATTTTGTTGGTAGGATTAGTTTCGGTAACAACACGTATAGAGGGAATTTTAATCCTAGGCCTTATCCTAGTAATCCTTCTAATAATTATGGAAATTCCTACAACAACTCTTATGGAAATTTTAATAAGATGCCCTCTGAATTTGAGAGTAGTGTTAAAGAGTTTATGAATTACAAAAGAATTTTAATGCTTTGCTTGAAGAGAAATTGCTTAAAGTTGATGATTTGGCTAGGAACGTCGATAGAATTTCTCTTGAGGTTGATTCTTTAAAGCTTAGATCTATTCCTCCTAAGCATGATATCAATGAGTCTCTCAAAGCTATGAGAATTTCCATTGATGAGTGCAAAGAAAGAACCGATAGGATGCATGCTTCCAAAGATGCCTTTATTAAAGCGTGTTCTTCTAATTCCTATGATAATCAAGATGAAGATATAAAAGTTATTGATGTATCCACTATTAAGTCTTTGTTTTGCAATATGAATCTTGATGAAACTGAATATGATCTTCCTTTACCTAGAAGGCATTCTAAGAATTCAGAGTTTTTAGATCTTGATGATGAGATCGATAAAAGTGGGATTGAAAGAAATAAAAATATAGATATTGCTAAACCCACTATATTGGATCTCAAGGAATTTAATTATGAAAATTGCTCTTTAATTGATTGTATTTCCTTGTTGCAAACCGTGCTAAATTCTCCTCATGCCTATAGTCAAAATAAGGCCTTTACCGAACACATTGTTGATGCCTTGATGCAATCTTATGAAGAAAAACTTGAGTTGAAAGTTTCTATCCCTAGGAAACTCTATGATGAGTGGGAACCTACTATCAAAATTAAAATTAAATATCATGAGTTTAATGCTTTGTGTGATTTGGGTGCTAGTGTCTCTACTATTCCCAAAACTTTGTGTGATTTGCTAGATTTCCGTGACTTTGATGATTGCTCTCTAAACTTGCATCTTGCGGATTCCACTATTAAAAAGCCTATCGGAAGAATTAATGATGTTCTATTGTTGCAAATAGGAATTATGTGCCCGTAGATTTTATCATTCTTGATATAGATTGCAATCCTTCATGCCCTATTATTCTTGGTAGACCTTTCCTTAGAACGATTGGTGCAATTATTGATATGAAGGAAGGGAATACTAGATTCCAATTTCCATTAAAGAAAGGCATGGAACACTTCCCTAGAAAGAAAATAAAATTACCATATGAATCTATCATGAGAGCCACTTATGGATTGCCTACCAAAGATGGCAATACCTAGATCTATCCTTGCTTTTATGCCTAGCTAGGGGCGTTAAACATAGCGCTTGTTGGGAGGCAACCCAATTTTATTTTTATTTTTTTGTTTTTGCTTCTGTTTAGGAATAAATAATCAATCTAGCCTCTGTTTAGATGTGTTTTTATCTTTTAATTAGTGTTTGTGCCAAGTTAAACCTATTGGATCTTCTTGGATGATAGTTATTTGATCTTGCTGTAATTTCCAGAAACTTTGCGCTCAGTGTCCGAATTGTTAAAAATCACCAGAACGTGATAAAATACTGATTCCAATTGCTTCTGATCAATAAACAAATTTTCCAGATCGTCTAATTTTGGTAGAATTTTTTGAGTTCCAGAAGTTTGCGTTAGTTACAGATTACTACAGACTGTTCTGCTTTTGACAGATTCTGTTTTGCGTGTGTTGTTTGCGTATTTTGATGAATCTATGGCTACTAAAATAGTTTATAATACATAGAGAAGTTGGAATAAAGTAGGTTTAACACCAATATAAATAAATAATGAGTTCATTACAGTAACTTAAAGTAGTCTTTTGTTTTCTTTCTCTAACGGAGCTCACGAGATTTCTATTGAGTTTTGTGTTGTGAAGTTTTCAAGTTTTGGGTGAATTCTTTTGATGTATTATGGAACAAGGAGTGGCAAGAGCCTAAGCTTGGGGATGCCCATGGCACCCCCAAGATAATCCAAGGACACCAAAAAGTCAAAGCTTGGGGATGCCCCGGAAGGCATCCCCTCTTTCGTCCACTTCCATCGGTAATTTACTTGGAGCTATATTTTTATTCACCACATGATATGTGTTTTGCTTGGAGCGTCTTGTATTATTTGCGTCTTTGCTTGTTAGTTTACCACAATCTCGAGTATGCTTGAGCGACTCCTGGTACTCTGTCAGACCAGTTTCAGTTCGAAAGCTTGGCTGACAAGCGTCGCAAAGTCTGTGCAATCATGAGCAACAAGTGTGAGCTTTATATCAGGATGCAGTCCTTCACGGAATTTCTCCTGCTTGCGAGCGTCAGTGCAGATGTCATCCGCAGCATAGCGAGATAATTAAAGGAATTTCCTCTGATATTCATCCACGGTCATTGTACCTTGTGAGAGTTTGCGGAACTCCTTCTTCTAGTCTATCAGACCTTGAGGAATGTGCCATGCACGAAAGGCTAACTGAAATTCCTGCCAAGTGGTTACAGTCTCTGCAGGCAGCATAGCCCTGTGGCTTTCCCACCATTGAGCAGCTGAACCCTTCAGGTGAAATGTCGCAAAGGTAACATAACTGGCAGGGGCAATATTAGCTGACTCCATCTCAAACATGATGTCACGAAGCCAATCATCAGCATCCATAGGATTGGTGGAGTTCCGGAAAATGGATGGGTTGAGGCACACAAATTCTGGCAGTGTTATTGGGGAAGGCTGTTGATGAGCATTCTGGTTCGAGAACTGGGCCATTACCCCAGTCATAAACTGACGATTCAGCTCAAACTGCTGCATCATTGCGGCAATATTGGGTGGAGGTGGAGGATCGTTAGCCATTCTGCTAGAAACATCAGGGAGCAGTTTAACAAGGGGTGGGGCAGGTGTATGGAGTCATTCATGATGTAACTTTAACAATGAGCAAAGGCGCAGTATGTACAAAGCAGTAGTCATTAAAGACATACATATACATATACAGAGCCATTTACACGTTGTTAGCATGAGTTCGTACAAGAGAATCATCCTAGACATACTAGGCGGCACGCTAGCACGCGATGGAAGGATACAACAACGAGACATAGAAAATGCTACATCTACTTCGGAGAAAACCAGTAGAGCGAGGAATCTGCAGGGGACGATGCAGGGTGCCCTCTATAAAAGGATGCTGCGGCCCGTGAACAATGTGAAGCAGATCCCGGCTCCCAATTCAAGAAAGGCGTAATACAATTATCCGCATGGATGTGATCACGAGAACCTAGGATAGAGTTAGCAAAATCATTTAAACCGAATAGAAGAGAGATCAGAGTCCCAGAGTAAAGATCAAAGAATAAAAGATCCTAATACCACCCAATGTCGACGTGGGCCCGTAAGCCACACAGCCATGTTAGTAAATCAGTTTTTCAAAGACTAGACACAGTTTTTCAGGGACTCACAGGAAGATATCACAACACAACTCTAGACAGAGATTAAAATAATACAAGCTTCATATTACAAACTAGGGGCCTCGAGGGCTTGAATACAAGCTCAATACACAAGCGTCAATGGAAGAAACAATATCTAAGTACAGACATAAGTTAAACAAGGATGCCTTAAGAAGGCTAGCACAAAAGCAACAACGATCGAAGAGGCAAGGCCTCCTGCCTGGGACCTCCTAAATACTCCTGGTCGTCGGCGGTCTCCATATAGTAGTAGGCGACAGGGTGGCATCTGGCTCCTGGGATCCACCATCTGGTTGCATCAACCGAAAAGAAGAAGGAAGGCGGAAAAGGGGTAGCAAAGCAACCGTGAGTACTCATCCAAAGTACTCGCAAGCATCAGATCTATACTAAGTATGCATTGGTACCAAATGGAAGGGTTGTATCTGCGGACTGAACTGCAGAATGCCAGAATAGAGGGAAAGCCCTAGCCTATCGAAGACTAGCCTCTTCAAGCAGCTCCAAGCATCTTGCAGCATGTAGAAAAGTAAAGAATAGCAGTTTATATTTAACAAGCATGCTGTAGCATTAATGCCTAGAGATCCTTCCTCGACTCCCTACGAGAAAGCTATCTCGGAGGAACATATCTCAAATATCCATTTCTAGTGTAATAGATCAGGATATAACTCTGAACATCCATTACCGTGGACACAGTATTCGAATAGATAACTTCCCTGGAGGGGTGCACCATGTTTTCCAACACGCTTTACTCTGGCCGGACACACTTTTCTGGGTCAATGCCCGGCCTTGGAAGATCAACATGTCGTAGCCCTACATAGGCTCAGCAAAGAGGTCCCCGCCGGTCTACATCCTAAGCACTCTGGGGTCTGGGCCCATCGCCCGTTGCACTCCGGGTCGTTGTGCGACGAGCCGGGACAAGCACCACCTCATACTGGATGGCACTGGCCTGACACGCCCACAATGTTGAACTGGACGTTTGACAAAGCTTCGGCTGATACTGTGACGTCAAGGCCCATAACTATTCTCGCTTGGTGGTTAGTGCGTAAAGGCCAAAGCCAAGTCAGAACTAATACCCAAACCATAGTGTATTATTAGCTTGCGGAGACGAGCAGAGACTCACGATAATGTGACCGCGTCGCCCCGTCTCGAGGAAATACGACAAGGGCTAGCCCATCCCACTCGGGGGCGGCCTGCCTGCCCGGCCGTGACTCGTAACCATCTTGCGGGTGCTCTACGGGCCCGCCCAACTTCCACCATGGTCTCATGTAAAGTCAAGGTAACCATGTGTCCAAACATCACGGGGAAAACCCGAGGAATCACCGACGGAGGATTCCACTCGATGTAATCATCAAGGTGAACATAAGTGGGTCCACTCTCAAGGTTCACACTTGAGGTGTTGCACTACAGAGCCGTATCGAGAATGGTGTAAGAGGAAATCACCCTCATTGACCATGGCCGAATAGCTACACTACATAGTTGTCATCGGGAGTGCGTTGTGAGGTCTCAGCCTCCGCACTCAATAGTAGCTCTACAGAGTCGAGCAACAAAAGGGGTGTGATGTGATGTGAGGTGTCGGGCTCTGGTCGTCGATTACGTTGATCGAGTCATCGATGATGAAACAGGGGCAACAAGGACAAGGTGGGGGTCACTGATGGATCTCTAACCAACCTATACTAAGTAGTTTAGGATAAGCAGGTAAGGTACAACAGCAGGTACAAAAGCAGGCTATGCATCAGAATAGGAGCAATCAATAACAGTAGCAAAATCTAATGCAAGCATGAGAGAATGGAATGGGCGATATCGGGATGATCAAGGGGGGGGGGGGCTGCCTGGAAGCTTCACTGAAAGGGAAGAAGGGTCTTCGGTGATGTAGTCGATCACAGGGACATCAACATCGGTCTCGGGGTCTACCGGAGAGAAGAGGGGGAAGAAACAGTAAATACATAGCAAGCAAGAGCATAATAGGACAACAGGCAGAGCTAGACGTGTTCTAACGCGGTGCTATACGATACCGATAAAGGGGGGAAACATCCGGGAATTTTTTCCTGAAGTTAGGCATTTTTGGATAGTCGAAACGGAGGAGGAAAGTTCCATGTTCTCTATGATATGGGTGTATGACAGATGAACGGACCACGTGTTTGAATTCCTCTCGTCTTCCTGAGCAACTTTCATGTAGAAAGTTTTTCGATCCGAGCTACGATTTAATTTCTAAGATTTTTCAAAGACTTAAACAATATTATGAAACTATTATTAATTCGAAAATAAATATTAAAACGCTAGGTGCACCCAGCACAGTGTACACAAAGTGTACAAAGTGATCGACAATGTGGGCCAGGGTCCTAGTTAACGATCAACGTTGATCGGTCAGCAGGTGGGGCCCCTCATCATCACACTGCTTAACTAACTAACAAAATTAATTAGACTAATTAGCTTTCAGTTAATTAATTAACCTATTAATTAACTAATTAATTCAATTATATGCTTATCATTTTAAAACTATTTTTTACTGGAAAGGAGGCCGGCCCCACGTGTAAGTGGCCCATAGGCCTTTAGCGGGCGCGAGCGTTATCGGGTGTCGGCGTCAAGACCAAGACAGAGGCGGCGAAGAGGGGCAGGCGGGCCATAGCCACGGCAGCGCTGGGAGGGTGCCGCCAGGCCGAGGAGGCAGGCCAGCGAGCGGAGAGGAGAGCGGGTCACGGCTGGAGCAGGGCGAGGGCGGCCGCCGGCGTGTGGAGGCGGGAGGACGAGGCGACGCGCAACAGCTGCGGGCGGCAGAGGAGCACTGATACGTCTCCAACATATCTCTAACTTTTGATTCCTCCATGCTATGTTATCTATTGTTTTGGACTATATTGGGCTTTATTTCCCACTTTTATATTACTTTTGGGACTAACCTATTAACCGGAGGCCCAGCCCAGAATTGCTGTTTTTTGCCTATTTCAGTGTTTCGAAGAAATGGAATATCAAATGGAGTCCAAACGGAATGAAATCTTTGGGAACGTGATTTTCTCATCAGATAAGACCCAGGAGACTTGGACCCTCCGTCAAGAAAGCCACGAGGCGGTCACGAGGGTGGAGGGCGCCCCCCTAGGGCGTGCCCCTGCCTCGTGGGCCCCTCGAAGCTCCACCGACGCACTTCTTCCTCCTATATATACCCACGCACTTCAACAGATCAGATATGGAGCCAAAAACCTAATTCCACCGCTGCAACTTTCTGTATCCACGAGACCCCATCTTGGGGCCTGTTCCGGAGCTCCGTCGGAAGGGGAATCCACCATGGAGGGCTTCTACATCAACATCATAGCCTCTCCGATGAAGTGTGAGTAGTTTACCTCAGACCTTCAGGTCCATAGTTAGTAGCTAGATGGCTTCTTCTCTCTTTTTGGATCTCAATACAATGTTTTCCCCCTCTCTCGTGGAGATCTATTCGATGTAATCTTCTTTTTGTGGTGTGTTTGTTGAGACCGATGAATTGTGTGTTTATGGTCAAGATTATCTATGAGCAATATTTGAATCTTTCCTGAATTCTTTTATGTATGATTGGTTATCTTTGCAAGTCTCTTCGAATTATCCGTTTGGTTTGGCCAACTAGATTGGTAGTTCTTGCAATGGGAGAAGTGCTTAGCTTTGTGTTCAATCTTGCGGTGTCCTTACCTAGTGACAGAAAGGGTTGCAAGGCATGTATTGTATTGTTGCCATCGAGGATAACAAGATGGGGAATTTATCATATTGCATGAATTTATTCCTCTACATCATGTCATCTTGCTTAAGGTGTTATTCTATTTTCATTAACTTAATACTCTAGATGCATGCTGGATAGCGGTCAATGAGTGGAGTAATAGTAGTAGATGCAAGCAGGAGTCGGTCTACTTGTCTTGGACGTGATGCCTATATACATGATCATACCTAGATATTCTCATAACTATGCTCAATTCTGTCAATTGCTCAACTGTAATTCGTTCACCCACCGTAAAATACTTATGCTCTTGAGAGAAGCCACTAGTGAAATCTATGGCCCCCGGGTCTATTTTCATCATATTAATCTTCCTACGCTTTTATTATTGCTTTGCTTTTTTACTTTTCCTTTTTATTTTACTTTGTATCTTTATACCAAAATACCAAAAATATTATCTATCATCTCTATCGATCTCACTCGTAAGTGACCGTGAAGGATTGACAACCCTATTCGCGTTGGTTGTGAGGATCTATTTGTTTTGTGTATGTATGAGGGACTTTTGCGTGGCCTCCTACTGGATTGATACCTTGGTTTTCAAAAACTGAGGGAAATACTTACGCTACTCTACTGCATCATACTCTCCTCTTCGGAAAACCAACGCAAGCTCAAGACCTAGCAAGAAGGATTTCAGGCGCCGCTGTCGGGAGTCTACATAAAAGTCAGCATACCAAGTACCCATCACAATCCCTTATCTCTCGCATTACATTATTTGCCATTTGCCTCTCGTTTTCCTCTCCCCACTTCACCCTTGCCGCTTTATTCGCCTCTCTTTCCCAATCTCCTCCTCTCTTTTTCGCTTGCCTTTTTCCTGTTTGCTTGTGTGTTGGATTACTTGTTGCCATGGCGCAAGATAGTACCAAATTGTGTGACTTTACCAATACCAACAATAATGATTTCCTTAGCACTCCGATTGCTCCTCTTGCCAATACTGAATCTTGTGAAATCAATACTGATTTGTTGAATCTCGTTATGAAAGATCAATTCTCTGGCCTTCCTAGTGAAGATTCCGCTACTCATTTAAATAGCTTCATGGATTTGTGTGATATGCAAAAGAAGAAAGATGTTGACAATGATGTTGTTAAATTGAAGCTATTTCCTTTTTCGCTTAGAGATCGTGCTAAAGCTTGGTTTTCGTCTTTGCCTAAAAATAGTATTGATTCTTGGAACAAGTGCAAAGATGCTTTTATCTCTAAGTATTTTCCTCCCGCTAAGATCATCTCTCTTAGGAATGATATTATGAATTTTAAGCAACTTGATCATGAACATGTTGCACAAGCTTGGAGAGAATGAAATTAATGATACGTAATTGCCCTACTCATGGTTTAAACTTGTGGATGATTGTACAAAAAATTTATGCCGGATTGAATTTTGCTTCTAGAAACCTTTTAGATTCGGCCGCGGGAGGCACTTTTATGGAAATCACTTTAGGAGATGCTACTAAACTCCTAGATAATATTATGGTTAATTATTCTCAATGATACACTGAAAGATCTACTAATAAAAAGGTGCATGCGATAGAAGAAATCAATGTTTTGAGTGGAAAGATGGATGAACTTATGAAATTATTTGCTACTAAGAGTGTTTCTTCTGATCCTAATGATATGCCTTTGTCTACTTTGATTGAGAATAATAATGAATCTATGGATGTGAATTTTGTTGGTAGGAAAATTTTTGGTAACAACGCATATAGAGGGAATTTTAATCCTAGGCCTTATCCTAGTAATCCTTCTAATAATTATGGAAATTCCTACAACAACTCTTATGGAAATTTTAATAAGATGCCCTCTGAATTTGAGAATAGTGTTAAAAAGTTTATGAATTCACAAAAGAATTTTAATGCTTTGCTTGAAGAGAAATTACTTAAAGTTGATGAATTGGCTAGGAACGTTGATAGAATTTATCTTGATGTTGATTCTTTAAAGCTTAGATCTATTCCTCCTAAGAATGATATCAATGAGTCTCTCAAAGCCATGAGAACTTCCATTGATGAGTGCAAGGAAAGAACCGCTAGGATGTGTGCTATGAAAGATGCCTTTATTAAATCGTGTTCTTCCAATTTCCATGAAAATCAAGATGAAGATCTAAAAGTTATTGATGTGCCTCCCATTAAATCCTTGTTTTGCAATATGAGTCACCTTTACCTAGAAGGCGTTCTAAGAATTCAGAGCTTTTAGATTATGATGCTAAAATTGATAAAAGTCGGATTGAAGAAAGTAAAACCTTAGATGTTGCTAAACCCACTATTTTGGATATCAAGGAGTTTAATTATGAAATTGCTCTTTAATTGATTGTATTTCCTTGTTTCAATCCGTGCTAAATTCTCCGCATGCTTATAGTCAAAATAAAGCGTTTACTAAACATATCGTTGATGCCTTGATGCAATCTTATGAGGAAAAACTTGAGTTGGAAGTCTCTATCCCTAGAAAACTTTATGATGAGTGGGAACCAACTAATAAACTTAAGATTAAGGATCATGAATTTTATGCTTGATGTGATTTGGGTGCTAGTGTTTCCACTATTCCCAAAACTTTGTGTGATTTGCTAGATTTCCGTGATTTAGATGAATGCTCTCTAAACTTGCACCTTGCGGATTCCACTGTTAAGAAACCTATGGGAAGAATTAATGATGTTCTTATTGTTGCAAATAGGAATTATGTGCCCGTAGACTTTATCGTTCTTGATATAGATTGCAATCCTTCATGTCCTATTATTCTTGGTAGACCTTTCTTTAGGATGATTGGTGCAATTATTGATGTGAAGGAAGGGAATATTAGATTCCAATTCCCATTAAACAAAGGCATGGAACACTTCCCTAGGAAGAAGATAAAATTACCATATGAATCTATTATGAGAGCGACCTATGGATTGCCCACCAAAGATGGCAATACCTAGATCTATCCTTGATTTTATGCCTAGCTAGGGGCGTTAAACGATACTGCTTGTTAGGAGGCAACCCAATTTTATTTTTAGTTTTTTGTTTTTGTTTATGTTTAGGAATAAATAATCCATCTACCTTCTGTTTATATGTGGTTTTATGTTTTAGTTAGTGTTTGTGCCAAGTTAAACCTATAGGATCTTCTTGGATAATAGTTATTTGATCTTGCTGTAATTTCCAGAATCTTTCGGTTCAAGTAAACAATTGTTAAAAATCACCAGAACGTGATAAAATAGTGATTCCAATTGCTGATGATCAATAAACAAATTGCCTAGGTCTTCCTAGTTTGGCTGAATTTGTGAAGTTCCAGAAGTTTGCGTTAGTTACAGATTAATACAGACTGTTCTGTTTTTGACAGATTATGTTTTTCGTTTGTTGTTTGCTTATTTTGATGAATCTATGGCTAGTAAAATAGTTTATGATCCATAGAGAAGTTGTAATACAGTAGGTTTAACACCAATATAAATAAATAATGAGTTCATTACAGTACCTTGAAGTGTTCTTTTGTTTTCTTTCGCTAACGGAGCTTACGAGATTTCTGTTGAGTTTTGTGTTGTGAAGTTTTTAAGTTTTGGGTGATTTTTTTTGATGGATTATGGAACAAGGAGTGGCAAGAGCCTAAGCTTGGGGATGTCCATGGTACCCCCAAGATAATCCAAGGACACCAAAAAGTCGAAGCTTGGGGATCCCCCGGAAGGCATCCCCTCTTTCGTCCACTTCCATCGGTCACTTCACTTGGAGCTATATTTTTATTCACCACATGATATGTGTTTTGCTTGGAGAGTCTTGTATTATTTGCGTCTTTGCTTGTTAGTTTACCACAATCATCCTTGCTGTACACACCTTTTTAGAGAGCCATACATGAATTGGATTTTCTAAGAATACTCTATGTGCTTCACTTATATCTTTTGAGCTTGATAGTTCCGCTCTAGTACTTCACTTATATCTTTTAGAGCACGGTGGTGGATTTGTTTTAAAGAAACTATTGATATCTCATGTTTCACTTAGATTATTTTGAGAGTCTTAAATAGCATGGTAATTTGCTTAATAATAATATGCTTGGTATTTAAGATTTGTGAAACTTTCTTTTGTGTGGGTTGAATACTAAGAATAGTTTGATGCTTGATAATTGTTTTGAGATATGGAGGTGATAATATCAAAGTCGTGCTAGTTGAGTAGTTGTGAATTTGAGAAATGCTTGTGTTGAAGTTTGCAAGTCCCGTAGCATGCACGTATGGTAAACGTTACGAAACAAATTTGAAACATGAGGTGTTATTTGATTGTCCCCCTTATGAGTGGCGGTCGGGGACGAGCGATGGTCTTTTCCTACCAATCTATCCCCCTAGGAGCATGTGCGTAGTGCTTTGGTTTTTGATGGCTTGTGGATTTTTGCAATAAGTATGTGAGTTCTTTATGACTATTGTTGAGTCCATGGATTATACGCACTCTTACCCTTCCATCATTGCTAGCCTCTTGGCACGTGCATTGCCCTTTCTCACATTGAGAGTTGGTGCAAACTCCGCGGTGCATCCAAACCCCGTGATATGATACGCTCTTTCACACATAAACCTCCTTATATCTTCCTCAAAACAGCCACCATACCTACCTATTATGGCATTTCCATAGCCATTCCGAGATATATTGCCATGCAACTTTCCACCATACCGTTCTTCATGACACATTCATCATTGTCATATTGCTTAGCATGATCATGTAGTTGACATAGTATTTGTGGCAAAGCCACCGTTCATAATTCTTTCATACATGTCACTCTTGGTTCATTGCATATCCCGGTACACCACCGGAGGCATTCATATAGAGTCATACTTTTTTCTAGTATCGAGTTGTAATCATTGAGTTGTAAAAAAATAGAAGTGTGATGATCATCATTTTCTAGAGCATTGTCCCAATAAAAAAAGAGAAAGGCCAAAGTAAAAAAAGGCCCAAAAAAAGAAATAAAAAGGGGCAATGTTACTATCTCTTTTTCCACACTTGTGCTTCAAAGTAGCACCATGTTCTTCCTATAGCGAGTCTCATATATTGTGCTTCAAAGTAGCACCATGTTTTTCATATAGAGAGTTTCATATGTTTTCACTTTCATATACTAGTGGGAATTTTTCATTATAGAACTTGGCTTGTATATTCCAACGATGGGCTTCCTCAAATGCCCTAGGTCTTCGTGAGCAAGCAAGTTGGATGCACACCCACTTAGTTTCTTTTGTTGAGCTTTCATACATTTATAGCTCTAGTGCATCTGTTGCATGGCAATCCCTACTCCTTGCATTAACATCAATTGATCGGCATCTCCATAGCCCATATATTAGCCTCGTTGATGTGAGACCTTCTCCTTTTTTGTCTTCTCCACATAACCCCCATCGTTATATCTATTCCAACCATAGTGCTATGTCCATGGCTCACGCTCATGTATTGCATGAAAGTTTATAGGTTTGAGGTTACTAAAGTATGAAACAATTGCTTGGCTTGTCATCGGGGTTGTGCATGATGAGAGCATTCTTGTGTGACGAAAATGGAGCATGACTAAACTATATGATTTTGTAGGGATGAACTTTCTTTGGCCATGTTATTTTGAGAGGACATAATTGCTTAGTTAGTATGCTTGAAGTATTATTATTTTTATGTCAATACGAACTTTTGTCTTGAATCTTTCGGATCTGAATATTCATACCACAATTAAGAAGAGTTACATTGAAATTATGCCAAGTAGCACTCCGCATCAAAAATTCTCTTTTTATCATTTACCTACTCGAGGACGAGCAGGAATTAAGCTTGGGGATGCTTGATACGTCTCCAACGTATCTATAATTTTTGATTGCTCCATGCTATATTATCTATTGTTTTGGACTATATTGGGATTTATTTTCCACTTTTATATTACTTTTGGGACTAACCTATTAACCGGAGGCCCAACCCAGAATTGTTGTTTTTTGCATATTTCAGTGTTTCGAAGAAACGGAATAGCAAATGGAGTCCAAACGGAATGAAATCTTTGGGAACGTGATTTTCTCATCAGATAAGACCCAGGAGACTTGGATCCTCCGTCAATAAAGCCACGAGGCGGTCACGAGGGTGGAGGGCGTGCCCCCTGCCTCGTGGGCCCCTCGATGCTCCACCGACGTACTTCTTCCTCCTATATATACCTACGTACCCCCAACAGATTAGATACAGAGCCAAAAACCTAATTCCACCGCCGTAACTTTCTGTATCCATGAGATCCCATCTTGGGGCCTGTTCTGGAGCTCCGCCAGAAGGGGAATCCACCACGGATGGCTTCTACATCAACATCATAGCCTCTCCGATGAAGTGTGAGTAGATTACCTCAGACCTTCAGGTCCATAGTTAGTAGCTAGATGGCTTCTTCTCTCTTTTTAGATCTCAATACAATGTTCTCCCCCTCTCTCGTGGAGATCTATTCGATGTAGTCTTCTTTTTGCGGTGTGTTTATTGAGATCGATGAATTTTGGGTTTATGATCAAGATTATCTATGAGCAATATTTTAATCTTTCTTGAATTCTTTTATGTATGATTGGTTATCTTTGCAAGTCTCTTCGAATTATCCGTTTGGTTTGGCCAACTAGATTGGTAGTTCTTGCAATGCGAGAACTGCTTAGCTTTGGGTTCAATCTTGCGGTGTTCTTACCCAGTGACAGAAAGGGTTGCAAGGCACGTATTGTATTGTTGCCATTGAGGATAACAAGATTGGGTATTTATCATATTGCATGAATTTATTCCTCTACATCATGTCATCTTGCTTAAGGCGTTACTCTGTTTTCATTAACTTAATACTCTAGATGCATGCTGGATAGCGGTCGATGAGTGGAGTAATAGTAGTAGATGCAGGTGAGTCGGTCTACTTGTCTCGGACGTGATGCCTATATACATGATCATACCTAGATATTCTCATAACTATGCTCAATTCATCAATTGCTCAACAGTAATTCGCTCACCCACCGTAAAATACTTATGCTCTTGAGAGAAGCCACTAGTGAATCTATGGCCCCGGTCTATTTTCATCATATTAATCTTCCCACGCTTTATTATTGATTTGCTTTTTACTTTGCCTTTTATTTTACTTTGCATCTTTATACCAAAATACCAAAATATTATCTATCATCTCTATCAGATCTCACTCTCGTAAGTGACCCTGAAGGGATTGACAACCCCTATTCGCGTTGTTGCGAGGAGCTATTTGTTTTGTGTTGGTACGAGGGACTTGTGCATGGCCTCCTACTGGATTGATACCTTGGTTCTCAAAAACTGAGATACGCTACTCTGCTGCATCATCCTCTCCTCTTCAAAGAAAACCAACGCAAGCTCGAGACGTAGCAAGCACGTGTGCGCGTCTCGACAGTGAGCAAGGCGAGGCGTGTGCGAGCAAAGGCGGCCTCGGCGGCATGACGCACGGGAAGACGGGTGCGTGCGGGCGGTGATGGCGATGGGCGCGGTTGCCGCGAAGGATCGGGGATGGTGCGGGCGAGTTCGATCTACAGGGAGAGGAGAGGAGTGGAGAACGGCGGCTCACCCCTGTTTGTAGGGGATTGGGGTCGGTGAGGCTCGACGACGACCGTCGAAGGAGAGGCGGGGAGGGGCGGTCCGGTGAGGGCAGCTCCAGGCGGCAGCGATCCCGTGACAGGGTTTGGCGCGTCGAGGTGGCGGACCGCGGTGGCGGTGGGACGGGCCGGCGTCGGGGATGGGCACCGGCGTCAGGGGCGTGGGGCGGCGTGGGATCTTGATCTCTTCCCTGATCCAGATGGGGGACGTGGAGAGAGGCGTGGGAGAGATCGAGGGGAGTGGGGGAAATCGTGCGGGGGAGAGTGGGGTGACGCTAGGGTTTCGTTGCCACTAGGTGGTTATAGCCAGGGGGTGTGGGGCCGCGTTGGCCGGCCTGGGGGTTACCTGGGCCGACGTCCAGTGAGGGGCGGGGGCCTCTCCCCTTTTTTTGGCTTCTTCTTTTCTTTTATTTACATTGACCTTTCCTTTTTTACTTATTTTAAATGTTGAAATTGGAACCGACTTTGAATCAATGCGAACTTAACAACAGTGAAATCGATGACATGGCACCATTAACAGTGATTTACTGTAGCATAATTACCCGGGCATTACATATTCGTTCCGTTCGATCTATCATAGAGTTCATACTAGAATAACACCTTAACACACAAATCAACCAAAACCCTAATGTCACCTAGATACTCCAATGTCACCTAGATACTCCAATGTCACCTCAAGTATCCATGGGTATGATTATACGATATGCATCACACAATCTCACATTCATCTATTCAAACCAAACAAAGTACTTCAAAGAGTGCCCCAAAGTTTCTACCGGAGAGTCAAGATGAAAACGTGTTCCAACCCCTATGCATAAGTTCACAAGGTCATTGAACCCGCAAGTTGATCACCAACACATACATCAAGTGGATCACGTGAATATCCCATTGCCACCACAGATAAGCACATGCAAGACATACATCAAGTGTTCTCAAACCCTTAAAGACTCAATTCGATAAGATAACTTCAAAGGGAAAACTCAATCCATTACAAGAGAGTAGAGGGGGAGAAACATCATAAGATCCAACTATAATAGCAAAGCTCGCGATACATCAAGATCGTGCCGAATCGAGAACACGAGAGAGAGAGATCAAACACATAGGTACTGGTACATACCCTCAGCCCCGAGGGGGAACTACTCCCTCCTCGTCATGGAGAGCGCCGGGAAGATGAAGATGGCCACCAGAGAGGGATCACCCCTCCGGCAGGGTGCCGGAACGGGTCTAGATTGGTTTTCGGTGGCTACAGAGGCTTGCGGCGGCGGAACTCCCGATCTAGGTTATGTTCTGGAAGTTTTGGTATATATAAGATGTTTTGGCGTCGGGAACAAGTCAGGGGGTCTCCGAGGCGGCCACGAGGTAGGGGGGCGCGCCCAGGAGGGTAGGGCGCACCCCCACCCTCATGGGTGACTCGGGACTCTTCTGACCCATCTTCGATGCTCCGTGGGCTTCTTCTGGTCCAAAAATAATCTCCGTCAAATTTCAGGTCAATTGGACTCCGTTTGGTTTTCCTTTTCTGCAATACTCAAAAACAAGGAAAAAACAGAAACTGGAACTGGGCTCTAGGTTAATAGGTTAGTCCCAAAAATCATATAAAATAGCATATAAATGCATATAAAACATCCTAGATGGATAATATAATAGCATGGAACAATAAAAAATTATAGATACATTGGAGACGTATCAAGCATCCCCAAGCTTAATTCCTGCTTGTCCTCGAGTAGGTAAATGATAAAAATAGAATTTTTGATGTGGAATGCTACCTAACATATTTATCAATGTAATATTCTTTATCGTGGCATGAATGTTTAGAGATGAAAGATTCAAGAAAAAAGTTTAATATTGACATAAAAATAATAATACTTCAAGCATACTAACTAAGAAATTATGTCTTCTCAAAATAACATAGCCAAAGAAAGCTCATCCCTACAAAATCATATAGTTTTTCCATGCTTCATTTTCGTCACACAAAATGCTCCCATCATGCACAACCCCGATGATAAGCCAAGAAATTGTTTCATACTTTAGTATTCTCAAAAAATTTCAACTTTCATGCAATACATGAGCGCGAGCCATGGACATAGCACTATGGGTGGAATAGAATATGATGATGGAGGTTGTGTGGAGAAGATAAAAAGGGAGAAAATCTCACATTGACGCGGCTAATCAACGGGCTATGGAGATGCCCATCAATTGATGTCAATGCGAGGAGTAGGGATTGCCATGCAACGGATGCACTAGAGCTATAAATGTATGAAAGCTCAACAAAAGAAACTCAGTAGGTGTGCATCCAACTTGCTTGCTCACGAAGACCTAGGGCATTTGAGGAAGCCCATTGTAGGAATGTATAAGCCAAGTTCTAAAGTGAAAAATTCCCACTAGTATATGAAAGTGACAATATAAGAGACTCTCTATCATGAAGATCATCGTGCTACTTTGAAGCACAATTGTGGAAAAAGGATAGTAGCATTGTCCATTATTTTTTTGGGCCTTCCTTTTTTTATTTGGCCTTTTTTATTTTTTTTCTTTTTTTGGCCTTTCCCCTTTTTTATTTGGCCTTTATCTTTTTTTTTCATGGGACAATGCTCTATTAATGATGATCATCACACTTCTATTTATTTACAACTCAATGATTACAACTCGATACTAGAACAAAATAAGACTCTATATGAGTGCCTCCGGCGGTGTACCGGGATGGGCAATGAAACAAGAGTGACATGTACGAAAAATTATGCATGGTGGCCTTGTAACAAATACGATGTCAACTACATGATCAAGCAAGACAATATGACAATGATGAAGCGTGTCATAATAAACAGAATGGTGAAAAGTTGCATGACAATATATCTCGGAATGGCTATGGAAATGCCATAATAGGTAGGTATGGTGGCTGTTTTGAGGAGTATATAAGGAGGTTTATGTGTGATAGAGCGTATCATATCACGGGGTTTGGATGTACCGGCGAAGTTTGCACCAACTCTCAAGGTGAGAAAGGGCAATGCACGGTACCGAAGAGGCTAGCAATGATGGAAGGTGAGAGTGCGTATAATCCATGGACTCAACATTAGTCTAGTCATAAAGAACTCACATACTTATTGCAAAAATCTACAAGTCATCAAAAACCAAGCAGTACGCGCATGCTCCTAGGGGATAGATTGGTAGGAAAAGACCATCGCTCGTCCCCGACCGCCACTCATAAGGATGTCAATCAAAGAACACCTCATGTTTCAAAATCGTTACACAACGGTTACCATACGTGCATGCTACGGGACTTGCAAACTCTAACACAAGTATTTCTCAAATTCACAATTACTCAACTAGCACAACTTTAATATCACCATCTTCATATCTCAAAACAATCATCAAGTATCAAACTTCTCATAGTATTCAATACACTCTATATGAATGTTTTTATTATACCCATCTTGGATGCCTATCATACTAGGACTAATTTTATAGCCAAAGCAAACTGCCATGCTGTTCTAAAAGACTCTCAAAATAATATAAGTGAAGCATGAGAGTTCATCTATTTCTTCAAAATAAAACCACCGCCGTGCTATAAAAAGATACAAGTGAAGCACTAGAGCAATGGCAAACTACTCCGAAAGATATAAGTGAACATCAATGAGTAGTCGAATAATTATGCAACTATGTGAAGACTCTCTAACATTTAAGAATTTCAGATCTTGGTATTTTATTCAAACAACAAGCAAAATAAAATTAAATAAAATGACGCTCCAAGCAAAACATGTATCATGTGGTGAATAAAAGTATAGCTCCAAGTATAGTTACCGATGAACGAAGATGAAAGAGGCGATGCCATCCGGGGCATCCCCAAGCTTAGGCTCTTGCCACTCCTTATTCCATAGTCCATCGAATCTTAACCCAAAACATGAAAACTTCACAACACAAAACTCAACAAAAAACTCGTATGCTCCGTTAGTATAAGAAAATAAATCACCACTTAGGTACTGTTGTGAACTCATTCTAGATTCATATTGGTGTAATATCTACTATATTCCAACTTCTCTATGGTTCATACCCTCCGATACTACTCATAGATTCATCAAAATAAGCAAGGAACACAATGAAAGCAGAATCTGTCAAAAACAGAACAGTCTGTAGTAATATGTATCAAACGTATTCTTCTGGAACTCCAAAAATTCTGAAATAAATTGGTGGACGTGAGGAATTTATATATTAATCAGCTGAAAAAAGAATCAACCTAAAATCACTCACAGTAAAACATGGCAGCTAATCTCGTGAGCGCAAAAGTTTCTGTTTTTACAGCAAGATCGCAAAGACTTCACACAAGTCTTACCAAAGGTTCTACTTGGCACAAACACTAATTAAAACATAAAACCACATCTAAACAGAGGCTATATGAATTATTTATTACTAAATAGGAGCAAAAAGCAAAGAACAAAAGTAAAATTGGGTTGCCTCCCAATAAGCGCTAACGTTTAACGCCCCTAGCTAGGCATGATGATTTCAATGATGCCCACATAAAAGATAAGAATTGAAACATAAAGAGAGCATCATGAAGAATATGACTAGCACATTTAAGTCTAAACCACTTCCTATGCATAGGGATTTTGTGAGCAAACAACTTATGGTAACAATAATCAACTAGCATAGGAAGGCAAAACAAGCATAACTTCAAAACTTTAAGCATATAGAGAGGAAACTTGATATTATTGCAATTCCTACAAGCATATATTCTTCCATCATAATAATTCTCGATATCATCACGAATGAATTCAACAATATAACTATCACATAAAGCATTCTATTCATGAGCCACACGCATAGAATTTTTATTACTCTCCACATAAGCAAAATTCTTCTCATCCGGAATAGTGGGAGTATCATAAGAGACTTGAATACTATAAATTGTTTCCACATTGAAAGAGTAATGTTTAGAAAAAGGGTAATCATAATCATGACAAGTTTTATAAATATAATCATCACTACTTTTTTTAGCATAAGTGTCATCACAATAATCATCATAAATAGGAGGCATGCTATCATCATAATAAATTTCCTCATCAAAACTTGGGAGGCTAAAAATATCATCTTCATTAAACATAGCATCGCCAAGCTTGGGACAAAGATTAATTGCAGCAAATATATTCTCAAACATGTCATTCTCATCAAACATAGCATCCCCAAGCTTGGGCCTTTTCATATCATAAGCATAATCACTCTCATCATTAATAGTATGGATAGCACCAATAGTATAGCAATTATTATCATCACAATGAGTAATAGGAGCAACATCATTTGGGAGGGATACCTTTCTACCTTTGCTTCTCTGTCTTTTCTTTTTCTTCTTCACCTCATGTGTGGGTTTAACCTCTTTTTTGAGCTCCTTAGTAATGAGATTGGTTGAATAGAAAGCTCCTCCTCGTTACCTGATTCATCATAAGAAATAATAGGAGGATATTTGGAAGTCTCTTCCCTTTCATTAGTATTCTCTTCATCTTCTATTTGTTTTCTTTTCTTTATGTAATTGGCAGTATAAATATTTTCAATGCAATTCACCGCACAATACATAAAAGTTTCTTCTAGATCAAAGTCAAGAACTTTATCAAGGACAAATTCTGGCATATCCTTAGTTATACGTTTCATTTATTCATAACCCAAAAGCAAACTAAGTTCATTATGATGTGCAAGGGAAATCAAGTCATCACAATTTTTTGACACGATACGATCATGAAACAATTTGCATTGGATATTTAAATGACCACTTTCATTGCAAAGTTTACAAGGATGGCTAAGAAAATTTAAACTTTCAGCACAAACATCTAGCCTTTCTTGCAACCATTTAGTTTCTAGATACTTATGCCTCTTGAAAAATGTATCTTCCCTATTTGGTGTGTACTTGCTAACTCTATGCACTCCACAAAAATTGACATGCTTATAAGAGACATTTTCATCATGACTAGTGCAATCATCATTAGTACCATGGATATTCAAAGAGTTCGTACTAACAACATTGCAATCATGCTCATCATTTGAAGATTTAGTGCCAAACATTCTAATGCATTCTTCTTCTAGCACTTGATCACAATTTTCATTTCCATCATTTTCACGAAAGACATTAAAAAGATGAAGCATATGAGGCACCCTTAATTCCATTTTTTGTAGTTTTCTTTTATAAATTAAACTAGTGATAAAACAAGAAACTAAAAGATTCAATTGCAAGATCTAAAGATATACCTTCAAGCACTCACCTCCTCGGCAACGGCGCCAGAAACTGCTTGATGTCTACTACGCAACCTTCTTCTTGTAGACGTTGTTGGGCCTCCAAGTGCAGAGGTTTGTAGGACAGTAGCAAATTTCCCTCAAGTGGATGACCTAAGGTTTAACAGTCCGTGGGAGGCATAGGTTGAAGATGGTCTCTCTGAAACAACCCTGCAACCAAATAACGAAGAGTCTCTGGTGTCCCAACACACCCAATACAATGGTAAATTGTATAGGTGCACTAGTTCGGAGAAGAGATGGTGATACAAGTGCAATATGGATGGTAGATATAGGTTTTTGTAATCTGAAAATATAAAAACAGCAAGGTAACAAGTGAAAACGGTAATGTAATGCTAGGAAATAAGGCCTAGGGTTCTTACTTTCACTAGTGCAAGTTCTCTCAACAATAATAACATAATTGGATCATATAACTATCCCTCAACATGCAACAAAGAGTCACTCCAAAGTCACTAATAGCGGAGAACAAACGAAGAGATTATGGTAGGGTACGAAACGACCTCAAAGTTATTCTTTCTGATCGATCTATTCAAGAGTCCGTAGTAAAATAAAATGAAGCTATTCTTTCCGTTCGATCTATCATAGAGTTCATACTAGAATAACACCTTAAGACACAAATCAACCAAAACCCTAATGTCACCTAGATACACCAATGTCACCTCAAGTATCCGTGGGTACGGTTATACGATATGCATCAAACAATCTCAGATTCATCTATTCTAACCAACACAAAGTACTTCAAAGAGTGCCCCAAAGTTTCTACCGGAGATTCGAGACGAAAACGTGTGCCAACCCCTATGCATAAGTTCACAAGGTCACTGAAACCGCAAGTTGATCACCAAAACATGCATCAAGTGGATCACGTGAATATCCCATTGTCACCATAGATAAGCACATGCAAGACATACATCAAGTGTTCTCAAACCCTTAAAGACTCTATCCGATAAGATAACTTCAAAGGGAAAACTCAATCCATTATAAGAGAGTAGAGGGGGAGAAACATCATAAGATCCAACTATAATAGCAAAGCTCGCGATACATCAAGATCGTGCCGAAACAAGAACATGAGAGAGAGAGAGATCAAACACATAGCTATTGGTACATACCCTCAGCCCCGAGGGTGTACTACTCCCTCTTCGTCATGGAAGCGCCGGGATGATGAAGATGGCCACCGGAGAGGGATCCCCCCTCCGGCAGGGTGCCAGAACGGGTCTAGATTGGTTTTCGGTGGCTACAGAGGCTTGCGGTGGCGGAACTCCTGATCTTGGTTATGTTCTCGAAGTTAGGGTATATATAAGAGGTTTTGGCGTCGGGAACAAGTAAGGGGGTTCTCCGAGGCGACCACGAGGTAGGGGGCGCACCTAGGGGGTTAGGGCGCGCCCCCACCCTCGTGGGTGCCTTGGGACTCTTCTGGCCCATCTCCGATGCTCCGTGGGCTTCTTCTGGTCCAAAAATAATCTCCGTCAAATTTCAGGTCAATTGGACTCCGTTTGGTTTTCCTTTTCTGCAATACTCAAAAACAAGGAAAAAACAGAAACTGGCACTAGGCTCTAGGTTAATAAGTTAGTCCCAAAAATCAGATAAAATAGCATATAAATGCATATAAAACATCCTAGATGGATAATATAATAGCATGGAACAATCAAAAATTATAGATACGTTGGAGACGTATCAGGTCCACACGTCAGTGACACAGTGACTTAACATGTTAATTAACAGTAAGATTAGTCTTAAACAAAAAGTGTCAGCGGGCAGCGCCCAGATTTCAGCGACTCACTAAGAGTCAAAACTGCTCAAAGTGACTAGCGGTTAGCCGCCAACGGCGTCCAGACGCGGCAGAGGCGTCTGGAATGTTGCTCCGGCGACCATTTGGACGGCGGAGGCCACGGGCGAGGAGCTGGGGCTCGTCCGCGTTGTGAGGAGCAAACAAGAGGGGCAGGGGTGGCCTGAGCTCGCCGGAAACAAGCTCGCGGCGGCGCTATTACTACGATGGCGATGGAGTCAGGCGCTACAGAGCCTGGGCGAGCGAGTTCAGGGGCTATACGGACTCCTGGCATCACCATGAACATGACCGAGTACTCGGGTGCCACTAACGTGAGCTAAAACGACATCGGTGCCATGGTCGCCGACGATGAGCTCACGGGCACTTACGGCCGATGGTTACGGTGAGGAAACAAGAACGAGGAAGGATGGGAAATGGAGGATAGCTCACGGCGGGTCGGCGGGTGTGCTCAGCGGGCTCACAGAAGGACGAACAGTGACGGGGCGTTGGCGGAGATCTCGGGCGGCCGAGGTCGAAGACAGCGATGGCGATGGTGATGCAGGCCGTCCCGGGTTGGTTCCTTCAGCTCGGAGAAGCTGCGCGAGGATGCAGTGCTCGGGGCATGACGGAGGGGCGAGGGGACGGCTGTGGCTGTGCGAGTAGCGAGCGACGGCGACGACAGCACTCGTCGAGAGAGAGAGAGAGAGAGAGAGAGAGAGAGAGAGGGATCTAGGGAAGGGGGTGAGAGCGAGGGAGAGTGTGAGAGAGAGGTACAGAGGTGTGTGGCGCCATCTGGGCGCATTGGGGAGAAGTCGGCAAGCAGGACGTGGCCCTGCGTATGCCAGTGTGTGGCAAGCAGGCGCCCCAGTCCTCCTGGCGGGAGGTTGGGGATGACTAGCAGTTGCCTGTGGGCTTGGCCTGTCTACTGGGCTGCTGCTATTGGTAAGTGGCCTAGGTTAGTTCTTCCTCTGCCTATTTAATGCACCTTGTAATCTGAATATGTGATGGAAAACAACCAAATTGAGCCTTATAAAATGGAAAACATAAAATTTTGAGATAAGCCCTATAAAACGGAAAGGAGGGAGTATTGTTTAACAATTAAACTCCATTATCCATTGGTTGATACTCATTCTGCATAGGTCCACGCGCTTAGCACCGTTTCCTCCTAGGGTCACCAATGTTTATTTGCTAATTAATAGCATTGTCATTAAAAGCATGCACACCTCTCATATCTTATTGGTTGATATGTCAAGAAACAAGAAACAAGGTAGAAGTTAATGCACCGTGCCTAAGTGTTTTGGGAATATTTGGTTTTCGTAAGATGACTTACACACCTAGACAGAGGGAGTAGTATAGACATGTAAAACAGAAAGGAGTATTTGCCTTTCTAGAGATTTCAACAAGTGACTAGACTACACCGTGTGCAGTACCCCCTCCCTTCCGGTTTATAGGGCACAAATCTCAAATCTCATGACCCAAGGTATTTTGCGATTGGAGGAATGTATCTCGTACTTTACAAAACTACCCTAATTAAACTCATGCATTAATTACGTAGTTCTCTCGTTTTGCTCTCCGCCTTGGTAGCAGTGCACAATATTGAGCACTCCTATATGACTAGCCGCTCTATCTACATGCGGGAAATTTCAAAGCATCCGGGCCCGCGTGCCATCCACCAAATCACAGCGAGGTGCTACAGTCGAGACTCACCTGTCACCCCAGTGTGGCCGTCATGACCCGTCGTATCACAAAACCCACATCTTTACCAGCAGTGGTAAGGTGGCCTCCAAGTTGGACTGGACGAAGTAACCATCATTTCCTTGGAACGCTCGTTCAAGCCCTTTCTTCCCTTTCTTGAAGAAAACCTCACTCCAGGCTACTCACTTCTGCCATTTTTCTTCTGTACAGATAAAGGAAAGGTGGGCAAAACAATTATGCTGCTCTATTTTCATTCCAGTAATCTTCTTTTTGTGAAGCACCGACCGATTCTCACATCCTATTCTTTTCCAGTTTTCATTGCGATTGTGGTTTCCTTTTGATTGCTTTTTGTTTGTCAGTTCATTGATGGATCCCGGAGCACTAGGCAAAGAGTTGCCGGCGGACAACCCATTGGAGACAGCGATCTCCAGGAAGCGAGCACCGACCAATGAGTTGACCATGTTGGCGGGACAACCCATGGAGACGAAGAACTCCAAGAAACAAGCACTGGCCAAAGAGTTGAGGACGTTGGCGGACGAACTCCTCAAAGTAATTTGGAAGAACAGCAAGGGCCCCACCGTGCCGACCCCAGGAACTCTAATTGCCACCTATGTGAGGCTCAAGACCGAGTTTGAGGAGATAGTCGCTGTTGAGAAGCAGTATTCCCCTGGCAAGGTGATGGCCCCCATCGAGGGCGAGGAGATGGCCCCCGGAGGGATGATATCACCCGGTGAGCTGCACAAGGTAAAAAATAATGGCTTATTACCATAGTTGTGGTTTTTGATTATTTGCAATGTGCTTGCTAATATGTTAGGGTTGTGCAGGTGCCGGTGGTTGTCCTAGTGGTAGTACGTAGTAAGAGACAAATGCCGCCTAAGAGTTCCCTTCTCGACCTTCTTTTGGGTGTTTGGTAGAGTGTATGGAGGGTGCATGAGTCCACACTAGTTTAGCACAAATACACTAGAAGCATGCATGGAGAGAGCATGCATGAAGAGGGGTGTTGAGTTGAGCATGCATGAAGAGGGAACAACTATGCTGAGAAGAGAACGCAACCAAACACACCCTATATGCCATGCATGTTCATACCATTTGTGCCTTTCTACTTCACTTACTGCGCTACATTACTCAGGCTCGTACGTCCACTCCTGGGTACATGTCTGTCTCGTAGTTCCAGTCCCACATGTTGTTCATATAGATGGAACGATCCTTGCATAACACGTGCACCTTGATGCTAGATGTCTCGCGTGTTGGCAAAAGGATGAACAAAGCTCATGTAAAAATAAATAGAGTGGAAGAACATAGATTCCGGACGACCGAGAAGGAGCAAGGAACCTCGTGGTGGAGCGTCTGCACTCATAATATTTAATATTATTCAGCGATATAAAATTAACCAATCATCTCCACAGTGGACTGAAAGAGTACGAAACACGGCAGCCAAGTGTAGTTACATCATACTAGTACATGGCTAACCCACGCTATCACCATATTTCTTGGCTTCCGTGCGACACCTATCTCTAGTAATCTAGCAGCTTGTATCGCTTCTCCCTTCTCGTCACTATCAAAGTGCGGCGGGCTTGCGTTTCTGCCGTCTATTGAGGTCGGTTAACTATCACATGTTAGCAACATGCCAAGAGCATTCTAAAAAAAATCCTTTCACGTTCCGTTTTCAAAAAGAAAAAAATCCTTTCACTTACGAATTTGCGTGTATGCTTTGAGCAACTTGCATGTCCTATACTGCTCCTGTTTGATACTCTAACTTAGCTAGAGGTTAGACTAACTCATGACTAACCCTGAACTAACTGTAGCCAAAGAGGTGTTTGGGTGACAGGGTTAGATTGACAATAAATGCACTTCATGGAGAGAGAAAAGTTATTTTTCAGTGGTCCCAATGAGAACTATCTCCAGTTAGCACCTCTTTGGTGGGATAGTTTTTTTGGTGGGTTCGGTGCAACTTGCTCCAATTTAAACCCTCATGCTTGGATACTATAGGGATATTTGAGCCCCAACTAGCTCAAACTAACTCTAACCCATGGATCCAAACAGGGCCTATGGCCAATCTCGACGCGGAGTAGTCGCGTGCACTGGGAAGCGGCGCTCTCTCGGCCGTCGCGCCACTTCAAAGCTGGCGCCAGTGAGAGGTCGCCTCTGCTCTGGCTGGGCATTAATGCGGCACTGACGCTCCAGGGCGATGCTGACTGTTTCACGCGGGAAGCGCGCGCTGGCAAGGGAGTATATGTTTTGAACCGTTTCAGGTGTAGTACTGGTAGTTTGCAAAACTACTCAATTATTGCACTCAGCTTCCTAAGAAATTGTGGTAAAAAACTTACTCCACAGCCCGCTTCCCTTGTCCTTCCTCTTCCACCGCCCGAGCACGGCCGTGGGAAGCGACCGGTCAACCCTTATATAGGAGTGCTAGCAGAAAAAGATGCATGCATGACCACAGAAATTTCCATATTAAAGCGCCACTCCGGTGGGAGTATGGCGTATGTTGTTACCTTCGGTCGGCCCATGGCTATCGGGCGACGGCGACCAGAGAATTGGCGGCGGGAGGGGAATGAATGCAGCTACTGTTTGGGTTCACCTTCCAGCTTAAATAAATGCGCAGCATCATGTGTACCCGCGGGTGCACAAATTGTAACATACTCGTGTCTGCTTAAGTGGGCGTCACGTAACTGGTGTGTGTGTGTGAGAGAGAGAGATTCTGAGAGACAGTGTGCTTGTGTGCGACTCTACTCTTCGGACATGTACTCAACCTTTTGCATCGGGATATAAGTATAATGGTATTTACTTTAGCTAGTGATTTACGTGGCCATGTTAACGTGGTTGTGTCAAAAAAAATGTCACTTCCTACTCGTGATTTGCGTTATATAATTACAAGCAAGATTCTCGTGCATTGCACGGAACATCAATATGCATTTTTTTACAAAACACCTGTTGTGATTGACCCATGCAGGAGTAATCCCATGTGTAAAAACTAATGACATCTCGAGAATTTTATCGGAAAACTGGTATCTCGAGAATGTCATTGAAAAAATGAAAGATGAGAGATAAGGCGAGGAGGAGTGGAGCGTGGTGGTGACTGGTGGTCGGAATGGGCGGAGGCATGGGATGGACGGTGCCGGCAGGTGGCAACGGCCACCATGCATGCTGGATTGTTCTAGAGACTTATTACTTTTTTAATTGCTGAGCAATGAGGTTGCGGGAGATAATGATGTGGACAGAGGTGCGGGTATCTTTTGTAAAATTATCATAGTTTGCTTTCTAGCCGTCAGATATAGATCATACGGTCGGTATTACAAGATGGCAGGCACACCATCATCGCCAACTTTTTTTTATAAGGGTACATATGATAAGTTTGCTGACTACTAAAGTAAAGTGGAATTTGTCCATGTTATGCAAGTAAATAAAGGTGATTGTTTATCATACGGGTAAGGTTGGATGAAGGGTGGTAGGAACAAATGCTCCGCGTAGAGCATGTGTGTGTGAGATGGAGTCTTAGTGTGTGTGTGGGGTGTGTGTGTGTGTGTGTGAGTGTGTGTGTGTGTGTGTGAGAGAGAGAGAGAGAGAGAGAGAGATGTAGTCTTAGTTTGTGTGTGTGTGTGTGAGAGAGAGATGGAGTCTAAGTGTGTGTGTGGGGGGGTGTGTGTGTGTGTGTGTGTGTTTGTGTGTGTGACAGAGAGAGAGAGAGAGATGGAGTCCTAGTGTGTGTGTGTGTGGGGGGGGTGTGTGTGCGCGCATGTGTGTGTGTGTGTGTGTGTGTGTGTCACGGGGTCCTCTATGGCGGATGTAATTTAAGTGTGCATGGCTTCATCATAGAGAGGTGATGTGTATGGCAGAGGCCACCAACGATGGGGTGCGAGAGAGAAAATGCCTGTAGAGAGGGAAGAGAAGGTGCGTGCGCGTGAGAGGAGTCGACATCGTGAGAACGTGTTTGTTCGAGAGACACCGAGGAAGACTACTATATATCGATGGTGCATGTAGCCGGGAATTAAACAAAGGGATGGTCTTATTGGTTTCAGGGATATAGGGGAAGACTGAGAGGCGAGGGGGGGGGGGGTAGCTAGAAGGAGATTGTTAAGTGTGAGTGTGTGTTTTACCCATCCAGGCGGAAGTTATGTGCACAAAAGAGGAGAACGATTCGTTGCGGCGTTAGGATTGAGGGTAATTAACTACGTATGGAGACATAGAGACCTTGAACGTGCATGTGTGAGAGGTATACATGTATATGTGGGATGTGCGTGTGTGCGCGCGCGCATGATCGAGATAAAGGAAAGAAGACATAAGTCATAAGATCAACGACATGGGAGAGATGGATCGGTATGACAATATGCATGCATGTGAGAATGCAGGGAAGAAGGCTCGACAATTGAGCATGTGTTTTTGTCTTTAAGAGATAGTGGCGTGGGCTGGAGCATGCATCTATGGCGAGCAGAGGGGGTGAGGAGCAACGATTGTGCAGAAGAGATCAACCTATAAATGCATATGTATGGAGAGACATATATAGTGTGGGTGATAGGAAGCAAGACTCCGTGCGAGAAAGAAATGTTGGCGGAGAAACTACAGATAGATACAGAGATGGAGATGCTAGCTAGAGGGACATCCACTAGTTTGGGTGTTGGAGATGACCGTCGGGTGGTTCAAAGGGTGAAGTTATATATGTGTGTGAGAGGGCACTTGACTGCATGTAGAGAGAAACATATGAAGTGTGCGTGATAGGAATCAAGAGTGAGGGCGAGAAAGAAGGTTGATGGAGAATAAGATAAATAGAAAGATAAAGATGCTAGCTAGTGTGCGTTAGAGATAGGAGTCAAGTGGATCAGAAGGCTGGGTTATGTGTGTGTGTGTGAGAGAGATAGAGAGAGGGTGCATGTGAGTCACATACAAATAGATATCAGAGAGAAATGAGATCCAGAGAGACAGAGTTTTGTGTCTGCGAGAGAGAAAGATATTTCACAACGAGAGTGATAGCTAGAGAGACATATGAGGGAACGCAACATATCTCTAGGGAGAGAGGGTGTGTGTGATCAACATACAAGAGAATAATGGAGAAATATGAGACCCTGGGAGATAGAGTTTGTGTTTGTGTGTGAGAAAGAGATATTGAAGAGGAAGAGTCATAGGTTCTCATATCTAAGGAGCGAAAGACATCTGTGTATGAGGGGTGTGCGAGTGGCACACATGGGAATAGTAGAGAGAAATGAGACCCCGGGAGACAAAGTTTTGTGTTTGTGTGAGAGAAAGAGATTCCACATGGAGAATCATAGTTAGAGACACATAGCAGGGAGCGAGATATACTTAGAGAGAGATAGAGTGATGAAGGTCGAGGGAGAGAGTACCGTCAGTGTGTTACAAAGATAAAAGATCATTGTCGACATACAGGTAGCACGAGAGATACCTGAGAGACGATGAACGCGTAGAGGTCCAGAGAGATAGTCCTATATAAGCATGAGTGATAGCTATATGAGACGAATATCTGGATTAAAGGGGATTCAAATATTTAAACTGGAGATCACGACATCGATAATATCATAACGCAAATTGGTGTATCAAACATGCATGTTCATTTGAATTTGGGCACAAGTGTAATGTTATATAGTTTATCAATATTGGTGATCCATAGATTCTTCAATTACAAACAATGCATGGTTTATATGCAATTAATGTCTAACGGGATTACACTATATGTTGCGTGTGTGAAACACATTATACATGTTTGAGAATTTAAAAAACCCCACATGAAACACACATTAATTGGAGACAGTTAGCGAGGAATGCATACATTGGATTTAAACATAAAGTGGTTTCAAATATTTGAAAATCCAAATTGATGGGTACAACCTTATGAATCTGAGATCATGCCATTTGTAAGCCATATTTATTTATAAATGGTGTTGTGCTTTTGAAAGTATATATAAAAAAATGATGTATATAGAATGTAATTCCAATTGAAAATGGATCCCGCCCGAAAAAAATAGAATACAAACGGGAATCGAATTGAGTTGACGCGGTAAACGTGCACTCTGCAAAATTTGAACAAAGCAAGGAAAGTCGCATTAACCGCCCGAAACCAAAATCTGCGAGATGGAAATCACTACTGCCTATCCCTGCCATGCAAAGCCTATCTGCTGGATTTCTATAGGTTTCGATAGGGGTAGGTTTGTAATTTCACCCAAACGTGATGTACCGCCTCTCACCCAGATTCATACACGGTGGGTGCCAAAACACAGTGTGTCCTCGGCCGAAATCGACTCCCTCCCCAATTCATATTCTTTTTTTTGACCAAAATTCAGTAGGGTAAAACCCTACTGTGTGTCATTTTCATTATATAAAGGATAAAAGAGTGCATAATACAATGGTTGTTGGGAGAGCAACCAGAGTGGATGAGGTTACAAAGAAAGCAGAATTTAAGTTACAATATTATTCAAATATTGTCAATCCAGGATGACATTCCATCCTTAAGGCTAGGCTTGGCTCTCATTATGGTGAGCTTGAAGGTGCTGGTGAAGTTAAACTTGCATGATGCAATGGAGCATGGTATATTTTTAAATATCAGTCCATTTCTCTGATTCCATATGCTCCAGTATCCAATAGTCACAATCTCCATGAAGAAAGGAAAATTGTATCTTATTTTGCCATCAAAAATCATTTCATGAATGTGTAGATCAGTATTCCATTCAATGCCAATATTCCACCAGAAATTTTGACTAAAAGTGCATGAGAAAAGAAGATGAGTTCTGTCCTCCATGTCTTCATCATAACATAGAACATAGGAAGTGGAGTCCAAATGAAATGATTTTCTGAGAAGCAACTCACACGTGTTAATTCTGTCATTAAGCATCAGCCAGCAGAAAAATTTATGTCTGGGGAGGCAGCAAGTTTTCCAGATCCATTTGATGGGGTCAGCAGTGTCATGATGTCCCATAAGGAAGTTGTAAATCTTCTTGGTCATATGAGTATTGTTGCCCCATTGGAAGATCCACTTATCATGGCCATTGTGATCCCTAATATTGCTAAGTTGATCTGACAAGCTGTGAAGTTGTTGGTGAGCAATAATTGACAGGGGAAGCTGAAATAGTTCATATATGTTTTCCATATCTTTGGTTACCATAATGGAAATATGTTCCTGAAGTGTAAATGAGTATAATTCAGGGAATTTAATTTTCATGACATTGCCATCCCAGTTATCATTCCAATTCATATTCATACATGGTGGGCGCCAAAAACAAACTCTCGTCGGCAAATATTCGGTGTATGCGAGATTACTGTCCTATCCCCAACCGACTAATGTTGTTGTGATGTAGTAGAAATTTGAAACGGGGGCTAAGTTTGTAAATTTCCTAGAATTTGAGACAAGCGTGCCCTGAATACATGGTTCCCCCCTTCCTCTCTACCTCCCTTTTCCCCATTCATACTCCATGCGCGCCAAAACACCCTCTCCACCCCACCCTCCTCCGTCTGCCGCCGTCTGCCACCCCATCCACCGCCATCCTCCTCCACCATGCTAGAGCTGATACCCCAACGCAGCCGTCCATTACAAGAGATCAACCTCTCTCATCCACGCCTTCAGACCAGGATCCTTGCATCCCTTCCTCTCGCTTCATCGCCGCCGTCGTCCACCTTCGCGGCGCTGCTCCTACGACCGTCTCGTCCACCGCACCCCGCCGCCACAGTCTACCATCCTAGATCCGCTTCCATGCCGCCGACAGCCATCGCTACCGCAGCACCGTCAAATTCTCAGCAGATGCGTACACGGCGCCTCACCAGAGGCGGTACTCTTTCGTATCTGCTCAACTTATTTATCACAGCAAGAAAATAGATCGCCACTGCTTTACTCTGATTTCTTGTCTTGGTTGCGAAGTTGCCTTTGTCCGGTTTGCACCTTCAGATCCGCCATGGCACGCTCAACACTATACTCCCAATGCTTATGGTTTTCCCCTTTTATATTCCACACTAGTTAAATCACAGTAGACTAAATTTCAAAATTGGGTCAGTCGATTTATCAAAGCTCGCCGGAGTTCGCCGGTGCGATCGAAGGGGCTCGGGTGGTTGTGGGGCCTCGCCGGACAAAGAAAACTCAAAGTGGGTGGGGGTTGGGGCGTGGGTGGGGGGTGGGGGTGGCGAAGGAACATAGGCGATGGGGGCCGGTGGTCCGGCCGGCGGCCCATGCGGTGTTCTGTATGGGAAGAATCAGAGACGAGGAAGAAGAAGGGTTAGAAGACGTAGGATCTTCATCCAACCGCCTGAAATGGTCGAGAGAGAGTTGGGAATTGCATTCTTAATGCTCTCTGGTTCATCATGTGTGGGCACTGCGCAACCAACATTTTATTATCCAAAATCTGCTTGCTCTTCTTTACCATGTTCAATAGAGCTGGACTGTACGTGATCGATAGGCTTTCAATTACTAGCGGCAATACAACACCGTATTTTCAAGCCAGTTCCACTTTCCCAATTTATATATCGTGGTTATGGTGTACTCCTGTTATGTACACTATGATCTGCCTAGTTGCTGTGTGCTCTTGTTATCATGGTTTGGCAATAAACTCTCTATACAAGTATATTATGAACATATCATCTGCCACTATCCTTACTTACGGAGCCTATTTTTTGTGTACTTGTGCCAGATTATATAAATGCACGCACCATATTACAGCACACATGAGCTCTCTCATCGAATCCGGTGATAGCACATAAGTGTTTTGGGCGCCCTATATTAGAATATCATCTGCATTACAAAGATAATCTCACAACTATTTATGTTTTCATGGTTCTCAGATATTATACGCAATTACAGTGAATATCAAAATCCGCGCATCAGAAGAATATTGTGGAACACTGCAATGACTTACAAAATTGGCACTAAGGCATTGAGTTCCATTCTGGAAGCAATGAAACTCATACGCTCCCCACCTGTTGATTCTTGTTCAGAATATCATCCTAATGACTATTCTAACCTCGAGGAGTCAAAGGCGGATGGCCTGTCCTGTTCACCCATCAAGGTGCCTGTTCTAATTTGGCAAGGTTTTATTGATTGCGAGTATCTTGCATATGTTGTCTTGCATTTCTTCTACTTTGTTGCACCGCCATCTGCTTAGTTTACTCATGATATAACTCGAGATGCCATGCCCATCCATTATCAATACATATTCCATCTGTCATCATACCATGTTTTTCCACTCAAATGATGTTCTTATGCATCAGACTTCAAAAAGGAAGAGGGTGATTGCCGAACCTGAAGGAGCACCAGCAAAGTCCTTGAAAAACATGGTGGTGCTAGAGAAATCAGACAGCGCCCCACTTATATTGGTTGTACAACCAGTGACACAAAACATAGGACCGACTCCAGCAGATTGTACCCATACTTCACTGGCCACACCACTAGCCCCACCACACAGGACCTGCACTCCAGCAAAAGGTATACCGATTTCATTTACCATAGCACCAGCCGTACCACAGAAAGATCCACTCCAGCAAAAAGTACAACAAGTCCACCGGCCGAAGACCTATCCCAACTGCAGAGACGGCCAATTCCTGCAGATTGGAACCCCATTCCATTTATTCCCAGCTTAAAAGACAATGCTTTCAATGTTGTTAGGGACTACGTGCATATATTCCCATCATGGGAAGATTATAGTGAAGACAAATACCATTTTCACATCTTCCTGTCCAACTTACGTGTTAGTGCTATTATTCATGGTTATTATTTTCCTGTTTTCTGCTGATCGAACGCATCAATGTTTTAAATTACATTTTTGTAACTAGGCGAGGGTCAACTGGATAGTCATGACGAGCAAAGCTTGCTTGTGCTTTTCAAGGAAGCATTGCATCAGTATCGATGTTACCTGAGGAAATCACACTTTGATGGCAAGTCTATAAACGAATTTCCGGTGAAGTCTCCTGTGCTAAATTTAGAAGACATTGAATGGAAAATCCTTGTTATGCACTGGTCTCGTTCCCAGGATGAGGTACTGTCTATGAAATCACATGACAATTTGAACTTCTACTTTTCCGCATGTGCCTTACGGATCTTTTTTGCAGGAAATCTTCTTGAAGAAGAATTCCGGTTTGAAAAGAACGACAGGATATCGCAAATATCCTGCCTGCTGCTTTGCTCTTGTTAGTACCTATTGTCCTGTATCACTGTACTTGCATACATACCTGGTTCATTATGTGATAGCAGTATGAATGATAGCTTGCTTATCAATTGTTCGCTCCAAAGTATCTAATCTGTATGAATGGTTACATTAGTGTAGAATATATCCAATGCCAATGAATTTTTTTAGCTCTACATTGTTCTTGTAAGTACATGTTGTCCTTTATCAGTGTACTTATATTGACAGGTAGTTGTTCATGTACTATCACTCTGCAGCTTATTTTCCTTTGCCCTCCATTTTCTACACATCAGATCTATATTTACTCTTACCATAAGGTTGGTACTGAAGAAGTTTAGTTGTGCATTGCTCTTGGCTGTGCCTTTTGCCTGTATCGCTGCACATACATTTATAGCTACTTGGTTATGTAGCATCACTCTTCATCTTATCTTAAATATTCTCCATTTTTTCTTATATTATCACATCTATATTTACTCTTAACCAAATGTAGAATAAAGGCAATGCTTATGAAGAAGATTTTGTGCTAAACTTCTTGAATTGCCCCCCCCCCCCATCAGCATGGACAAGGGCTTTATAGAGCCTGTCTTCACCAGCCTTCAAACTTTATAGATTCTGTGCTAAACTTCTTGAATTGCCCCCCCCCATCAGCATGGAAAATTGCCCCCCCTCCATAATGTAAGTTTTTCCTTCTCAAGCCTTCAAACTTTGTTGTGTATATTTGGTTAGGCATGACTGCAACATCATTTTATTTTGGTGTTTGCATCAAATTGCATGTTAAAATTTTATTATGTACATAAACAAAAGTTTGTCCTTCTCAATTTAATTTTTCAGTTGTACAAGCAAGTTCCTTCTTCATACCATGTAAATTAAAGTATACAACGCAAGTGATCTTCTTTTACCTTTGCATGTATGTACATTCTTCATCGTAATCCGGTGGTGTGGTGAACCTACCCACTATAGCACAATGTCATATTCTGCAATGTCTTAAATATGAACAATGTCATATCATTCTACTATTATTTAAACCGTCTCTTTATTTGCCAATCTGAAATGGGATAAACTGACAGCACACTAACCATTGATACTTATGAGTTCTTGATCTATAATCCAGTGGTGTCGTGAAGCTGCCAACTCATTCACAATGTCATTTCCTGCCATGTCTTGACCTGAACAATACCATATTGTGTTAATGAAATTTTAAACTGTGTCACTTTATTCGTCAAGAAGAAATGTGATGAATTGTCAACCTTGATACTTTTATGTGCAAAACACATCATCATGCCTTGTTTATCTTTCGAGTGAGGAAGATATAAGTGTTGAACAAGCGCAGATCTCATCATCTTGCTCAGCTGCTTGCTTGCTGCAGCTCCCAATGAGGCTAACCTTTCTTGAACTCTATTGAAGTCTTTGTCGGTTTTGTATATTATTTTGTCGGCGTGTTTATTTGCACTGGTGGCGATCTTTGATGCCTAGTGTATGTAATCTGCTGTCTGCTTGTGCTTTATTATCATAGTGGCGAACTTTGATGCCAAGTGGATGTAATATGCCGTAATTTCTTTATTGTATAGTCTTGGTTTTTTTATTCACGATGCTGCAGTTATTTTACTGTATATATATCCTGTCTTCGCAGTAAACCGACCAAATCGTAAAATTACGGTACATAATCGGGCCGTCATGCAATCACGATGTATGATCCGCATCATGGGCCCCGTCAAACTGGCCCACTAGTAGATTCTGGCCTTTAATAGGCCGAGTAACCCCCGACCCTCTTTTCGCAAGAAAACTCAATGGGCTTTTAGGAGGCTGCGAAGTAGGTTGGGCCTAAAATGTGCCGAATAACTCACGGGCCGGCAGCAGCCCGAAATGGACCCGGCCCATGATTGTGCGAATCAATTCACGGGCTTTTAACAGGCCAAAGTTGTCTCGGTCCTTGTTTGGCCCAATCAGGTATCGGCTGCGAGCAGGCCGGATGCAAACCAGGCCGTAGTTAGGCCCAACTATATGACGGGCTTTTAACAGGCTGAAATTAATATAGGGCCGAAATGTTAAACTGGCCCTTAACAGGCCGAAACTAATATCAGGCCGAATTACTAAATGTGCCTTTAGGAAGTGGGCCCAAAAGCATAGCGTCCAGTTAACGGGCCGAATCTGATATGGGCCATAATTGAGCCCAAAGCCTCTTAAAGGGCCGGACCTGATATGTGCCGTGATTTGGCCTAGAAAGTGGGAGGCTTTTAACGGGCCGGATCTTATATGGGCCATTATTAGGCCCGGAACGTGGCAGGCCATTAAAGGACCGGATCAAATATGGGCCGACATTTGGCCCAAAACATGGCAGCCAGTTAATGGACCGGCCTACTAGGGTCCTCAATATCTTGTGGGCCTACAGCTGGGCCGGCCCATTAATATCGGCGAAATCTCGTGGGCCGTTAGTTGGGCCGGCCCATTATGATCTGCAAGAATTTTGTGGGCCTTTACCTGGGCCGGCCCATTATGGCACACAAAAATGTTGTGGTCCTTTACCTGGGCCGACCTATTATGGCCCGCGAAATCTTGTGGGCCTTTAGCTAGGCCAGCCCATTATGGTCCGCAAAATCTCGTGGGCCTTTAGCTGGGCCGACCCATTATGGTCCGCAAAATCTTGTGGGCCTTTCGTTGGGCCGACCCATTTAAACTTGATGGGCCGTGCCACGTGTCGACATATCATAGGCGCCTTCTGTCCAATGAGTGGATGACATCTGTCCCAACGATGAGCCGACACGTGTTTCCCCCAGCCAATGATGATTTTACACGTGGAAAATCCCCATTGGTCGGGGGCTGTTAACGGGTTATCGGATCCAAAACCCGACCCGATAGCTTAACGATGTTCCGTCACGGTGGATGCCACGTGTCAGTCACCCTTGACGAAAGCACTTCTGTGACGCCCGATTTATCATCATGGAAGTGGACACTTCCGTGATGATAATTTTGGTAATGTCATGGAACACTTCTATGATAGCACATGTATGACTATCTAGATTCTGTCATAAAATCGTCATGGATGTACATGCATGACAAAAAACGCGACCTAGTATGACAAACACGTATCATCATGGAAGTGTATATTTTTTGTAGTGAATACAACCTAATGAGTTATGTTTGGGTATATTTGCATAGAAGTTATATTGTTATGGATCCTCCAACATGTGGTGCTTCTTGAGAACCTTTTGCTAGCCAAATTTTCTATACCAAGAGGGAATACTGCTTGTGCATCCAAATCCTTGTGCCAAGTTTCTTCCATGAGTGTCCACCATATCTACCTATATACAGTATTACCCCACCGTTCCAAGTAAATTTGCATGTCCCATCTCTAAATCTTCAAATAAACTTAAGTTTTTTGTGCACGTACCACTGATGAAGCGGTAGGGGGTGGTCAGTATCTTCCATGCTAAGCAGGCTATTCTCATGATGGGTGTTTATTCACTTGTAATTGCATGAGAGAGGCTTGTAATTGAGATGTCCAGTCCCTTGATCAAAACAAGAATAATGAAACAAACTCCCCTAGAAAGTGGATTGTATGGAGGGCACCTGAGGATTCAGCTAGCCATGGCTTGTGTTTGAATGGTTGAGGGGGAGTAAACTTTAGCTTTGCAACTGGGAACCACCTGATGACCCACAAGTGTAGGGGATCAATCGTAGTACTTTCAATAAGAGTGTTGAACCCAACGAGGAGTAGAAGGAAATGACAAGTAGTTTTCAGCAAGGTCATTTCTGCAAGCACTGAGATTGTCGGTAAAAGGTAGTTTGATAGCAAGATAATTT
This sequence comes from Aegilops longissima, assembly GCA_021605205.1. Lineage (NCBI taxonomy): Eukaryota > Viridiplantae > Streptophyta > Magnoliopsida > Poales > Poaceae > Aegilops > Aegilops longissima. The sequence continues at coordinate 224,577,669 of CM038679.1, forward strand.
GTAAGAAGTAACAAGTAGTAATAGTAACAAAAAGCGCCGCAAGGTAGCCCAATCCTTTTGATCGCAAAGGACAGGCCGGTATGGTTTCACATAATAAGTAAGGCATTCTTGAGGGCACATGGGAATTTCATCTAGTAACTTTCATCATGTTGGTTTGATTCGCGTTCGCTATTTTGATAATTTGATATGTTGGTGGACTAGTGCTTGGGTGCTGTTCTTACATGAACAAGCCTCCCACTTATGATTAACCCCTTCGCAAGCATCTGTAACTACGAAATAAGTATTAAGATAAAATGTAACCATAAAATTAAACATATGGATCCAAATTAGCCCCTTACGAAATAGCGCATGAACTAGGGTTTAATCTTCTATCACTCTAGCAACCCATCATCTAATAACTACTCCACAATGCATTCCCTTAGGCCCAAAGATGGTGAAGTGTCATCTAGTCGATGTTCACATAACACCACTAAGGGAATCACAACATACATATCATCGAAATATCAAACGAATACCAAATTCACATGATTACTTGCAACATGACTTATCTCGTGGCCTCAAGAACAAAGGGCACTACTCACAAATAATATCAATGCTCAAGATCAGCGGGGTATTAAATAGCATAATGGGTCTGAACATATAATCATCCACCAAATAAAGGATATAGCATCAACTACAAGATGTAATCAACACTACTAGTCACCCACAGGTACCAATCTGAGATTCCGGTACAAAGATTGAACATATGAGATGAACTAGGGTTTGAGATGAGATGGTGTTGTTGGAGATGTTGATGAAGATTGGCCTCCCAAACATGAGAGGGTTTTTGGTGATGACAATGGCTTCGATTTCCCCCTCCGGGGGGAAAGTTCCCCCGGCGGAATCGCTCCGCCGGAGGGCAAAAGTGCTCCTGCCCAAGCTCCGCCTCAAGACGGTGGCACTCTGTCCCGAAATTGCTAATGCGGTGCATCCCTTCATCATCACCATTTACTCTACTATAGCTCATCAAGCACCACAAGGAGGACCAATGACAAGAGCTTGCACACGTGCCAACGAAACCGAGGTTAACTCTTTGCTCTTCAAACTCCATTCAAATTCACATGAGAATTCGGTACTACCTCAAATGGAAACCCTGTGCATTCCTAGGTACCAAGGCGATGACCGTGAGTAAACTAGGACGGAGATCCACGCACCTGAGGAGGAGGAGGAAGTAGCACGGTCAACATGCGAAGCTACAAAGGATGTCCAAGGTTCTGGACACCCCGTCTTCCCGAACCCTCTTCCCTTTAATGCCCGGGCATTCCACCGTCCCCGGGCCTGCCCTCTAGACACCATGGTGGCGGCCGCTCCACAGGCATTACCCAGCCACCCGGTGCCAGTCCCCACAGGAGATGCACGCTACCTACCCCGGGTGCCCGGGCCATCACCCTCTGTCAAGTCCGGGTGCCCGGTCCCCCGGCCCCCGTGTGCCCGGCCCCCCTAATGCATCTACACCGAGGTGCCCGGACCCCTCCGGCTATGCCTGCGTGCACTATAGGCATATTGACCCTTGTACCCCTGCCCCCCCCCCCATTTCGTCCCTAGGCTATAAGTACTCCCCATCTAGCTCATTTCTAGGGTTAGGGAAGTATTGGATAGACATTGAAAGATCTTTGCTCATCTTTCACCTCCTCTTGGAGATCAAGACCTCCAAGGAGTAGATCCTCTTGTGGATTCAAGGCCTCCTCTTGGAGAATACTATCACCAAGACCTCACCTCCTTAGGAGTGGGAAGAACTTTACCCTAGTGCTATTTTCCTTGAATTGTTCTTGTATGCTTGTGGATCTCATGTGTGATACTCTAGTGGAGGTGTAATTGGGTTTTTTTGAGTGACTTTCCCCTTGTGTTCTTGTGAGTTCATCCCTCTCCCCCACCAAGTGAAGAAAGATCTTCCTCAGTATTTCACCCTACAACATCTTGGTATCATGAGCAAGGTTGATTCACATCTTGGAGCCCCTACCCCCATTTGCTAGCCTAATTTTATTGCTTTTTGGTCCCATTTTGAAAATCCCAACAACAATATCCCCAATTTTTTTCTTGCAATTTGTTGGTTCTTGTGAGATTTTATTGTTTTGGTCCATGCATTTGTTGTTTGGCAAGTGGATCTATCTTTTCCCCAACCATCCCCACATTTCCCACCAGGAAATCCACCCAATTTTGCATTTACACAAAATTTCCACCCAAATCGGCTACCCAGGGCAACCGCACCTCGAACCCCCGGGTGCCCGCACCCCCAGGCAAGTTTTCCCCGACCACCCCGTGCAGCCGCACCCCGAGCCACTGGGCGCCCGCACCCCTAGTTTCAGCCCAAGCCTAACTCTGTTTGCATCATAACTTTCACTACCGGATTCTGTTTTTCGTGTTCTTTAGCTCATTTTGTAGCTTGATGTCTGCAAGAACTATGTCAGTATTTCCCCAAAGAGGAAGGGATGATGCAGCACAATGACGGTAGGTATTTCCCTCAGTGATGAGACCAAGGTTATCGAACCAGTAGGAGAACCAAGCAAGACTACGTAAACAACACCTGCACACAAATAACAAATACTCGCAACCCGACGTGTTAAAGGGGTTCTCAATCCCTTTCGGGTATCGGCGCCAGAAACTGGCAAAAGGACGGGGTAAAGTTGTAATAATTTGATAGATCGAACGCCAAATAAAATAAAGTGCAGCAAGGAATTTTTGGTTTAATAGATCTGAAAATAAAAGAAAATAAAAGAAAATAAAAATAGATAGCGAAGGAAAATATAATAAAGAAGAGACCCGAGGGACGTAGATTTCACTACTGGCTTCTCTCGAGAAAAATAAAAAACGGTGGGTAAACGAATTACTGTTGGGCAATTGATAGAACTACAAAAAATCATGCCGATATCCAGACAATGATCATTATATAGGCATCACGTCCAAGATTAGTAGACTGACTCCTGCCTGCATCTACCGCTATCTAGCATGCCTCTAGTGTATCAAGTTCATGGAGAAACGGAGTAATGCGATAAGAATGATGACATGATGTAGACAAGATCTATTTATGTAGAAATAGACGGCATCTTGTTATCCTTAATAGTAACGATACATACGTGTCTGTTCCACTTCTGTCACTGAGATCAAGCACCGTAAGATTGAACCCATCACTTCCCATTGCAAGATAAATAGATCAAGTTGGCCAAACAAAACCCAAATATCGGAGAAGAAATACGAGGCTATAAGCAATCATGCATATAAGAGATCAAAGAAGACTCAAATAATTTTCATGGATCAAAAGATAGATCTGATCATAAACTCAAAGTTCATCCGATCCCAACAAACACACCACAAAAAGAGTTACATCATATGGATCTCCAAGAGACCCTTGTATTGAGAATCAAATGAGAGAGAGGAAGCCATGTAGCTACTAAATACAGACCCGTAGGTCTACAAACAACTACTCATGCATCATCGGAGAGGTTCACGCTCGAACTTCTAAAGGCGCTGGCCAAAAACAAATGGACAGACCAAAGCCTCGATGAGCATTTGAATTATCTACATAATACAGTTCTTCCCGCGGGGAAACTGTGTCCTACTAGTGTCGAAGAGGCCAAGAAAGTCATTTGCCCTTTTGATTTGCCACACATTAGGTACCACGCATGCATCAATGATTGCATCATTTATCGGGGGGAGCATGCGGAAAAAGCAACACTCCACTATGCAATGATTCTCGATACAAGAAGGCAGGAAAGAAAGCTCCTCAGAAAGTTGTATGGTACTTTCCGATCACTCCCCGTCTGTAGTGGTATTTCGTAGATCCTAAGGAAGCAAAGCTCATGCGCTGGCATAGGGAGAGGAAGAAGCCCGACGATGGAGATGATTCGAGGCTGAGACACCTCGTAGTTGGTAGCCAGTGGAGAGCATTCAACGCCGTATATGGATTTGCTGCAGAAGATCCAAGGAACATCGTGCTTGGTGTGAGTACCAATGGCATGAATCCATTTGGAAACCAGAATACCAACCACAACACGTGGCCCGAGTTTGTATGGATGTACAAGCTCCCCCCATGGAAGTGCATGAAGACAAAGTAGATACACATGAGCATGCTGGTTCAAGGGTTGAAACAACCGGGAAATAGTATTAACCTGTATATGGGGCTTTTGCAAGAGGAGCTAGACACGTTATGGAAAACATCAACATGGACATGGGACGCCAGCAAAGGAGAATATTTCCATATGAGAGCCGCGCTGATGATGACGGTGCACGACTATCTCGGTTACGGGTACACCTCAGGCCAGGTGTGCCACATATACTGTGGATGCACGAGGTGCATGGATGATACAACGTGTCAACAACTTACGTCAACGAAAGATGGCGGGTCCAGGAAAATCATGTACATGTGGCATCATAGATGGCTCGAAAAGAATGACCCATGGAGAAAGCATGGATATCTATTCAATGGGTTGGCTGAGCTTCGAGGACCTCCACGTAAGACGAGCGGCACCAAAATCGACGAGCTATTGAGAAACTGGGCACAATGCCCTGCGTCGAGAAAGATGAAAAAGGCGCCGGAGCCGCTGCTGAAGGTATGGAAAATGAGGTCTGTTTTCTGGGACTTGGAGTACTGGCCCAATCACGACACGCCTCATTGCCTTGATCCAATGCATATCACGAAGAATGTCCTCGAGTGCTTGCTTGGCACACTGATGAACATGCAGGAGAAGACCAAGGACGGGCCGAAGGTAAGGAAAGACTTGCAAGATTTTAAGATCAGGAAAAATCTCCACCGTAAAAAGTTGATGGAGGAGACGGAGACGGAGATGGAGATGGAGATGGAGGAGGGGGAAAGGGGCAGAAAAGTCAACAAGAAGGAGTAGAATTATTGCCCCCCTTCTTACTTCACCTAAGTGTGAAGGAGATCGATCAAATCATCAAGTGCCTTATGGCAATCAAAGTCAGTTCCGGTTACTGTGGGAGGATAAGAAGATTTCTAGACCCCAAGAAGAAAAGGTTCAGCGGGATGAAGTCTCATGACTGTCAGGTGACAATGACGCAGATACTCCCGGTTGCCATTAGAGGAATAATGGAGAAGCACGCCCGTGACACGCTTACTGGTCTGTGCAACTTCTTCGACGTTATATCTCAAAAGTCCAAAAGTGTGAAGCAGCTCCGGAGGCTACATGAAGAGATCGTTGTCATACTATGTGAGCTTGAGATCTACTTCCCGCCCTCATTCTTTGACGTTATGGTGCATCTGTGTGTCCACATCATGGACGACATCACCGACCTCGGGCCGACATTCCTTCACAGCATGATGCCGTTCGAGAGGATGAATGGGGTCATCAAAGGATTCGTTCGTAACATGTCCCGTCCTGAAGGGAGTATCGTCCAGGGGTATATGACGCATGAGTGCGTCTCCTTTTGCGAGAAGTAGATAAGCATCAGAGACCCTGTTGTTGGTTTGCCCATCAAGAAGCATGATGGGAAGCTCGAAGGAGATGGTCACAACAACGGCCGGAGGGAATTGCACGTGGACTACTTGGATCGAGGGAACACCATTGACAGGGCTAACTTAGTAGTGCTACAACACCTAGATGTGTTAGATGATTATGTGGCACAACACAAGGAAACCATCGCAAAGAAGTACCGTGATAAGGGGATGCTCAAGACGGACGACGAAGTTACTGTAGAGCACAACACCACTTTCTTGCGTTGGTTTAAAGAGCAAGTTCTTGAAAATCCCCCGGAAGAGGGCAGTTCAGACGGATTGCTCATACATGCCTTAGCACATGGCCCCGCGCCCAACTCGCAACCTATCAGTCCTACGATATCAATGGGTACACGTTCAAAACGGAGGCCAAAGACATGGACAGTGATTACCAGAACTCCGGGGTGACAATTCAATGCTTGACCGACGCCAACAGCACAGATAAAAGATTCTACGGAAGGGTCGAAGAGATGTGGCAGCTTGACTATGCTGGAATGCACGATGCGACGATGTTCCTTGTCAGATGGGCCAAGGACGTCGTAAGAGAAAACAAGTATTGCACCACTGAACGTGAAGAGCAATCCTGTGAACGTTAACGTCATCGCCAAAAATGAGCAATGGGTACACGCTAAGCACGTAACACAATGCTTCTTCATAACCGACCAGGCTAATCCCAGCCGTGTTGTTGTGAGGAGATCCAAAAGGAGCATCGTCGGAATGGATGGAGTCACCAACAAGGAAGACTATGACCAATACGGCAACCTGATGAGGGAAGATGATGATGACGATGAAGCACACGTGAAAAGAAGAATCAATACTACATTACCTAAGAAAGATCGTACTCCATGGCTCCGGAAAAGTCACAAGGAGGGGCTCAATTACTCGGCGACGAACAAGAAAGGGAAGATGCTCAATGTGAAATGTCGTTGGACGCAGCGGATCGAAACCTAATATATATATATATATATATATATATATATATATATATATATATATATATATATATATATATATATATGTATCTATTTTGTATACGCACTTAAGTACCGTTATCGGCCAATTGATATGTTACCACCACATGCATGGTTCCGTTGATATTCGGGCAGTGGGGAAGAGGGAGACGCCGTCGTCCGGAGAAAAACAAAAAAACAAAAACAAATGGGAGAAAGCAGTACAAAAGAAAAAGTAAAGTTAATAGAAAAGAAAAGGAAAACAATAAAAGAAAAGAAAACTAAAAACTAGAAAAGGAAAATAATAAAAAGAAAAGAATAAAAATTGGAACAGTTAGCAGTAGCTTTTTTTTTTGGTCCAACGGTATAGCTAAGATAGCTATAGCACTGGATCCTAAAAAAGCGCTACTACAATGTGCCATTAGCAGTAGCACTGCATTACAACCCAGTGCTATAGCTAAGATAGCTATAGCACCGGATCCTAAACCAGCGCTACTACTATTTTGAGTTAACCACCGCGAGGGCTGAAATTTTGCCAAGTCCGTCAAGTCCCAACCCCACTCTCCCCACACCCTCTTCCCCCACTCTGTCGCCGCTGCCGTCGCCCTGCCCGCCCTCGCACTGTCCCTCGCCCTTGACCGTCGGCCGTCGCCCCTGGCCACCGTCGGCCTCATCGCCGACCATCTCTCGAGCCTGCCCTCGACCTCAATGGCGTCTCCCCTACCCTCCCTCGACCACAACACCGCCCCCGCCTCTCCCTTGCCCGCGCGCCCTCGACCTTGCCATCACCGTCGCCGTTGGCCGCCCTCGACTGCCGCCGCCCGAGCCTAAGCTCCCTCGCCGTAAGCATGTCCTCTCCCCTACCCTCCTCTCTCTCTCTTCTCCCCTGCCCTCCTCTCTCTGTTTAGGGCAAATTTAGCAAATTTTAGGGCAACTTAGCAAATTTAGCTAAGTTAGCCAATTTAGAAAAGTTATCAACTTTTCTTAGCAAATTAGGGCAGTAGCTGATTAGCAATTTTATTTTGTTTTTTAGCAAGTTAGAAATTTTTTGTAGCAAGTTAGAAAAAAATAGGTATAAAAAATAGTAGGATTTAAAAAAAACAGTAGCAAAGTTTAAAAAAATAGTAGCAATTTTAAAAACAGTAGCAAAAAATTAGGTATAAAAACAGTAGTAAATTGAAAAACAGTAGGAAATTTAGCAAAGTAGCTAAAATTGGTTTTTGTAGGTAGAAAAAGCAGTAGCTAAAATTTATAAAAAACTGTAGGTAATTAATTTTTGTAGGTATATGAATTAGCTATAAAAACAGTACAAATTTTTAAGAAAAAACTGTAGCTAATTAGGGCAGTAGCAAATATAGCTAGGGCCAATTTATTTTAGCAAATGAGCAAATTTAGGTAGGGCAAATTTGTTTACGGCAGTAGCTAATGGTTAATTTGCTAATTCCTGGAAATCTGTCATATAATGTTGCCTTGTTCTCTTGAGATAGCATCAAATCTGTTATATGAACTTGTGTCAGTTGTCGAAAAATATCTGAGTGGCCTATGTTTTGCGAGAATGTTGATTCATTTCCGCTTCGGCAAATTTCAGGCGCTCCATATGTCCACTTTTTAGCAAAGCTCATGCCGAAAATTTCCGTGATTTTCGGCATGACTTGTGCTAGAAACTAGGACATATGGAGTACTCGGGATTTGCCGGAAGGGGAATGAATCAACATTCCGACCAAATATAGGACCCTTCTTTCTCTTCATTATATCTTTTATTTACAATTGTTGAATAGGAAACATGTCTACCGACGCCGAAGTCATGGGTGGTTCTACTCGCCACGAAGACCCCATCGAGGCAGCAAATCACTATTTCGATTACCTGGATGGACACCAGATGGGGTTGCACGGTGATGGCAGTGGCACTGATGCCGACACCGGCACCGGCACCGACACCACCCCCGAGACCCGCATCGATGCTATCATAGCCGGTAATGCAACGAAGAAGAAGAGGACACAAAGACGAAACGAGCTTGGCATCGGACAAATTGTGGTCATGGAGATGCACCCAAGTAGTTAGAGCCAACGATGCCGGAGGAAGCACGCTCGTGCTGGGGCAACTAACTTCGATGCATCCTCAGGGAAACCGCCAACATCAACAACGAGAGGTTGAGGCTCATACCACATATGGAGAACATGCTCCTAAAGAAGTTGCACAATAGGTTCTTGTTCCCCGGCCGAAATGAGGTCAAATATAAAGATCAGTGGGAATACGTCGCCATGACAAAGATAAACGAGAAGGCGATGGTGACGTTCACCAACGACTTGTCCACCTGGAAAGTTTGGGTGAAAAAAGTGATTGTGAAGAATGAACCGTGGTCCAAGATTCATGCTGATAATCCATCAATAACGGAAGAGGACTTTGCAAAATTCAAGGAGAATTGCGGTAAAGAAAGTGTCAAGGCAAAGTCGGAGAAAATGAAGGCGCTCCAGGCCAGGAATGCGCCTCCCCACTGCCTCCAAAGCCGTGGTTACGAGGGGAAGAGGCACGTATGGGCCAAGGAGGACGCCGAATGTGACAGTCACGGAATCCCATACCCCTTGGCGGAGTTCACTGACCCGCTGGAGCATGACTGGATCAGGGCCCGGTACAAGTGGGACAAACTCAAAAAGATATTTTACATGGACCCGAACACGAGGGAGTTCATGAGGCTTCTGGTAATTGTTATATTACCACATTATCATATTAGCTTCCAATCAATTCGACTTCAAGTTTTGTCACATTAGTAAACCATCTACGTTCCTTTTGCAGAAAGAGCAGCACCAAAAGGCAGCCGAAGGCGATGAGTCATCACAGTCGTCGGCGAGGCCCACGTGGGACACCCCATTCAACCGGGCCCTAAACATACTGAAAAGGTCCCGGTGGACAAGCCGCCTTCCTATGGACGTGTGCACGGTGTCGGAGATGGCGCCTCGTCGAAGACGTGCTACCATGAGGAGCCAGAGGAAAGAAGGAAGAGACGGTCGATCGTCACTCAGCACAGCATCGACGAGAAGGTCGCGATTGCGGTCAATAAGACCAAAGCTGAGACCAAAGAAGAGTTGCTAGGGGCCATCAATGCAACGGTCACTGACGCGGTGGACAACTTGCTTCCGGCACTTTTCGATTTCACGAAGAACAATCCAAATGCACGGCCGGAGGACTTTCCCCTTCCCAACTTTGTCGGGAGCAATTCGGCGTACACCACAGCACCAACACCTGCTCAAGCAACCGCAAAAGGTCCCTCTCCTATTCATAGCAGCCCGACCTCCATCTCTTGCATGCTCGGTGGGCCTTCATCGCTAGCTGAGCTCGATGCCCTCACGGTAATTACGCGGCATACCCTTTTCACCAGCATGTCTATAGTCTTCCGTTTCAGTTGCCTTTTGGATGTTTTACGTCGTAGACATGTCTCCTTCGTAGGCCGACGACACCCCGTGCACCCTACTCTACGACATCAAGGGCCAGAAGGTGGCCGTGGGAAAGGCAATGATCGTGAAGCCAAAGGACCTCATGTTCCACAACCGAGAGATGCCCGATGGCGTCTTCAAGGTTAACGTGGCCAGTGTCTTAGCGGGCTTCGAGGATTTGCCTCCTCCAGTACCAGTCGATGACGACGAGACCCCTAAGATGATTGGCGCATGCAAGAGCTAGTTCTTGCCTTGGCCGAAGTCTCTTCTTCGTCTCGAGGCGCCTAGTATCACGCCAACGCCACCTTCTCAAGAAGGCATGAACACCACCCGACCTACCAAATTACCTGCACCTATCATGGCGGGTGATAGCGGACGACGCGAGGGAGAGCCTCCATTAGTGCAAGATGATGTCGCCCCCGCTGTTAAAGAAGCAAATGTTGATGATGACATGGAGAATGATGATGATGACCCAGACAAGTATTTCAATACCGCCTATGATGATGGAGGATTGATGGCTCAGGACGATGAAGACTCATGCTATGAGCATGGAGATGATGACTTGATGCTGCCTGATTTGCCGGAGCTGTTATATCCTAATGCGAAATGCAAAAAGTCTCTCTTCAAGCGATCCCCGCTGGAGAGGCCTCTAGATGCTGCCTGTACCCAGCAACCCCCCAAGGCCCATCCATTGATTAGACCGACGACACTGGGGGTGGTAGTTAGGGAAGGTATAGTGGGCTCCCTACCGCCACCCACCCAAAGGACGAGACCGGACAAGAAAGGCCCTAAAGGTGCCAGAGCTGCTTCAAGCAACCAGCCGCCTCTGAAGCCCCGGGTGGCAGACAGAATACATGTCCAAGGTGCGAAGCGCTTCCATGTCGCCGGCGAGCCGATCCTACCCGCCAAAGTGCTAGAGCACCTAGTGAACAATGATCTAAGGAGACTGCATGAAGATGTGCTGGCAAGAGAGAAAAGCCTTCTGATCGTGAAAAAACCATGATACCCGCTTTATGCGGCTCAGGTGCCGGGTGGGAAGTTGTACGTCGAGAATTGGCCCGCGAATAACTTCATCCTGCGATTTGACTACATCTACGACATGTTCCACATGACCAAGCTGTATTTCCAGTTCATCCGCATGTATGCGCTGTATCTACACTACTTCATCAGGGTCGAGAACATACAATATATCGGCATCGCGAACCTGTTCTATATGCACGAGAGCTTATTGGCAGTTTGCAAAGAGCACCGTGACTATGCGAGCAAGTACCTCGGCGACCTAATGATAGCTAATAAGGACAAGGAAGTGATTCTCGTGCCTTATTATCCCACGTAAGTCATCTGCACATATTCTTTCGTAAGTGTTAATCATTCCTTTGCAAGCATGGAGGCTAATTTGAGGTGTACTTAATTTGCGCATCGGGGGGGGGGGGGGCGTCCTCATCGTTCTGTACCCAGAATACTCCCATGCTATGTATTGGACTCATCGAAGAACCTCAGGAAAAAGGATTACAAGCACATAAAGATAAAGAGTGTTCTCGATAGTGCCCTTGTCAGATTTCGGGTTCCGGCAGACCCTTGAGGTTCGAACACTGGGGTGCGCGCGGAGATCTTTCCCCTACCAACTCACGCGTGAATGGATTGCGAGGGATCTAAACTAGGAACGATGAACAACACAAGAGACACGAGGTTTATACTAGTTCGGGCCACCATTGTGGTGTAATACCCTACTCTAGTTTGTGGTGTGGTGGATTGCCTCAGGGGCTGATGATATACAGTACAAAGAAAGAACAGCCTCACGAGGGTTGTTCTTGAGCTGGTGTGACGAACTGCTTGGGTGAGTTCAGCCACCTCTCTCTATCTCTTGCGAATACCTCTCCCCTCTCTCTGTGCTGGCTAGTCCTATTTATAGAGGAAGGCCCTGGGCCTCTTCCCAAATAATGAGCGGGAAGGGCGCCAACAATTGGCCATTTTGAAGGGGAACATCTAGTACACTTATCCTGACTAAAGTTGGTCTTCGACTGCCAAAGGTTCTGACGGTTACGCCATCCTGGGCTCCACGATGACCTCTTTCCTGCCGCTCTGCTGGTCTTGGTCTTGTTGCACCGAAGTGGTAACCTTTGCCTGATGCCTTGGCCTGTGCTTGCCTCCTTTGCACCAAAGGGGAGATGAGGACACTGCGTGGGCAGGCGCCCGCCTGGTCTCGATCGTCATGGCTTGCGTCACGCGGCACCCTCGTGAGGTACCGTGTCTTGATCTCTCCGCCTCCTCACGAGCCTGCCTGACAAGGCTGCTCCTGAGGAAGGTTCCTGTCGTCCGCCCCGCGAGGCTTGGCCCCTCGCGAGGGTCTTGAGCTTGAGCTGATGAAGCTGGGCCATGCTGGGCCCCCATTGGAGCCACACCGCAGGCCGCAGGGAGGCAAGTCTGGGGACCCCTGTTCCCAGAACGCCGACAGTAGCCCCCGGGCCCAAGACGCGCCCGGACATGGCTTAGCAGAGAAGCGAAGTGTCAAGTGCGAAGAGCCGTGGGCCCCAACAGCCTGCGGCCTTGGGCGCCGCGTGGCAATTGATTGGTCGTGGGCGTCGCCACTTCCCCATGACACCTCATTACACGCCTCGTTGCACATAGCCATTCCACTTTCGCCGTCCGCGCACTCCCGGGTCTTCCTTCTTCCTCTGGCTCCAACTTCCGCCCTCGATCCAACTCGGACTCTCACCCTTCCTGTCTCCATGGCGCCAATGAAGAAGGAAAAGGCGAGGAAGCCCCCTTCGTCGATCGATCTATCATAGTCAACCCCGAGGCCTTGGGCAAGGTCCGCTCTGCTCTTGCCACCATCTTCAATGAGTGTGGCAGGACCACGGCATGACCTGTGTCCCATGCCTCCCCTGACAGGATTGTCATGGAGGTCCGGTTCTTCGCTGATGCCATGTGGACGGGTCTGGTTCCCCCCTTTTCCACTTTCTTCAACGTGGTGCTCTCCGACTATCAGATCGACATGATGCATCTCGGGCCTGAGTCCATTACCCTCCTGGCTGTCTTCGCCTTTGTTTGTGAGGCAATGGTGGGCATCCCTCCTTCCGTTTCTCTGCTGCGTCACTTCTTCTCCTTGCGCCTGAGCGATCCTACTCAATGCTTGGGGGGTGTGAGCTTCCTTACGGTGCCAAAGATGGCTGCTTCAGGGATTGATTACGGACTCCCTCCCCTGAGGCCAAGTTCAGAGAGCGGTGGTTGTATGTGGATGTTGGGGTGTTCAGCCCCCTGCTCTCGCATCCTACCTCGCCTGCTGCTCCCAACTCAGGCTGGGGTCACGAGGCGCTCGCGGACCCCTAGCTTGCATTCGTCTGGCGCCACTTCGAGAGCTTGAGGGTGCTCAACGTGACGGCGCCCAAGGTGGTGAAGGAGTTCCTCCAGTGTTGCATTGCTCCTCTCCGGCGCCACTCTCATTGGATGTGGGACTTTGCGGGGCATAAAGACCGCATGCGACTTCAGGAGGGGGACCTGGCGCCCGAGGTGCTGAAGACGGTGCTCAGGGTCCTGGTTGGCAACCCTTCCCCAGGCAGCCTTCGACGTGACGGTGCCCTCTTGTATCTCTGTTCGGGAAGGGCCGATTTCGTGAAGCAGATGCCCAGCTTTGACGAGTGGGGGCTGCGCCCGGCTGGCCTCAGGGGACCTCGCAAGAACCCAGTTGCCGTGGTAGCTCTTCCGGTCGCCCAAAGTGGCTCTGCCTCAGGTGATGAAGCAGGGAGACATGAACCGTCAAGAGTTGAAGAGGGCGACGTTGACGTGGTGACGCCGCGCGGAGCCCCGAGGGCAGCCTCTCCCAGAGCTCGTTTCGGGATAGCGGCAGGTGGGGAGTCGAGGCCTCCGGCTCCCGAGGTTGGGGCTCCCGAGGCTGGGGCTCCTGAGGCCCCGGTCGTCCCTCATGAGGCGGCGCCTGGGGGCGTCCCCCAGGCTGGTCCCATTGGCGCTAATCATCTTGCCGCCTCCTCCATGCCACAAACCGACCCCTGCGCCGAGCGCTTAGGCCGGTTTCACATAGACTTCGTGGCCCTCCGCAAGAGGAAGGAGTCTTAGGGCGGTGACGATCACCCTTGCCGCTTGCTGAAATGCAGGAGGTACTTCGGCACGGACGAGTAAGTCCTCTTCTCTCTCTGCTCCTCTACTTCTTGGTTCTTCCAGCTGACTGTGAACTTTCAGGGCCCTTCCCGCCGAATTTGCGGAGACGGCCACAGAGCCATCTCCCCAAGCTCCGTCTTCTTTGCCGGTCCTTGGTGCGTCGGGCTCAAGAAGCGCCCTCATCAATCAGCCGGTCGGAGAGGTGACCCGTTCAGCTGAGTGTCCCAAGCCTGTGCGCCTCCTATCTTCCCTTCACGAGTTCTCCCAGGGCAAAGCCAGCTTGCCCTGTGCTCCTCCCTTGATCGTGGATGGTGACTGGTTGAGGTCGATCTTGAGCTCTTCTTCTGGGGACGGACCGGCGCCAGGCCCTGCTCCTGGCGAAGCCCGTCCGGCGATTCTTCGGGCGCCAACCCCCTGCCCTACGGGAGGAGGCGCGCCGCCTCTGGGCCCTCCACATACACCAGCAGCAGAGGGGGATGTGGAAGATGTGCTAAGGCGTGCTCGCGAATGCCGCGCCCTTTGTCGGATTTCGGGTTCCGGCAGACCCTCTAGGTTCGAACACTGGGGTGCGCACGGAGATTTCACCCTCTACCTACCTGCACCTCGCCGCCTCGGTAAGATCTAAGCTATGAAAGGAACAACACAAGAGACACAGGGTTTATACTAGTTCGGGCCACCATTGTGGTGTAATACCCTACTCTAGTTTGTGGTGTGGTGGATTGCCTCTTGGGCTGGTGATGAACAATACAAGGAAGAACAGCCTCGCGAGGGTCTGTTCTTGGCTGGTGCGATGAACTACTAGGGGGAGTTCAGTCGCTCTCTCTCTGCGGATTAGGATGCTGGATCCAGCCTCTCTATTTCTCCAGATCCCTCTACCCTGTGGGTGGCTAGTCCTATTTATAGGCAAGGGCCCTGGGCCTGTTCCCAAATATTGAGCGGGAAGGGCGCCAACAATTGGCCATTTTGAAGGGGAACATCTAGTACACTTATCCTGACTAAAGTTGGTCCTCGCCTGTCAAAGGCTCTGGTGGTGATGCCGGCTTGGGCTCCACAATGACTTCCTTCCTGCCGTTGCGACGGTCTTGGTCTTGTTGCACCGTAGCGGATGCCTTTGCTTGATACTCTTGCCTGCGCTTGCTCCCTTTGCACCAAAAAGGAAAGGAGGACACTACGCGGGCTGGCGCCCGCCTGGCGCCCGCCTGGCGCCCTTGGTCGTCATGGCTTGCGTCATGGGCACCTCGTGAGGTACCTCGCCATGATCTCTCCGCCTCCTCGCGAGCCAGCCTGACGAGGCCGTGCCTGAGGAAGCTCCCTGTCGTCCGCTCCACGAGGCTTGTCCCCTCGCGAGGGTCTTGAGCTTGTCTTGATGAAGATGGGCCGTGTTGGGCCCCCCCTTGAGCCACGCCGCAGGCGCAGCGAGCAAGTCTGGTACCCCGTTCCCGAACGCCGACAGTAGCCCGGGCCCAGTGCGCATGGACTTGGCTGAAGCGAGAAGCGAAGGGCAAGTCACGGCGCCGTGGGTCCTAACAGCCTGCGGCCTTGGGCGCCGCGTGGCGGTTGATTGGACGTGGGTGCCTTAGCAACTGCGCGAATCAACAAAAGAGCGGCGTCTGTCTAGGCTTTGCTTCCCCCAGTCATAGCTCAGATCCCCTTTCTTGCGCCTTCCCTACCTGCCTCTGAAATCTCCAGATCTACTTCGACCGCGTGCCCTAGCAAGACATGGCGCCTCGCCAGACCCCGGCCTAAGCTTGGTACTCAGCCGCCTTGGACTCGCCGAATGTGTCGGAGGAGGGCCTCGCCCGGGTGCGCCGGATGGTGGCGGCGCAAGGCATCGACGGGGCAGAGGTGTTCAAGGCCGGCTCCACCCTTCCCGAGGGCCAAGGGAGCACCTTCTATCCGCTCTTCGTGAGCCCCATTGCTGCCGGTCTGGTACCTCCCTTTTCTGAGTTCTTCTTCTCTGTCCTCCGCCACTACAAACTGCAAGCTCTCCGCCGCCACCCCAACTCTGTTCTTCTTCTGGTGATCTTCGCCTACTATTGTGAGGCTCACGTCGGGGTGCAGCCCTCAGTGGCCTTGCTGCGCCACTACTTCTCCCTCCGGACCTCTCGTGGTTCCGTCTCTGCGTGCGCGAGCTTTGTCGCGTATGGCAGCTCCAATGCCATCTTGAAGCCCGGGAAGAGGATTGAGGGTTTCAGGAGCAAATGGGTCATGGTAGATGCTGGGCGCATCCACCCTCGGCTGAATCTGCCCACGGAGCAGCCTATGCCCATCGACGCTTGGTCTCGCGTGGAACTCGTGGATCCCCGCGTGAAGCCGGTGCTGGAGAAGATGAACGTGGATCTGCGGCCGAGCAACATGGCGGCGGCGAAGCTGACTGGTGCGTCGCTCCTGAGGGAGTTCCTGGAGCATTAGGTGGCCCCGCTTCATCAGTACTCGCTTCCGCTGTGGAGGCCCCGCCCGAGCCCTGCAGTCTTGGCCGACGAAGATCTGGCTGCGGTCCTCAAATCTTTGGTCGAGGGAGACATGGCGAGGCTGGAGGGCGCCCCTGTACCCTTGTTCCTTCGAGACGATTGGGAGTAGGCGGTGGAATCCATGCCCGCCTTTAATGGGGACGACCCCGTGCCTGCGGAGGTTCCTGAGGACCCGACGGCCCTGGCGACGGTGAACGTGTCCTCCGGCGATTCCAGCGAAGAGGAGGAAGAAGAAGAGGAGCGGGAATCGGGGCCTGACTCAGAGGCAATCGACGGGGAGTCGAGAGCGCCCCTCCCTCGGCGCAGGTCCCGCGCTCTCCGCCTCTTGCCGAGCGACGACGACGAGGATGGCGACGAGCGGTGCGGCGAGTGCTTGCCCCCGATCCCGAAAAAGGACAGGACTGGGCTGGTCCTCCGCGGGTCTGCCCCGGCTCCGAGGCGATCCACAGACGTGCCTCCTACTCCCGGGCCTCCTGAGGCTGATCTCTGCAGCCGGCTCTCGGGCTTCAAGTATGGCCGGAGGCTGCTCGAGCTCGCGAGCGATGACCAGTAAGTGCTTGATCCTCATTTTATTCCTTGCTTTGTCGCTAAGGCTTGATATTCGTATCTCTTGGCCAGGCTGGCGCGTGCGGCGAAGAAGCTGAAGGGAGCTCCTGAGGCTCCATTTGGGGCAGCGCCTTTGCCCGCGAAGGAAGGCGACGGCAAGACACAGGCCTCTCCTGCCCGGTCATCCTCACGAGGCCTGGTGGAGCTGGCTGGGGCGAGCTCAGCCCCGATGGCCCAAGCGACTCCTGAGGTGTCCTTGCTTGATGCCACCGCCACAGCTGTTGAGGCGCAACAGGTCCCGCCTCAGGATATTGTGGTTACACTGCCGTCCTCTCCACCTACTCCACCAACTGTTGTCTCTCCAACACCTCCCACTGTCCTGGATCATGCTTTTGCTGAATTGGACACACTGCGGCAAGATCTTCTGGGCGCCGACCCTTGCTTGGTGGCCGGGCGCTTGGAGCTGGCCTCTGGCAGGATTCGCTCTGACGCTTCGATTCGAGCGGCGCTGGTTCAGGCCTCGACGGCTTGCGACGAGGAGAAACAGGCCGTCCTTGGGGCGAAGGCTGCTCGTGACGCTGCCTTGGGAGAGGTAGCCGATGTCCGAGGTCGCTGCAAGGCGCTGGAAAGCGAGCTGCAGGGCCTGCGGGACCAGCTTGCCAAGGAGGCCCGCATTCGCCAAGAGAAGGAGGAAGACATGAAGGCTCGCGAGGTGGCCGTCAAGGACCGGAACGCCAAGCTTAACAAGCGCCGTGACCGCCTGGGTGCGCTGAAGCAGGAGTTGGAGGCGAAGGAGGTCGAGTTGGACGGCAAGGCGCGGGTTCTTGCCGAGGACCGCGAGGCCTTCACGGAGATGGAGGTGAAGGCTCGCACCTTGCTGAGGACACTTTATGACAGCGGTCTGGAAAGCCCGCTGGCCGGCGCCGAGGATGGCCCCGCCAAGCTGCTTCCCTTCCTGATCCGCGCTCTTGAAGATGTCACCCTTGGCTTTGGCCCTACGGCTGAGGCCGAGGCGCGTGTCTTGTCTTCTGCAGCGCTGACGTGGGTCCTTACCCACGTCTACCTTCGCGATCCCAACGTCGACCTCGACAGCCTGCTGGAGCCAGCGAGCGGCGAGCTTGCCGCTGCTGCTGCTGAGGCCGCGAAGGGTCGAGCGGAGGCTCTGCTGTCGAAGTTCCGGGCCTTCAGCACCAAGCCGAAGCGAGGCGCTGCCGGTCTTGGGGCTTCACGAGGCGAACCCGCTTCAGGCAGCTCCGCCGCCAACAAGTGACTCCATCGTGGCTCCTGTTCTGCTTCCTGCAACATGCATCATGCCTCGGGGAGGCGTTTAAACTTGCGTTTGGTGTTGTGATAACAGTTATGGACTGTAATATTTGCTTTGGAATTCCTTGAGATTTGCGCTTTTCCTTCCTACTTGCTTATGTTCTACGCCGGCAGGGACCGGCCCCGCTCATACCTCAACCGCCGTTAGCCCCGACCGGAAACCAGGATGGGACCAAGGAGTGAGGGGCTACGTGACAAGTTAGGCTCCTGAGTCGCGATGCTCAGGAGTCCCCCTTGGGGCACGAACAGCAAGTAGGGAGGTGGGATGTGTGGGTGAATCTACCATTCTACGTCTGCAGAGCCCGGCCCCGCACATACCTCAACCGCCATTAGCCTTTCGGAACTAAGGAGTGAGGGGTACGTGACCAGTTAGGCTCCTGAGTCGCGATGCTCAGGAGTCCCCCTTGACGCTCAAACGGCCTTCGTACCTTGGCTCCGCTCGAGGAGAGACGTGCGACAAACCAAGCACGAGGGGCCTGGCTGGGTGGCGTACGTCTGGGCATGACCCAGGCGTAGCCCTCGTGCCCAGCCCCCTCGCGCGACACTCCCGAGGGGAGGCATTGCGATGAGGCCAGACACTGAGCTCTGGGCTCCCTGAGGTTGATCGGCCGGGGCCACCCTCGATTGTTTATCACCACGCAGACATATAGCGCTTCCGTATGTGTACGGGAATAGCCGCTCCTCGGCAATGTCGTCAGCCAGCGCGGAGCATGGTGCTTCCACTGGTGCATGGGAGGGGGCTCCCCTCCGGGAGGAGCCCCCGGGGCGTGTACAGCCTCGCCCTAACACGTGGCTGGCACGGTAGGGCCTGACGAGGTGTATCTGGGCACCCGTGAGCCAGCGCGGGACTGACGGGGCCCTACCTCAAGGCGGGTTGCGCCTAGCACTGGGCCTTAACTTGTGATGTGTTCCTGCAAATTTGGTTAGATGCCCACGCTCTACGTCCTCGGGTCCCGGCCCTCGAGCGGGTCTCAGCCGTCGCTGGTATGCCAGGTCGCGATGCCGTGGACAAGGCCAGAGGGTGAGGGCTGGAGAGCCAGTAGGAGCCATGAGTCGCGATGCTCATGTACCCCCCTTTAACGAGCAAGCGGACGTCATAAAGGAAGAAGAGGTGCCGTGGACAGGCATCAAATAACAATCATGATGGGTCGAACGCATGACCTGAAATAAACGCAAGAGGGGTGCATGCCGCTGGGTCAGGCCCGAGCGACTTGGGGATGATGCAGCCCGAGGGGCGCCCCCACAAAGTAAGCTAAGAACACGAAGTAAAAGGGATACACGCCGCCGGGACGGACCCACGCGTCCTGGGAATGATGCAGCCCTGGGGGGCGCTCCCAGCTGGAAATGAAACTTGAAGGATGTCACCTGATAACTTGAGGACGAAGGGATGTTGAAGTAGCGGACGCCGTGGCCTGGGGAAGCCGACCTTCACGAGCCCCCAGGCCCAAGAGCCTCGGGAGGCTCCGGAGGCGCTGGTGGCTCGTCGCGGACCATCTCCATCTCCGCCAGGACTGCGGAACGCTTGGCCTCTTGAGCCGCCGGGATGCTCCCCATGAGGCGCTGGTACGTGGCGGCCGCGTTCGGCATACCGTTGGGCATGCGAACGTAGCTTTGGGGTGGGCCTTGCGGCGCCCAGCAGCGTGAGGCAAGCGCTCTGAGGCGGCTCGGTTAAGCCCTGGTATGTCGATCAGACGCGCAGCCCACAATCCTCGCTGGATGGGGAGCTCTGGTGGGTAGGCGGCTGCCACTCATGACTCTTGACTCCTGCAACTCCTGCGTGATCCGACCGCGAACTCCCGAGGTTTGGCCCTCCTTGCCTTGCTCCTTCTGAGGGAAGCGTGCTGAAGCACGCCTCCAAGTGGTGCCCAG
The DNA here is from genome assembly GCA_021605205.1 of Aegilops longissima. Lineage (NCBI taxonomy): Eukaryota > Viridiplantae > Streptophyta > Magnoliopsida > Poales > Poaceae > Aegilops > Aegilops longissima. Next base: position 224,597,864 of record CM038679.1, read on the forward strand.
CGCCTCCCTCGTGACCTTAGCAAGGTCGGTGGCCCTCAGGAGAGATCCCCGAGCCTTGCTCGAGGAGGGCGCCGGGCGCCTTCCTCTGTGACGAGGCGGTGCCCCTGGCAGGCCCGGACCGAGGGGCCTGCCTCCCGAGGGTCGGGCTGGCGATGTCTTCTTCTTCTTCTTGGGAGCGGTCTCGGGGCCTCACGCTCCTGCGATCTGGGTCTTCAAGTGGCCCAGCGGCTTGAAAGGCTCGCTCCGGGGAGTACTGCCGTCTCTCTCTTCACAAGGCACCGTGATGACTCCGCCGCTTCGGCATCTTGAGGGCGTTATAGCCGTGATGAGTCACGGCCATGAACTTGGCCGAGCTGGGTACCCGAGGATGGCATTGTATGGCAGGCGAATATGGGCGACATCGAAGTCGATGAGCTCGGTGCGGTAGTTGTCGCGCTCCCCGAAGGTGACAGGAAGGCGGACCTGCCCAATCGGAACCGTGGAGCCATCGGTGACTCTGGAGAAAGGCTTGGTTGGCTGAAGCTGATTGTAAGGCACTTGGATATTGTTGAATGTCTCTCTGAGCAGGACATTGAGCCTGCTCCACCGTCGATGAGGTCTGGTGACTTGCACGTTCTCGATGATTGGGGAACAAAGCATTGGGAGGACTCGGCTGTGGCTGCGCGACTTGAGCTGATCCGCTGAGCTGAGCGTCGCATCTTGACCGCCATAGAGGGCGCGTGGCCGAGCTTGGGAGGACTGCATTCACCAGGGCGAACTGCTTGAAGATCTGCTGGGAGGCTGGGCTGGAGCTCCGCCCGGGATGCAAGCGATCGCGTGGCTCTGAAGCCCCAGCCCTCATCATCGATGATGGTCCTCGTTTCTCCTTGGCTGCAGCGGCAGAGGAGGGAGGCCTGCGTTTCCTTGCGGGCGATCCTCGCGAGGCTGATCCTGCCAGCGATCCTCGCAAGGTCGGTCGCGCCACCCTTGGCGAGGGCCATGGTCTTCCCAGCATCCTGCGTTTCTTCCTCCTCCTCGGCCGTAGCCTCGATCATTGCGGTCGGGGCGTCGGCCGATCCTCCCTTCTCGCATGGCCCGGAGCTCTTGACATTCGTTGGTGTTGTGGGTGTGGAGGTCGTGGTACACAGAGTACCAGCTGCCCTTGGACGACTCGGGCTGGTCTCTGCCCTGCTTGGTGTCTGGTTCTGCCACGAGCACGGCAGCCCCCTTGCGCTTCACGTCCTTGGCCTTGGATTTCTTCTCTTCTGTGTCTGCGGCTGGCAGCTCGAGGAGGGAAAGGCGCCCTTCCTCAGCCCTGGCGCACTTGGTTGCCAAGTTGAACAGCTCCAAGGAAGTGCACAGATCTTCATGCATCGCCAGCTCCTCCTTCATCTTGACGTCACGCACACCGTCGGAGAAGGCAGAGATGATGGCCTCCTCAGTCACCTTGAGGCGTGCGTTGTTGAAGCGCTGGATGTACTTCTGTAGGGTCTCCCCTGGCTGCTGCTTGATGCGGCGCATGTCGCTCACGGCAGGAGGCCGGTCGCGAGTACCTTGGAAGTTTGCGATGAAGCGGGTGAGCATCTCGTCCCAGGAGGAGATCGTGCCAGGAACCAGGTTCAGGAGCCAGGTGCGGCTCCGTCCTTGAGTGCCATGGGAAACTAGTTCGCCATGAACTTTTCGTCCTCGTTGGCGGCTTCGATGCCCAGCTCGTAGAGCTTGAGGAACTCCGCAGGGTCGGCCGTGCCGTCGTAGCGAGGAGGCAGGTCTGGCTTGAACTTGCCGGGCCACGCTGACGGCTGCGCCTTCGGCGGTGAAGGCGCGGCAGCCTGCTGTGGCCACAGGAGGCCTTTGGTGACGAAGAGCCTGGTCTTGCGGGTCCCCATGCGCTGTAGCTGGGAGCAGCGCGGGGTCTTGGCGTGCTGGAGCAGGAGCGTGGTCATGACGAGCCGGTGCAAGGATCACTCGGGCAGCCTCTTGGGGGCGAGGGACTTCTTGGCAGTTTTTCTCTTGCTGCGCTGGCGCCGGACGGAGCGGGTTCCGCCTAGGGGCCACGCGCCTTGGGGCCAGGGCGCCTTCTTGAGGGGGAGGCGGCTGAGGCGCCCCCGGAGCTTCATCGCCCACGTAGGGCGGGGCGCGGTGCAGCGAGAAGGACGGCGCAGGGGAGCACCCTGTGGCGCGGACGAGCTCGGTGACGCGGTCGAGCCACTCTTCGGAGATGTCGTCGACAGGGCGGTAGCGCAGGAGCTCGTCTGCCGTGATGAGCGCAGCTCGAGCCTCCATGGGCGCGGGGAGCGCGCGGGACGAAGAACCAGCAGGGGCGAGTGAAGGAGTAGCAGTGTAGTCGTCTCGCCTCACGGACGGATGCTGGGACGATGCTTGCTGCTTGTTCGCCGCCGGGCCGGTGGCGGCGTCGGCAGCGGCGGCGAGGAAGCGGCGGGGCGGCCGCCGGCGGGGCCGTCTGAAGCGTCACGGGAAGCGAGCGGCTCGGCGCTTCAGCGCGAACCGATGAGCGTCGACATGGATGCGGTGGTCGGCGAAGAACAGGGCGGCGGAAGACAAATTCTGGCGCACCCCTACCTGGCGCGCCAAAAGTCGGATTTCGGGTTCCGGCAGACCCTCTAGGTTCGAACACTAGGGTGCGTGCGGAGATTTCACCCTCTACCTACCTGCACCTCGCCGCCTCGCTAAGATCTAAGCTATGAAAGGAACAACACAAGAGACACAGGGTTTATACTAGTTCGGGCCACCATTGCGATGTAATACCCTACTCTAGTTTGTGGTGTGGTGGATTGCCTCTTGGGCTGGTGATGAACAATACAAGGAAGAACAGCCTCGCGAGGGTCTGTTCTTGGCTGGTGCGATGAACTGCTAGGGGGAGTTCAATCGCTCTCTCTCTGTGGATTAGGATGTTGGATCTAGCCTCTCTATTTCTCCAGATCCCTCTACCCTGTGTGTGGCTAGTCCTATTTATAGGCAAGTGCCCTTGGCCTCTTCCCAAATATTGAGCGGGAAGGGCGCCAACAATTGGCCATTTTGAAGGGGAACATCTAGTACACTTATCTCGACTAAAGTTGGTCCTCTTTGTCAAAGGCTCTGGTGGTGACGCCGGCTTGGGCTCCACAATGACTTCCTTCCTGCCGTTCATGACGGTCTTGGTCTTGTTGTTAATCAAGCAGATGCCTTTGCTTGATACTCTTTCCTGCGCTTGCTCCCTTTGCACCAAAGAGGAAAGGAGGACACTGCGCGGGCTGGCGCCCGCCTGGCGCCCTTGGTCGTCATGGCTTGCGTCATGGGCACCTCGTGAGGTACCCCGCCTTGATCTCTCCACCTCCTCGCGAGCCAGCCTAACGAGGCCGTGCCTGAGGAAGCTCCCTGTTGTCCGCCCCACGAGGCTTGGCCCCTCGCGAGGGTCTTGAGCTAGCTTGTGTTGATGAAGATGGGCCGTGCTGGGCCCCCCTTGAGCCACGCCACAGGCCGCAGGTAGGCAAGTCTGGGTACCCCCGTTCCCAGAACGCCGACACCCTTTGTCAAGAACTTCTCCATGGGGCGACGGCCGCGGTGAACCGGCTCGGGGCGGAGCTCGCCGGCGAAGATGCACGTCTTGAGGCAGAAGGTTTGCGCCTTGCTGAGGAGAGGCGCAAGTTGAAGGTAGCCGTTGCCCTCGCGCGTCATCAGCGTGACCTTGACAATGCGAAGGCTGAGGCGTCGCTGGCGGCCTCGCGAGAAGTTTGCTCTCGAGCCGTCGAGGAGGCCCTGGAAGCAGATCGGTGGCGCAGGGACGCGGAGGAGCGTGCGTGGGAGCTCCAAGCCTGCAGCAACTCTCTGGAGCAGCTGGTGGAGTTGCGCCAGGCTGCACTTGTGTCGCTGAAGGAGGCTTCCTTCGACTAGGCGGAGCTCCAGAAGGGCGAGGAAGCGCTGTTGCTGGAGGCCGTTGAGCGCAACCTCGACCTTGAGCGGTTGGAGACGAGGGAGCACCTAGTGGCTCGGGCGGAGGATGATCTTGCCGCGCGCGAAGCCGGAGCCCAAGAAGAGGTCGCCCGCCGCGTAGCGGAAGCTCGCTCAGGCCTCGAGCATCATTATGAGCTGAAGTTGTAGTTGGTCAGGGATGAAGCTGAGGGCAGGACCGCGGCCCTCAAGGCCAAGCTAGATGAAGTGACGCGGGGTGCGGACGCCTCCGCAGCCGCCCTTCGCGCAGCGCAGGAGGAGCTGACCTCCTCCCGCGCCGAACTGCTTCTTCTCCGGTAGAGGGTTGATGGCGCCGAGGCCACCGTAAGGCAGAACAAGGACGAGATCCACCGGAGGCATGTTCTGGAGCACGAGCACGCCCCCATGCTCCGTAAGATCAGGGAACGGGCAAACACGGCCGTTGGGAACATTTGCGAGGCCGCTACTGAGGAGCCGCACGAGACCAAGTATGCCGGCAACCTCCAGTATTTTGCTGACATGGTGACGCTCCTGGAGAACCGCGCCTAGAGATCTCGCTGGCTCGTTGAGGAGAGGAGCCGAGCCTTTCTTGGGCGCGCTTTCTCCCGTGTCTTCAGTTATCTGCGGGACAGGGATCCCCACTTCGACTTCGATGCCGCCATCGCTCTGGTGCCCATAGCCGTCCGGGGCGACCTGGCGCAGTGGGTGGATGGTCACGTGGACGACCTTATCAGGGCCTTCACGTCTGATGATGACGGCGTGATCGTGGCCGCCGACGGAGGCCGCGTGGTGGACTGTCCTGGCGCTAGCGCGGGTGTTGGTGACGGTGATGATGTCAGCGACACCAGCGACGCCTCCGGAGGTGACCCAGAAGGCGTAGCAAGCGACATGCCCGACTGATTGTTTTTCACCGTTGTTTACCCTGTACAAAAGAGGTTCGGGCTTGGCCCTAAAGACCGTGAGAGCATTTTGGGAGAGGAAGCCCCTCATGTAAAGGTTCGTGGTAAATGCCCTAGTAATCTTAACACAACGTGTGAGCTTTACGGCCGGCCCGGTGTTGGGTCAGCTGGCTCGTTTACCTTTTGACCCTGGTGAGCCCCGAGCGGGGCTGTGGGGGGCCATAGCGCCATATGTGTCTTCTGGGTGAACCCATTGATCCTGCGATAAGAACCTCCGGAGAGGGCGTGGCGATGGTCGTCCGAGCTGTGGACGCGGTTGGCCCGGCCCGGCTTGCGAGGGGCTCGCGAGGGGGGCAGCTGATGCTAGCTTTGGACGCAAAGCCGAAACCAGAACACGAGAGATTGCTCGAACGAGACTAAACACCCCTTCCCCAAATGCACGCAAGGCTCGAATTCAAATCCAACTTAAATTCAAATCGAAGAAACTTGTCAACAAAGGAAAAGGCAGAAAAGCTAAAGGCCGTGTCCGGCACCTAGTCTAGTGTTCGACGTCTTCTCACCAACGCGGAGCTAAGTGCTTCCACTAGGCATGGGAGGGAGCCCCAGGGCCTGAGGCCGGCACTCCTGAGAATCTGGGGCGTGTACAACCCCACTCATTATTACGTGACAGTGTCACGGGGCGGCGAGCTTCACAGGCACTGGTCCTTCTTCACAGATACCGGCCTTGCTTCATATCGCCAGATGAGGGCCCCGCCTTGTGCCACACTCTATCGCCACTGACAGCGGCCGGAGACCAAGGACGATGCCAGTGGGGTAGAGCGGTCACCAGCTGTTCCCCCGACGACCATGGGTCCTTTGCCGGGGGCAGACCCTGAGGCACCTCCTCGGCAGAGAGCCTACCTCCTGAGAACATCTTGCACCAAGCGCCGCGGGGACGAACCCGGATCTCGGCCCCTCTCCTGCAACCCCCGGATGCCCTCCTCCTGAGGGGTAAGAGGCTGCAGCGTTGGGGCCGCCACCTGTTGCAGTGACCTGTACCTCATGTTGCACATGGTTAGCATAAGCTTGCTCCTGAGGAATTAACAGTACCAGATAGTTGTTGCCGCTGGCGCGGTTGTCGAGGCCCTCTTGGGGTTCCTGAAAGAGCTCTGCTTGCGATGTCTCCTCGCCCCAGCTTGGCCCAAGGAACGAGCCATGGTCTTCTTCCCGTGTGCTCTCTTGATCCATCATGCGGGGCACATAAGCTTCTGGGGACACTGCCCCGTAGGTCTCACAGTATTGCCCCACATGCCACGCAGTCCGGCCCGGGGCATTGCCTTGAGATTTGTGGCGCGGTGGTCCGCCGAGGCCAAAGGTCACGGCGTGCGCTCCTTCACCGGCCGGAGACGAGATCCGTGTGGCTTGACGCCTGGTGTTGCTGTCCAGGTTGGCGTCGAGTAGGCCCTGGAGCCCGCTTGAGGTTGCATGAGCGAGCATGGGGTTGCCATACGGCACGCTCTGGGCCAGAGGTGGCAGCTGGACGCAGAAAGGAGGTGCTCCCGAGGCGGCAGCGTCCAGGAGCTTGGCCACCCGCTCAAACAGCACGTCGTGGCTGCCCTCTAGAAGCCGGCACTGTAACAGCTCTAAGGCCACCGTGAGCACGGCCCTGGAGTTTGCCTGCTCCCGTCGGGTGTGCGGCGCCGTGACCGTGGCGTGGCTTGAGGCTCTGGCCGCTGACCGTACCTGCCGCGGCGTGAGAGCAGCGACATCCGCCGCGTCGCCAGCGCCACGCAGCGCCTTGCGGAGCGCGGCCTGCCTGAGGTGCAAGGTTGAGGTCGCCCTGGGCTGGCGGGACGGCGTGGGCGGGCCACGCCGCCAAGCGGTCGGCGTCGGCTGCCGGGTCGCTTGACATGGAACGACGAGGCGACGAAAAGCGAGGCGGCAGAGGAAGGATTCCGTCGCACCCCTACCTGGCGCGCCAAATGTCGGATTTCGGGTTCCGGCAGACCCTTGAGGTTCGACCACTGGGGTGCGCGCAGAGATCTTTCCCCTACCAGCTCACGCGTGAATAGATTGCGAGGGATCTAAACTAGGAAGGATGAACAACACAAGAGACACGAGGTTTATACTAGTTCGGGCCACCATTGTGGTGTAATACCCTACTCTAGTTTGTGGTGTGGTGGATTGCCTCAGGGGCTGATGATGAACAGTACAAATAAAGAACAGCCTCGCGAGGGCTGTTCTTGAGCTGGTGCGACGAACTGCTTGGGTGAGTTCAGTCGCCTCTCTCTATCTCTTGTGAATACCTCTCCCCTCTCTCTCTGTGGTGGCTAGTCATATTTATAGAGGGAGGCCCTGGGCCTCTTCCCAAATAATGAGCGGGAAGGGCGCCAACAATTGGCCATTTTAAAGGGGAACATCTAGTACACTTATCCTGACTAAAGTTGGTCTTCGACTGCCAAATGTTCTGACGGTGACGCCGTCCTGGGCTCCACGATGACCTCCTTCCCGCCACTCTGCTGGTCTTGGTCTTGTTGCACCGAAGTGGGAACCTTTGCCTGATGCCTTGGCCTGTGCTTGCCTCCTTTGCACCAAAGGGGAAATGAGGATACTGCGTGGACAGGCGCCCGCCTGGCGCCCGCCAGGTCTCGATCGTCATGGCTTGCGTCACGGGGCTCCCTCGTGAGGTACCGTGCCTTGATCTCTCCGCCTCCTCGCGAGCCTGCCTGACGAGGCTGCTCTTGAGGAAGGTTCCTGTCGTCCGCCCCGCGAGGCTTGGCCCCTCGCGAGGGTCTTGAACTTGAGCTGATGAAGCTGGGCCATGCTGGGCCCCCACTTGAGCCACGCCGCAGGCCGCAGGCAGGCAAGTCTGGGGACCCCCTTTCCCAGAACGCCGACAGCCCTGTTAACCTTCAGCCTGTCTCGTGGATATATCAAGGTGAAAAAGTACAGGGGTCACGGGCTGGCTTTCGGTCATAAGACCGACTTCTGCTACATCCAGCAACCGCACACCAATATGGCTGATGGATTCTACCTCATGCATCACTTGCTCGAGTACAGAAGGGATAATCAACGCCTTCGCATGTCACCTACTACCAATGACGCCGATATTGTCAGCTGGGCGACAAGCATAGGAAAGACACTGGATCATCGAATCAGAGCTGAGTTTTATCATGTACAGTGTGAACTTGCCCAAGTGATCATGAAGCAGGTCCTCGAACCAACAGGGATGTTCTACCATGGGCCAATCACATGGGAAGATGTGCGAGCACTGCTACTCGTTCAACGTCTGGACCTGAAGACTTTCAAGAAGCGTAGGTGCTACCTCCCTGACTATGAAGATTGGACCACCGACATGGAGGACTGATTGTTGATGACAATGTGTCACTACTGTCTTTTTCTATGGAAAAACTTTCAATTTATGCATGGCGAAACTACGTGATGTAACTATACCGTGGTCCTGAACTAGCGTAGATCCCTCTAGTTAATTAGTTTGGGTATGAGGAACTTCGTCATTTATGTTTACTATTGGTTGCTTGTATTTTGCTAATTATGCTTGTTTGTTTTCTTAAGTACATTATGTTTCATATTATCGTTCAATTCATCAACTCACGATGCAGGTACATCGATCAGAGACGGCGAAGGGCTACTATGTCGTGTACGTTGGGAGGGTTCCAGGAGACTGCGACCACTAGCCAGCCGCTCAAGCCCAAGTGCACGGGTAACCGGGTGCTAGCCACATTGGGTTCGACAGCAGAGCCGAAGCAGTAAGTGGTTACTTGAGGTGGACACTCCAACATGAGCAGGGGCGGGACCGCCGGTACTACATATTCACGCTCTTGCTCATGCTGATCGCTCTTCTCTTCTATATCATGGTTTAGATAGAGATGATGAAACTTGTGTGTGTGCCATGACCATGCAGTTGCACTTATTCGAGACATGACATGATCGCACCTGTGTATCGCTATTTTCGAGATGTGATGATATTTGTGTTGAATGATGATGATGATGGTATGATGAGACTACTGTATGTCTATGATATGATGAGAATAGTGTATGTTTAGTATGATCTGAAGAAACTATTGTATAGAGCCTATATAAATACAACACAAATACGTAGAGGGTTGCGAATCGGAGAAAGCAGGAACATTAGCAGTAGCACTGGAAAGCACCTAGCAGTAGCGCTGGCTTAGCAGCAGCGCTTCCTCTGAACAAGCGTTATAGATAGTTATGAGTAGCGCTAGTCCAGGAAGCGCTAGTGCTAACAATACTTACCAGTAGCGCTGCCCATAACAGCGCTACTGCTACAACTTAGTTGTAGCGTGGTAGCAGTAGCGCTGGACATAGCGCTACTGCTATGCATATTTCAAGCGCTACTACTAGGGTTTTCCCTAGTAGTGCAAGTATCGAGGGACTGCCGGCTCAACCGCATTCACTGCTGTCGGCGTTCTGGGAACGGGGGTCCCCAGACTTGCCTGCCTGCGACCCACGGCGTGGCTCCACCAGCGGCCTGGTACGTCCCATCTCCACCAAAAAAACACTCAAGACCCTCGTGAGGGGCCAAGCCTCACTAGGCAGACGACCAAGACCTCCTCAAGGGCGGCCTCACTAGGCTGGCTCGTGAGGAGCGGAGAGATCAATGCGAGGGGCACCTCGTGAGGTTCCCATGACGTGAGCCGTGACGACCCAAGCCAGGCGGGCGCAGAGTACCCGTTGCCTCTTTGGTGCGAAAGGGGCAAGCGCATGCGAGGAGTCTCGAGGCATCAGGCAAAGGTTTCCATATCGGTGCAACGAGACCAAGACCAGCAGGACGGCAGGACGGAGGTCATCGCGGAGCCCACGACAGCATCACCACCAGAGCCTTTGGCAGGCGAAGACCACCTTTTGAGAGGATAGCTTGTACTAGCTGTCCCCCTTCAAATTGGCCGTTGTGGGATCCCTTCCCGCCTAATATTTGGGTGAGGACCCGGGCCTCTATAAATAGGACTGGCCACCACCATAGGAGGCAACTGATCTACGATGGATCATTCGGATCATCCTCAACCACACAAGCTCACCGAGCCCAAGAACACCTCCCCTAAGGAGGTTGTTCTTCCCTTGGACTTGTTCATCCACAGCCTACAAGGCAATCTACCACACCACACTAGAGTAGGGTATTACACCACATCAATGGCGTGAACCAGTATATACTCTTGTGTCCCCTGTTCTTCGAGTTTGACGCGCTGAGCTTTGAGATCGTGGTGAGTTAGCGAGCAAGAGAGAGGGAAAGATCTTCGTGCGCACCACAGTGCTTGAACCTTAAGGGTTTTGCTGGAACCCAAAATCTGACATTTGGCGCGCAAGGTAGGGGTGCACTGAAGCCTTCCTTCCGTCGATCCATGCTCCGCCGCTCCACCACATCCATGGCAGACGCGTGCCGCGCTTGCACCGAGGGCCGAGCCGCCCTGGCCGCCCGTGTCTCTCAGACGGCCCCTGTCGGCGGCCCTCCCCATCGTTCTCCATCACCCGCCGCCAACGCCGCCACTGGCCCAGTGGGAAATGAGCAGCAAGCATCTTCACTGCACCCCTCGGTGCGGCGGGACGGCCACAACGCCAACCCGTCACTGACTCCAGCAGGCTCATCGTCCCGTGCTCGTCGTGCGCCCACGGACGCGCTACTCATGGCATGCGAGTTCCTGCGCTATCGCCCAGTCGACGACCTCTACGAGGACTGGCTGGACCGCATCGCCGAGCTCGTCAGCGCCGCTGGGGGCTCACCTATCCTATCTCTCTCGCTACCTCACCCTCCAACAGCCGTGGGTGACGTAGCCCACGGAGCGCCTCCGCCACCTCCGCACCAAGATGGCGCCCTGGCGCCAAAGCGCCTGACCACCAGCGCGCCAAGCCGCGCCGGGCGCCCGCGTGAGAAGAAGGAAGCTGCCAAGAAGTTCCCCGGCCGCAAGAAAACGCTCATGCGCTCTCGGCGCCACCACGGCAGGATCGCGCGCCACCCGCGGTGGCGGTGCGCGGACATGATACGTCTCTGTCGTATCTATTATTTTTGATTGTTACATGCCAATATTATACAACTTCCATATACTTTTGGCAACTTTTTATACTATTTTTGGGACTAACATATTGATCCAGCGCCCAGTGCCAGTTCCTATTTGTTGCATGTTTTATGTTCCACAGAAACCCCATATCAAACGGAATCCAAACGGGATAAAAACGGCCGGAGAATATTTTTGGAATATTTCGAGAATATGGGAAGAAGAATCAACATGAGATGGTGCCCGAGGTGGCCACGAGGCAGGGGCGCGCCTGCCCCCCTGGGCGCGCCCCTGACCCTCGTGGGCCACCTGTAAGGCGGTTGCTGCTCTTCTTAGGCCGCAAGAAAGCTAATTTTCAGAAAAATCTCGGCGAAGGTTTCAATCCAATCGGAGTTACGGATCTCCATATATATACGAAACGGTAAAAGGGCAGAATGAAGAGCGCAGAAACAGAGAGAGACAGAGAGAAATATCCAATTTCGGAGGGGCTCTCGCCCCTCCCATGCCATGGAGGCCAAGGACCAGAGGGGAAACCCTTCTCCCATCTAGGGAGGAGGTCAAGGAAGAAGAAGAAGAAGGGGGCTTCTCTCCCCCTCTCTTCTGGTGGCGCCGTAACGCTGCCGTGGCCACCATCATCATCACCGTGATCTTCACCAACACCCCTGCTATCTTCACCAACATCTCCATCACCTTCCCCCATCTATCTACAGCGGTCCACTCTCCCACAACCCGCTGTACCCTCTGCTTGAACATGGTGCTTTATGCTTCATATTATTATCCAATGATGTATTTTCATCCTATGATGTCTAAGTAGATTTTCGTTGTCCTATCGGTGGTTGATGAATTGCTATGATTGATTTAATTTGCTTGTGGTTATGTTGTTTTCCTTTGGTGCCCATCATATGAGCGCGTGCGTGGAACACACCATAGGGTTAGTTGTATGTTGATAGGACTATGTATTGGAGGGCAAGAGTGACAAAAGCTTCTACCTAGCATAGAAATTGATGCATACGGGATTGAAGGGGGACCATTATATCTTAATGCTATGGTTGGGTTTTACCTTAATGAACGTTAGTAGTTGCGGATGCTTGCTAATAGTTCCAATCATAAGTGCATAGAATTCCGAGTCAGGGATGGCATGCTAGTAGTGGCCTCTCCTACATAAAACTTGTTATCGGTCTAGTAAAGTAGTCAATTGCTTAGGGACAATTTTGCAACTCCTACCACCACTTTATCACACTCGTTATATTTACTTTAGTTGTGTCTTTATCTAAACAGCCCCTACATTTTATTTACGCGCTCTTTATTATCTTGCAAACCTATCCAAAAAACACCTACGAAGTACTTCTAGTTTCATACTTGTTCTAGGTAAAGCGAACGTCAAGCGTGCGTAGAGTTGTATCGGTGGTCGATAGAACTTGAGGGAATGGTTGTTCTACCTTTACCTCCTCGTTGGGTTCGACACTCTTACTTATCGAAAGAGGCTACAATTGATCCCCTATATTTGTGGGTTATCAAGACCTTTTTCTGGCGCCGTTGCCAGGGACTTATAGTGTGGGGTGAATAATCTCGTGTGTGCTTGTTTGCTTTGTCACTAAGTAATTTTTATTTGCTGTTCTTAGTTGTTTTCTATCTTTATTTATGGGTAGGAAACACAAAATACCAAAAAAATTAGTTGTACCTACTGAACCAATGGTTGAAGAACCACTCAAAATCTATCACACTCTTGAAGCTTATTACTTGGATCATCTTCGATCCCTATGTGCTCGTGTTGAAACCCCAACTAGTTTAGTTGAGGGCAGATCTTTAGATGAGCATGCTTGTTATGTGCGACACTGTATATTTGAAAAAGGGAAACATTTACTGGATCAAATTCATCGTTTGCAGTGCTATGCTTGGAATTTATGTGAAATATATGATGTTACTTGTTGTTCTGAAAACCCTAAGAAACACCTTCCCTACCAATGTGAGTTTATTGATAATGGAATTGTATCTTCATATGCTAAGGGTGTTTATAATTACTATGATGTTCAAGAAATTGAAGAATTTGTTGCTTTTAAGGGTGCCTATGCCAATGCTTCTTTGATTGAAACGTATGATGCTACTCTTTACAAATCTGAAAATTTTGCCATACTTGAATATTGTTATGATAATTATGCTTCTAATGCCTACGTTAAACCTTATATTGTGGACTCCTCCGCTGTACAAGAAGAGACTAATATTTTGCAGGAGTCTATGGAAGAAGAAATTGATGAAACTGTGAGCTCATTGGATGAAAAAGATGATGAGGAGAGCGAAGAACAAAAGGAGGAAGAGCGGATTAGCTACCCGCGCCCACCTTCTATTGAGAGTAACTCTTCAACTCATACATTGTTTAATTTTCCTTCGTTCTTACCGAAGGATGATTGCTATGATGATTGTTATGATCCCGTTGACTCTCTTGAAATATCCCTTTTTGATGATGCTTGCTTTGCTTGTTGCCATGATACCAATATGAATGATGCTTATGGAGATGAACTTGCTATAGTTCCTTATGTTAAACATGAAATTGTTGCTATTGAACCCATGCATGATAGTCCTATTATCTTTTTGAATTCTCCCGACTACACTATATCGGAGAAGTTTGCACTTATTAAGGATTATATTGACGGGTTGCCTTTTACTGTTGCACATGATGATTTTGATAAATATAATATGCATGTAATTTCTGCTCCTACATGCAATTATTATGATAGAGGAACTATATCTCCACCTCTCTATGTTTCCAATATGATAGAATTGCAAGAAAATGCTTATACTATGCATTGGCCTTTACTTGGCATGCATGAATTCTTCTTTTATGACATGCTTGATATATGCTACTTTCTGCTCACTACTAAATTACAAATCATTGTTAATTAAAATTGGCTTTGATATACCTTGGGATCCGGGTAGATCCATTACTTGAGCACCATATGCCTAGCTTAATGGCTTTAAAGATAGTGCTGCCAGGGAGACAACCCGGAAGTTTTAGAGAGTCATTCATTTATGTTGAGTGCTTTCATATAGTTTAAAAACAATAAATAAAGAGGGGAACCCAAAACTTTTAAAAAAGAAAAGCGGAAGTGATATAGACGAGCATTGTGAAAGTGGGGGACGTCCTTGAACATTGTTCATGCCCATGGAAACTTTGTGAATCTTAATTACAGAAACTTTTCAACAAAAATAATTGTCCAATTGTACAATTCCATTGTATTATAAAAATTATGTGCCAAGGTTTGCCTTTAGGATGTTTACAGTGCTTGTTGGTTTGTGCGGTGCAGGACAGGAACTTTGGCTGTAGTGCGTGATTTTACATTTTTTTACTGGAACGTCAAACGGTTGTGATTATTTTTGCATTGTATTTCCATAAAAATTGTTTATTTTTCCTAATTTTGGCAGAATTGTGCAAGTATCATAAGTATGGTGAATGTTCAGGTTATTACAGACTATTCTGTTTTAAACAGATTCTGTTTTGGATGCATAGATTGCTTGCTTTGATGAAACTATCAATTTCTATCAGTGGATTAAGCCATGAAAAAGCTATATTACAGTAGACACAATGCAAAAACAAAATATGAATTGGTTTGCAACAGTACTTAGAGTAGTGATTTGCTTTATTATACTAATGGATCTTACCGAGTTTTCTGTTGAAGTTTTGTGTGGATGAAGTGTTCGATGATCGGGAAGGTCTCGATGTGAGAAGAAGGAAGAGAGGCAAGAGCTCAAGCTTGGGGATGCCCAAGGAACCAACAAAAAATATTCAAGGAGACTCAAGCGTCTAAGCTTGGGGATGCCCCATAAGGCATCCCCTCTTTGTTCTACAAGTATCGGTATGTTTTCGGACTCGTTTCGTTCATGCAATATGTGCAAATCTTGGAGCGTGTTTTGCATTTAGTTTTTATTTTTCTTTTATGCACCATGATGGTATGAGGTAGTCCTTGGTTGTTTTATATAATGCTCATTGCACTTCACTTATATTCTTTGAGTATGGCTTTATATAATGCTTCATGTGCTTCGCTTATATCATTTGAAGTTTGGATTGCCTGTTTCTCTTTACATAGAAAACCGCCAGTTGTAAAATGCTCTTTTGCTTCACTTATATTTGATAGAGCGTGGGCATATATTTTGTAGAAAGAATTAAACTCTCTTGCTTCACTTATATCTATTTAGAGAGATAACAGGAAATGGTCATTCACATGGTTAGTCATAAAATCCTACATAAAACATGTAGATCACTGAATATGACATTTGATTCCTTGCAATAGTTTTGCGATATAAAGATGGTGATATTAGAGTCATGCTAGTGGGTAGTTGTGCATTAGTAGAAATACTTGTGTTGAGGTTTGTGATTCCCGTAGCAAGAACGTATGGTGAACCGTTATGTAACGAAGTCGGAGCATGAGGTATTTATTGATTGTGTTCCTTATGAGTGGCGGTCGGGGACGAACGATAGTCTTTTCCTACCAATCTACCCCCTTGGAGCATGCCCGTAGTGCTTTGTTACAATGACTAATAGATTTTTGCAATAAGTATATGAGTTCTTTATGACTAATGTTGAGACCATGAATTATACGCACTCTCACCCTTCCATCATTGCTAGCCTCTTCGGTACCATGCATTGCCCTTTCTCACCTCGAGAGTTGGTGCAAACTTCGCCGGTGCATCCAAACCCCGTGATATGATATGCTCTGTCACACATAAGCCTCATTATATCTTCCTCAAAACAGCCACCATACCTACCCATTATGGCATTTCCATAGCCATTCCGAGATATATTGCCATGCAACTTCCATCCTCATCATATACATGACTTGAGCATTCATTGTCATATTGCTTTGCATGATCGTAAGACATCTAGCATGATGTTTTCATGGCTTGTCCGTTTTTTGATGTCTTTGCTGTGCTAGATCATTGCACATCCTGGTACGCTGCCAGAGGCATTCATATAGAGTCATATCCTTGTTCTAGTATCGAGTTGTAATATTGAGTTGTAAGTAAATAAAAGTGTGATGATCATCATTATTAGAGCATTGCCCCCAGTGAGGAAAGGATGATGGAGACTATGATTCCCCCATAAGTCGGGATGAGACTCCGTACTTTACAAAAAAAATAAAAGAGGCCAAAGAAGCACAAATAAAAAAAGAGGCCAAAGAAGCCCACCAAAAAAATAAAAAATATATAAAAAAGAAAGAAAAAAATGATAGAAAAAGAGAGAAGGGGCAATGTTACTATCCTTTTGCCACACTTGTGCTTCAGAGTAGCACCATGTTCTTCATATAGAGAGTCTCTTGAGTTATCACTTTCATATACTAGTGGGAATTTTCATTATAGAACTTGGCTTGTATATTCCGATGATGGGCTTCCTCAAATGCCTGAGGTCTTCATGAGCAAGAAAGTTGGATGTACACCCACTTAGTTTCCAGTCTGAGCTTTCATACACTTATAGCTCTAGTGCATCCGTTGCATGGCAATCCCTACTCCTCACATTGACATCGATTGATGGGCATCTCCATAGCCCGTTGATAAGCCGCGTCGATGTGAGACTTTCTCCTTTTTGTCTTCTCCACACAACTTCCACCATCATATCCTATTACGCCTATAGTGCTATGTCCATGGCTCACGCTCATGTATTGTGTGAAAGTTGAAAAGGTTTGGGAACATCAAAAGTATGAAACAATTGCTTGGCTTGCCATCGGGGTTGTGCATGATGTGAATATTTTGTGTGGTGAAGATGGAGCATAGCCAGACCATATGATTTTGTAGGGATAACTTTCTTTGGCCATGTTATTTTGAAAAGACATGATTGCTTTATTAGTAGGCTTGAAGTATTATTGTTTTTATGTCAAAAGATAGACTATTGATTTGAATCACTCATGTCTTAGTATTCATGCGATGATTAGATACATGATCAAGATTATGCTAGGTAGCATTCCACATCAAAAATTATCTTTTTTATCATTTACCTACTCGAGGACGAGCAGGAATTAACCTTGGGGATGCTGATACGTCTCCGTCATATCTGTAATTTTTGATTGTTCCATGCCAATATTATACAACTTCCATATACTTTTGGCAACTTTTCATACTATTTTTTGGACGAACATATTGATCTAGTGCCCATTGCCAGTTCCTGTTTGTTGCATGTTTCATGTTTCGCAGAAACCCCATATCAAACGGAACCAAAACGGGATAAAATGGATGGAGAATATTTCTAGAATATTTAGAGAATATGGGAAGAAGAATCAACACGAGACAGTGCCCGAGGTGGCCACGAGGCAGGGGCGCGCCTGCCCCCCTGGGCGCGCCCCTGACCTTCGTGGGCCACCTGTAAGGCGGTTGGTGCTCTTCTTCGGCCGCAAGAAAGCTAATTTTCAGAAAAACATCTCAGCGAAGGTTTCAATCCAATCAGAGTTACAGATCTCCATATATATACGAAACGGTCGAAGGGCAGAACGAATAGCGCAGAAACAGAGAGAGACAGAGAGACAGATCCAATCTCGGAGGGGCTCTCGCCCCTCCCATGCCAAGGAGGCCAAGGACCAGAGGGGAAACAATTCTCCCATCTAGGGAGTAGGTCAAGGAAAAAGAAGAAGGGGGCCTCTCTCCCCCTCTCTTCCGGTGGCGCCAGAACGCTGTCGTGGCCACCATCATCATCACGGCGATCTTCACCAACACCTCCGCCATCTTCACCAACATCTCCATCACCTTCCCCCCTCTATCTATAGTGGTCCACTCTCCCGCAACCCGCTGTACCCTCTACTTGAACATGGTGCTTTATGCTTCATATTATTATCCAATGATGTGTTGCCATCCTATGATGTCTGAGTAGATTTTCGTTGTCCTATCGGTGGTTGATGAATTGCTATGATTGATTTAATTTGCTTGTGGTTATGTTGCTGTCCTTTGGTTCCCATCATATGGTAGCGTGGATCACACCATAGGGTTAGTTGTATGTTGATAGGACTATGTATTGGAGGGCAAGAGTGACAGAAGCTTCTACCTAGCATAGAAATTGATGCACACGGGATTGAAGGGGGACCAATATATCTTAATGCTATGGTTGGGTTTTACCTTCATGAACGTTAGTAGCTGCGGATGCTTTCTAATAGTTCCAGTCATAAGTGCATAGAATTCCAAGTCAGGGATGACATGCTAGCAGTGGCCTCTCCCACATAAAACTTGTTATCTGTCTAGTAAAGTAGTCAATTGCTTAGGGACAATTTCACAACTCCTACCACCACTTTCCACACTCATTATATTTACTTTAGTTGTGTCTTTATCTAAACATCCCCTACTTTTTATTTACGTGCTCTTTATTATCTTGCAAACCTATCCAAAAAACACCTATGAAGTACTTCTAGTTTCATAGTTGTTCTAGGTAAAGCGAACGTCAAGTGTGCGTAGAGTTGTATCGGTGGTCGATAGAACTTGAGGGAATATTTTTCCTACCTTTAGCTCCTCGTTTGGTTCGACACTCTTACTTATCAAAGAGGCTACAACTTATCCTATACTTGTGGGTTATCAGGACAGCAAGGGCACGCTCCGCCTCTACAAAGGGCCCCGGTGGCCACAGCAGGCTGCCGCGCCTTCACCCCAGAGCTGCGTAGCGTCGTCTGGCCAGGCAAGTTCAAGCCAGACCTACCTCCTCGCTGTGACGGCACCCCCGACCGTGCGCAGGTCTTGTAGCTCTATGAGCTGAGCATCGAGGCGGCTGAAGGAGTCCTGGACTAAGGGGTCCTCGGGCGACCGACCTGTTAGCCGTGGGCCGGACTGATGGGTTGCAAAGATATGAAGACCGAAGACTTTACCCATGTCCGGATGGGAATCTCCTTGGCATGGAAGGCAATCTTGGTGATCAAATGTGTAGATTTCTTTCTTTATAACCGACCTTGTCTAACCCTAGATCCTCCCGGTGTCTATATAAACTGGAGGACTTACTCCGGAGGGGAGATGTTCATTACCAAAGTCATACATGCTTGACTTCTAGGGTTTAGCCATTAAGATCTCGTGGTAGATCAACTCTTGTAATACTCATATTCATCAAGATCAATGAAGAAGGAAGTAGGGTATTACCTCCATAGAGAGGGCCCGAACCTGGATAAACATTGTGTCCCCTGTCTCCTGTTACCATCGACCTTAGACGTAGAGTTCGGGGCCCCCTAACAGAGATCCGCCGGTTTTGACACCGACATTGGTGCTTTCATTGAGAGTTATACTGTGACGTCGACGACAGGATCGATGGCTCGCCTTGTTCTCAAAGACAACATCACCTCCGGAGGAGCACTGGCCCCAGGCCAAACCCTCCGGCTGGGCGGCTTTACCAAGACCGCCCGTTCGGTCGTTAAGCCAACGATGACCTCTCGGGTCATCGAAAATCCTCTCCGTTTCGAATCCGAACTCGCCAAGCAGATGGATCCGGTAGAGTTTTCGTCTTTGAACGAGCTCCTCGATCGCATTGCCGCCCTGGGGATCGCCATAGATTACGATCGGATTGGGCTTAAACCCGATCAGAGAGAAATCAAATCTCCACCGATCACACACCAGATAGCGGTAGTCATGGAGCAAGACGATGACCCCTCCTCTATACCGAGGACAGATTATGTTCGGATATCCGACCCTGAAGAGCCGGACACCCACCGTCGAGAAGATGTGACCTGCCTTCCGAACATAGAATCGGACGGCGGGCCTAAGCAATCAGCAGAAACTCTGGAGTCCGGACTGATAAGTCCGTAGGATCTTGAGACTCCAGATCAACAATTGGCTCAGGGTCCAGATTTAAAAACACCCACCCACCCAGATATCAGCGCTCTCGCGAACATACATGAGCAGTCTCAAGAGACGGTCCACCACTTCTCGGCCAGATACCTCCTGGCCAAGAACAAGGTTAAAGATTGCCGCGATGAGGATGCGATATCAGCGTTCTGCAACAATTGCACGGACGAAGGAGTCCTCAACGCCCTCAATCGCCGCCGCATAACACACTTCGCTGACCTGACAACTATCATACAGAAGTACATTGCAATGGAAAGCGCTTGGAAAATTCAGGCAGCTCGCTGGGAACCATCGATCCCAACTCAACCTCTTGTTCAGGTGAAAAGGGCACACCCTCGTGGTATGCACGGTCCAGTAGCCAAGAAATATAAGCCCATTGCGCGGCATGGAACCGTTCTGGAGGGATGGCTCGATGGCCCATGCAAAATACACACAACACCGGATACCATATCAACCCACAGCCTTAGAGCATGTTGGATACTCCGGCAGGTATCCAAGAGCGGCGAGGATATCCTCACCAAAAATGCCCCAGAGCAACACCCCCGTGAGGACGACGACCTCAGAGTATTGACGGTCTTCGAGATATTCGCTTCAAATAATAAGCACAAAAGGGTGCTCCGCGACCTCGCCGAAGTCTGCCAAATCGCCACAATAAACCCTTGGAACGACACGGTTATAACCTTTAATGTCGGTGACGAACCAAAATATATGACACCCCGAGAACCAGCCGCATTAGTCCTCAGTCCAGTCGTGGACGGCTTCCGACTCACCAAGGTCCTCATGGACGGCGGCAGCGGACTAAACCTCATCTATGAGGATACACTCCACAAAATGGAAATAGACAGGAGACGCATCAAGCAAAGCAGCACAACCTTCTGAGGAATCATTCCCAATCGGAAGGCGCGGTGTGCGGGAAAAATCACACTTGACGTGGTATTCGGCATGCCTGAGAATTACCGGTCTGAAGAGATAACCTTCCAAGTGGCCCCTTTCAATAGTGGATATCACGCCCTGTTGTGGCGAGATGCTTTTACACGCTTCCAAGCTATACCTCATTATGGGTACATGAAGCTCAAGATGCCCGGGCCCAATGGCATAACCACTCTCGTCAGTGATCCGGTTATAGCACTCCGCGCTAAAAACAAAACCGCATCCCTGGCCCTTGAGGCATTATCTGAAGCCCTCGCGACCGAAGAATTAACCGCACTGCGCTCCATGGTGGATAGGGACGATGTGATATTAGACAAACGACCCAAATCCACCTCCTTCAAACCGGCAGAAGAAATAGTCAAATTCCAGGTCCACCCAACGGACCCCAAGAAGACAACATCTATTGGGGCACAACTAGCCCCAACGGTCGACGCCGCGCTACGGGATTTTCTTCGTGAAAACTGGGATATATTCGCCTGGCACCCTTCTGACATGCTAGGAATCCCGCGCAAGCTAGCCGAACACAACCTCAATATATTAAAGGGATACAAACCAGTCAAACAAACACTGCGGCGCTTTTCCGAACCCAAACGCCAAGCTATGGGGGAGGAGCTAGCCAAGCTAATTGAAGCCGGATTCATTAGAGAAATAAAGCACCCGGACTAGCTGGCAAACCTGGTGATGGTACCAAAGAAGGATAAATCCTGGTGCATGTGCGTCGATTTTAAAGACCTCAATAAGGCTTGCCCTAAGGTTCCCTTCCCCCTCCCCCACATTGATCAAATCATTGATGCTACCGCAGGACACGACTCATTGTGTTTCTTTGATTCATATTCCGGATACCATCAAATCAAAATTAAGGAGTCCGATCAAGCTACAACAGCATTCATTACCCCACATGGGCCATTCTGCTTCAACACCATGCCCTTCGGGATTAAGATTGCCGGCGCCACTTACCAACACATGATTCAAACATGCCTGGAGAAACAAATCAGAAAGACAGTTCAAGCTTATGTGAATGACGTCGTAATCAAAACAAGGCACGTCGAAACACTAATAGACGACCTACGTCTCACATTCGACAACCTCCGTGCATATGACAATAAGCTCAATCCGGAAAAGTGTGTTTTCGATGTCCCCACAGGAAAGCTGCTGTGCTTCATCGTTTCCAATAGACGAATTGAAGCAAATCCAGCCAAAATCCGAGCTCTGTCACAATTGGCTACGCCAATGGACCTTAAACAAGTCCAAAAACTCGCTGGTTGCGTGGCAGCTCTAAGCCGCTTTATCTCCAGATTGGGAGAAAAGGTACTGCCACTCTATCGCCTCCTACGGTGCATCGATCACTTCGAGTGGACGGATGCGGCAACAGCCAGACTGGAATAAATAAAATCCCTTCTATCGAGCAACCCAATCCTGGCCGCACCAAACATCGGCGAACCCATGTTACTATACATATCAGCAACACACCAAGTGGTGAGCATCGTGCTCGTCGTCGAACGAGAACAGGACGGACACATATTCCCGCTCCAAAAGCCAGTATACTACGTATCCAATGTCCTCACACCATGCAAATCCCGGTACCCCCATTATCAAAAGATAGCATACGCGGTCTTCATGGCATCCCGAAAGCTACAACACTACTTCCAGGAGTGTTCGATCACGGTGGCTTCTGAAGTACCACTCAACGACATAATAAAAAACCGCGTTGCCACGGGCCGGATTGCCAAATGGGCCATCGAGCTCCTTCCATTAGACATAACATACAAACCATGTCGAGCCATTAAATCCAAAGTAATGGCTGACTTCATCGCCGAATGGATAGAGGCCAAACTCCCTAAAGAGTACGACACATATTCAAACTGGGTTATGTATTTTGATGGCTCCAAAATGTTGGCAGGGCTAGGAGCGGGTGTCGTTTTAACGTCCCCCATTGGAGACGCCGTCCAATATGTACTTCCAATATTATACACAGACTCCAATAACGCAGCAGAATACGAGACCTTATTGCATGGTCTCCGGATGGCTGTCTCCATGAGCATACAGTGTCTGGAAGTGCGCGGGGACTCAAACCTCGCAATATCTCAAATAAATGGAGATGTCGGTGTACTAGAGTAGGGGTACCCTAGTATCCCGAACTCGTGCACGGGCAGTTGCAGCACCCCGTGGCAGGGCTGGCCCGGTGACCGCCAAGATCCTCAGCGGCTCCTTTTGGAGCCAATCAAGAACAAAGTACTCAAGGCCCGGCAAGAGGAGCTTGCGGGAAGGCCATTCAAGGCACAAAGGAATAAGGCCCGGCAAGAGGAGCTTGCCGGGAAGGCTTGGTGAGCGATAAGCCCCGAGCGCGACAAGGATTCAGCAGCGGCAAGATGCTTGCCGCGGCAGCAACTCTCTTCATCTCCGCTCCAGCTCATCCGCCAGCGTGTCGCCGTGGGGCTATTCTCTGCACGCGTGTCAAGGAGCTGTGCAGCCAGTGGGAGCAGCGATAAGCGGCGCCGACGAGCCACCATCATGGCAAACGGAGGCGCACAGCGGTCCCTATTGCCTTTGTTCAGCGGCGTGGATGGACATTTATTACTCTTGTCCCTTGCCGTCGAGTTAGGTATAGATCTTGTACATTGTATAAAGCGATGTACCAACCACGCTTTTTCTGTTTTACCCTTGTCTACTTGCCACTGTGGTGACCCCTTGTACCTATAAAATGAGGCCCAAGGGCAGCGAGAAAGGGTTATTGCGGTTCAGTTCATTCGATTCATTCGAGACCACACTCACTCAGGCTAGGTTTTGTAGCTAACATTGCTCCCTAGCAACAATACAATCAACCAAGCAGCAGTAGGAGTATTATCTCTCCGGAGAGCTCCGAAGCTGGGTAAATCTGCTCGTGTGCATCGCCTCGATCCGCTCTTTGTGCAATCTCCGCCCCCCTCCGAACCACAAGGGACTCGGTCCCATAGGTGTTCGTGGGTCACGATCAGCTTCCGCGACATCTTTGGCGCGCCAGGTAGGGGGCGTCGAGGCTGTGTGAACCTGATCCGGCGTTCACACGAGCAACTTCTTCATCACCTTCATCAACATGCCACCGAAGAAGAAGGCTTCGGCGGCAGCAGAGCCGTCCGCGTCAAACCCACCACCACCGGAGCTGACGAGTGGTGGGGAAGACGCTGGCGGAGGAACGGGCGTCGTCGAGAGAGCCCACGACGCCACCAGGTCCAAGGACAAGGCGGCGCAAGCTTCGGCATCCGAATCCGCACCGCGTCCATCTCAGGAGGCGCGGGACTGACAGCGTCATGATGCTCGCAGCACCATACGCTCGTTGGATCAAGGCCAAGCTGGAGGATCCCGAGGCCCTCGAGACCCGCATGCACGCCACAGATGATGGTACGAAGCGAGTACGATCGCTTGGACGGGATGCTGCTCCTCCTAACTTGGTTAGAAGTCCGAGCACATCCCGTTCCTCGCTCCGTACGCCATTGCCACCCACCACTCCAGCGGAAGCCTTGGCGAGCTCAATTGCTTCTAGATTACCCTCCAACGGCCGACAAGGTTGGCGAATGGAGGCCACCATCCGAGTCTCATCGGCTTTGCTAACGGCGACGCGTCGCGACAACCAACTGCGTCCTTGCAGCGGCGAGACGACATGGCACGAGCCGGTGGCGGCGAGACCTGCGGGGTGACACCACCATGCACTCCCTTCCGAAAGCCAAGATCACCAGCTCCTCGGATCCACCTCGGCGGCGACTCCACGCGTCGTCGGATCCTGAGCTCGCCGTGATCGATGCCAAGTTCTTAAGGCGGCAACAAGAAGACTTTCGAACCGCGCCGAGCACCGAAGAGAAGCGGCGTCAATCGATGACAGCGGCTGGGCCTGCTGTTGACATGCATGCGCCAGGGGAACCAGGTGACTTGCCGTACGCGGTAGGTTGCCCTCCGTTCACCCGTGAGCTGCGGCAAGTCCAGTGGCCCGACAAGAAAAACTTCAAGCCGGATGTGCCAGAGAAGTATGATGGCAGGACACACCCATCGGAGTTCCTCAGCATCTACACCATTGCGGTGCAGGCTGCGAGGGGACGAGACGACAAGATCCTCGCCAACTACTTCCCGCTGGTGCTCAAGCCAAATGTCAGATCTTGGCTCATGCACTTGCCGGACAATTCCATATCTTCTTGGGCAGATTTGTGCCATCAGTTTGTCGGCGCCTTCACGGTGACCACAAGCCTCATGGCCAAGAGAGTGACCTTCACCTACTCGCCTGGAAGGAAGGAGAGTCCTGCGCAAGTTCATTCAGAGATTCAGCCGTGTGCACTACAACATCGAGACGTCCACCCCGCCGCAGTGATCGCTAGCGTTTCATCGAACGTCGGAACCGCAGGATGAGGAGGAGATGGCGATGTGCAAAGTCAAGGACGTCGATGAACTGTATGCCTTGGCCGACAAGTGTGCGCAGGATGAAGAAGGAAGAAGACTCTGGGGAGAATGTTGGAGCAGAATCGGCGGTGAGGAGACCGCCCGGCAAAGAAGAGCCGGCGGAACAACGAAAGAAGAAGAGCAAAGAGGTACTAGTCGTCGAGCAGTCCGGTGACGGAAGTGGCGCCAAGAAGGCTAAGGATGGTGGCTCCAGCAAGGAAGTTGCCGCTGACACCAACCGCCAAGCTGTGGCGGCCGCCGACAAGCAGGGGAGCGGCGACAAACAAGATCTTGTAAATTCACCGCACCAAGGGCCATGACCTCCATAGCTGCAAGAAAGTCGAGCAGCTCGTTGAACTCTGAAGGCTGAGTACGAAAGCGGCGAGACAAGGAGAAGGCCCAGGAAGGTGCAGGGCAGTGGCAAGAAGAGACCCGGCGGGGGAGGACGCCTTGGCAAGGCCAAGCAGCGGCAAGGAGACAGACCTCCCAGCGGCGCGACAAGGACGAAGACGGACAGCGAAGCGAAGACATGGAAGGCGATGAAGCTGATGAGCAGGAGTTTGAGAAGGCAACAGAGGTTCTCTGCGTGAGCGGTGGTGCTTCTCGCATACCTCACACCGCCAACTCAAGCAATGGATGCGGGAGGTCAATGCAGCAGAACCATCCGTGGAGTCACGTAGACCTCTGAAGTGGTCCAGCACGCCCATCTTCTTTGACATTGAGGACCACCCTGATCGCATAACTGCGGTCGGGTGCTTGCCGATGTTGGTCTCACCAACCATCCGCAACCTCAAGGTCACTAAGATGTTGGTTGACGGCGGGGCCGGCCTGAACCTGATCTCCTCTGCAGTGCTCCGGAAGCTTCAAATCCCAGACAGCGAGCTTGAAGAGACTGGCACTTTCCAAGGAATCAACCCAGGAAGGAGCAAGCCGAAAGGGAAGGTCACATTGCTAGTAACATTTGGCAGTGAGCTAAACTTCAGGACTGAGAGGGTCACATTCGACGTTGCTGATTTCCCATTGCCCTACAATGGGATACTTGGCCGTCCAGCACTCGCCAAGTTCATGGCAGCCTCTCATTACGCCTACAACTTACTCAAGATGCCCGGCCCGATGAGCGTCATTTCTGTCCATGCCGACAAGAAGGATGCGCTTATCTGCGCCGACAAGATTTACCGGGATGCAGCAGCTGCGACAGATAACAAACCACTTGCCGCTGAAGCTCCCGGGGGGAAGAACAAGACCACCTTGTCCGCAAGAGCTCGATGCCCACTCCGCAAGCGCACCTCTTGAGTGCTGCGCCTCTTGTCGAGGACGCACCATCGAGCTCCACCGCAAGTGCAAGAAGATGATGGCGGCTCCGCCGAAGACCAAGATGGTGCCCGCCAAGGAGGACGGCACTGGTGGTACCTTCACCATCAGTGCCACGCTTGACCCTAAATAGGAAGGCGAGCTCGTTGCTTTCCTGCGGGCGAACGTTGATGTGTTTGCATGGCAACCATCTGATATCCCCGGTGTTCCCAGGAAAGTAATTGAGCACCACCTAGCTGTCTGTCCTCATGCACGGCCCGTCAAGCAAAAAGTTAGGAAGCAGGCAATGGAGCGCCAAGAATTCATAGCAGAAGAGATCAAGAAGTTGGAAGCAGCAGGCCTTGTTAGAGGAGTACTCCATCCCACGTGGTTGGCCAATCCGGTAGTTGTACGAAAGGCAAATGGGAAATGGAGACTTTGTATTGACTTCACGGATGTTAATAAAGCTTGTCCCAAAGACCCATTTCCCTTGCCGCGTATTGACCAGATTGTTGACTCCACAGCTGGATGTGATCTGCTTTCATTTCTTGATGCATATTCAGGATATCATCAGATCTTCATGGCATAAGAGGATGAAGAGAAAACCGCATTCATTACACCATGTGGCACTTACTGTTTCATACGGATGCCTTTTGGTTTGAAGAATGCTGGTTCAACGTTTACAAGAGTGGTCCATGATGCTTTTGAGCCCAAAATACACAGAAATGTAGAAGCCTACATGGATGACATAGTGGTCAAGAGCAAGGATAAAGCAACTCTGGTTCAAGACTTGGATGAAACTTTTGCAAATCTGCGCAAGAACTTCCTCAAGCACAATCCCGAGAAGTGCGTGTTTGGAGTCCCTTCCGGCAAGCTTCTCGGATTCTTCGTGTCTCAGAGGGGAATTGAAGCCAACCCCGACAAGATCAAGGCCATTGAGCAGATTGAAGCACCCAAGCGCGTCAAGGATGTAAGAAGGCTTGCGGTTGCGTGGCTGCTTTCAAAGCAGGTTTATCTCTAAGTCACCGAGCGCCCTACCATTTTCAAGATTTTGAAAAGGCAGGTCCAATGAAATGGACTCCCGAAGCGGAGGCTGCGCTGCAGGACTTAAAGAGGTACCTATCCTCCACTCCAATACTTGTCGCACCTAGGCCGCAAGAGAAGTTGCTGCTATACATAGCGGCAACCAATCAAGTGGTTAGTGCTGCGTTAGTAGCGGAGAGGGAGGCAGATGATGAGCCGGCAACCGAGGCAGATGCATCCAGCGACAAGCAGGGGGATTCGCCGTCAAGCTCTGGTCCCGACAAGGACGGATCTGCGCAGGATTGCGAGAAGATGCAGAAAAGGATGGTGCAGCGCCCAGCCTACTTTGTCAGTTCCCTTCTGCAGGGGGCTAGGTCAAGGTACTTTGGTGTGCAGAAGTTGCTTTTCGGCCTCCTCATGGCCTCGAGAAAGCTGCGCCATTACTTCCAAGCACATGAGATAACAGTTGTCACTCGCTTTCCGCTGAAAAGGATATTGCAAAATCCAGAAACAACAGGCAGGATTGTCGAGTGGGCACTGGAACTGTCAAGCTTTGGCCTCAAGTTTGAAAGCACTTCAACTATCCAAAGCGAGCATTGGCAGAGTTTATAGCAGAATGGGCGCCAGCGCAAGATGAAGAAATTCGAGACGAGCATCCCGTCAAGGAAGCAAGTAAAGAGTGGCTGATGTACTTTGATGGTGCTTTCTCGCTGCAAAGCGCCCGGTGCGGCGTGCTGCTTATCGCACCACCGGGAGCACCTCAAGTACATAGTCCAAATGCACTTTCCCAAGGAGCAAGCAACAAATAATCTGCAGAGTATGAAGGTTTGCTTGCGGACTCGAATCGCATGATGGACCTTGGGATCGGGAAGCTTATTGTCGGGGTGACTCGCAGCTTGTTGTCCGCCAAGTAAACAAAGACTATCGAGTCCGTTGATGGAAGCCTATGTTGATGAAGTGAGAAAGCTAGAAGAGCACTTTGAAGGCCTGCAAATGGAGCATGTTCCAAGAGCCCAGAATGATATTGCCAATGGCCTGTCAAAGTGTGCTGCACTCAAGTTACATGGAACCAGGAATTTTTGTGCTCAAGCTGACTCAACCAAGCTGTAACACCATCAACCGGACAGAGCAAGAAGAAAGTTGGTTTCGGTGACTACTTTCCGCAGAGCTCCTGAAGCCGCCGCCAAGAAGGTCCCCAAAATCAACGCAGATATCACTGAGGAGCAGTCTGCTCCGACAAGCCCTAGGGTTTGTTTCGTTGAAGCAGACGCTCCCGAGAAGTTTTGCTCCGGCAAGCTTGCCGGGGATCATCAAGCTCCGGCTGAGCCGCAGGTTCTTGCCGTAGAAGCTGATGTTCCCGCAGCGACAGATGTACCTTTAGTCCTTGTTGTCGAGCCGCAAGCTCCAACATGGGCACAGCAGATCGTCCATTTCCTTCAGACAGGAGAACTTCCCGAAGACCAAGAAGAAGCAGAAAGAGTAGCCCGGCAGTCAAGTATGTACCAGTTTGTTGACAACATCACATATGAAGAAGACTCAACGGTGTGAAATTGAAGTGTATTTGCTCGGAAGATGGATGAAGCTGTTGGCGAGATACGGAGGCATATGTGGTCACCACATTGGCGAAGAACACTTGCCGGCAAAGCTTTCCGGCAAGGTTTCTTCGCCGAAGCCCTCCGAGGATGCAACTGCACAAGTAACCAAGTGTGAAGCGTGCGAGTTCCATTCAAAGCAGATACACCAGCCAGCTCAAGCTCTCCAGACGATCCCTTTATCACGGCCATTTTCGTGCAGGGGCTCGACATCCTCGGCCCCTTCCCCGAGCTGTCGGGGCTTTGAGTACTTGTACGCCGAATCGACAAGTTCACAAAGTGGCGGAAGTGGAAGCGATGAGGAAGGTGACAACACATCAGCGATCAAGTTCTTCAGTCAATTGTTTGCCGTTTTGGAATACCTAATCGGATCATCACCGACAACGGCACCCAATTCACGAGTCGCACCTTCATGCGATCGTCCAAGATCTTGGCGCCAAGGTCTGCTTTTGCTTCATTGCTCATCCAAGGAGCAGCGGTCAGCGAGAGGGCAAACGCTGAAGTGCTGCGGGGACTCAAGACAAGAACTTTTGACAGGCTACGCAAGTGCGGAAGAAACTGGATTGAGGAGCTGCCGGTGGTTTTTGGTCGATCAGGACGACACCAAATCGAGCCACTAGCCAGACACCTTTCGCTCTAGTCTATGGAGCGGAAGCAGTTCTCCCCACGGAACTCGTATACAGATCGCCTCGAGTACTCGCTTATGATGAGCTTGAGCAAGAGCAGCTGCGACAAGATGACGCGCTGCTCCTTGAGGAGGATCATCTTCAGGCTGCTGTGCGAGCTGCTCGCTACCAGCAAGCTTTGCGCCGCTATCATAGCCGCAAAGTTAAAGCCAGAAGCTTCGAGGAAGGCGACCTTGTTCTTCGGCGCGTTCAATCCGCCAAGAATTCCAACAAGTTGACGCCAAAGTGGGAAGGCCCTTATCGGGTGAAAGCGAGTCACTAGGCTCGGGCGCTGTCCGCTTTGAGATGAAGATGGCGTTCCGGTGAGCAACTCCTGGAATATAGAGCATCTTCGCAAGTTTTACCCATAAGGCGCAGTCACCGGAACCCGTTCTGGCAACCACCTTTTGTACAAGTCTTGCCGCTGTTGCATGTAATCCTTTGTACAAAGCCGGGCGCAGACCCCGTGCATCAGTAAAGCTTATGTGTTGCGCACAACTTGTCAAATGCATGCTTTCATAATCCTTTATGCATGTGTTATCTAACATATTGTGCAGCATCCACACCCGGTAAGCAATAACGAGCCACTAGTCTCCATAACATTATTTTCTCTTCTTTCTTCTCATAAGAAAAGAAGGTTCATCCGCCCACAAGTTAGCCGGGGAGGAGAAGATAATGGTGTGGGCCACCAAGTGTCGCTTGAGGAAATATCGCCTTGCCGGGAAGCGGGGCGACAGAAAAGCTAAGTTGCTAAGTTTAAGCAATCAGTTTTTAAAATTTTAAGTTATCTTCCTCGAACGATAGTACTTTGTATGGAAAACCTGTGCGCGAAGGAACCAACTCGTAGCTAGTCGCACCCTTATTTTGTTTCGAGTCCGCTCAACAACTTAAGTGCGCTGCAACTAGTTGCGACAAGGTTGCTTGTCGGAGGCAGCATCGCCAGCAGGCTACTGACGTTCTGCACTCAGCGCTCGCGGCAATGGTGCTCGCACCGACAAGTTCCCTGAAAGCGTAGGGCACAAACATACAAGGGAAGAAATCAAGTAAAGGGAATAACATTGCAATCGTTTGCCTAAGATAGAGTATATTACAAAAGTGACTTGTCGCGGATCTAATAAATTGTCCTAAACATGATCTGCAGCGACAAGGGAGAGATAAACTTGGCGGCCTAGTCCACGCGGTCGCCGTCAAGCCTCTTGACTCCGCTCACCCTGTCCATGATGGGTGCGACAAGGGCCTTGAGTGCTTCGACGTCAGCAGTCGGCGGCAGGGACTTGAGGACGTTGGTGAAGTTGACGCCTGGATTGCGGAAGGCCACCTTCATCAGCACCTTCTGAAGGGCTCCGGCACAGACTTGGCACGACTCGTCGGCCAGCTGCTTTGGGATCTCCTCCCGGAGCCGCTGGAGACCCGTCAAAACGCCCTTGAAGAACAGACTGAGCTTGGCGCTGGGTTGAAGGCGCTCGTCGGTGGAGTACCCGAGGTCCACCATCCCCAGCTCCATCAGCTCATTGTGGATGGCGGCGGCAGTATCCACAAGACCCTCCGTCCAGTGCATCACGCTGTCTCTGAGAGTATTCTGGGCGGTCACAGCATTCGCCAACAGCTCCTCGTTGGCTTTGATCTTCTCCAACAGGCCCGCTTCTCGCTCCTTGGCGCCGTCCAGCGTCTCCGTCAGGGTGGTCAGTTTTAGCTCCAAATCTGCCTTGGAGTCCTTAGCGGCGTCCAGCTCTTTGATCTTCTCAGCAAAACGACCCTGCAACTCGCCAAGAGTGTAGGCGTCCTTCTCACGCCGCGCTTCAGCCGGTGACCTCCTCGCCGCTCTTACGGAGGGTGGCCTCCAGCTGCGCCACCCTCGTTTCCAATTCCTTCTTGGCGGCCTCGGCAGCCGCGCGGCGTCCTTTGCCTCTGGAGTGCCCGCCAATTGATTGCTCGCGCAAGATCTTCCTCATAGCTGTCGAGGTTGATCTTCCGCTGCGCCACCACCTTCTTCTTGAAGAGCTTCGCCGGCGAGCCTTTGCTGCTCCTCGACCTCGGCCTTCTCCAAGATAAAGGCCGTGCGCTCTTCGGAGAGTTGCTCCCACGCTCGCTATGTCCCGGAGAGTTTCCTTGTTGGTGCGCGAAGCTCTTCTCGCGTTTCTCCATGTCGGCTCCGCCCTCGCGACAAGTGCTTCCGCGACTCCAGCTTAGCCTGTCGGGCGCGGTAGAGCGACAACAACCTCTTCAAGAGGCTGCTCCTCCTAGGGCTCCCCGCTGCTGCTGC
The DNA here is from genome assembly GCA_021605205.1 of Aegilops longissima. Classification (NCBI taxonomy): domain Eukaryota; kingdom Viridiplantae; phylum Streptophyta; class Magnoliopsida; order Poales; family Poaceae; genus Aegilops; species Aegilops longissima. The sequence continues at coordinate 224,629,637 of CM038679.1, forward strand.
TTGGAGCGTCAACCAGCGACAGCCCGGCGGAAGCGAGCAGTTCCGCGTCGAAGGTCTCCCCTTCGGCCGGTGCCCTGGAGCTTGACGCCCATGGGAGCTTGATAAAGACACCATCGCCGGCCTTCAGATAGGCGTCGGGCTGGGGCTCTTCGGAGCCTGGTGCAGCATCGGTGGCGGGGGGATCGGTGGTTGGCGTAGTGCCTGGCGCTCCTGCGGCCTCAGGGCCGTCAGTACGATCACCAGACCCCTCCCCAGCCTCTGCGCCAGCAGCCTTGGCGGCCTCCTCGCCGGCGGACCCGTCGGCGCCGGCCTCCTTCTCCATGTTGGCGGCGTCGTCATTGTTGCCGCGAGCGTCCTCCTCGCCGACAACCTCAGTCTCCATTGGCTCTCCGGCAGATGGATCTAATGATCAGAGAAAGAAAGGAACAAGTCAAGCAAATGTTCGAAAAGTAGAACAGAAGAAAAGGAACCCAAGGGAAATTTTCAGTCAAGAAGATTACGCAATGGGATCTGTAGCATGATCTCCACCACGGAGGGTCGTCGGCGCTGCCCCTTGTCGGAGACTCCCTTGTGGGAGGCCTCCCTTGGGAGGCGCTCCCTTGGCGGAGATTTCTCCCTTGGCGGCGTGGTTGAAGCAGAGCAGGACCTCGGGAGTGAATTCGGGACCTCCTGATGAGGCTGCTCTGCTCCTACACAAATCAACAAGCCAGATATCAGTGAAAGAGAGAGCACCCAAGCACACCTAACCGTAAGAAGTAAACCAAGTACTTACGCTGGGGGCTGCTCTGATGAAGGGTTGCCGGGTCCGGCAACGAGGTCTCGAGCAGCGCCCCTGTCACCCAGGGAATCGTCTTCGACGACAACCACCAGAGTCTTGGCTCTCTTCGACGCCCTCTGAGCTAGCGTCCTGAAAAAAGGAAAGAGCTCAGAATAAAGCATGTCAAATACAAGACAAAGCAGTAAATTGAAGAATTACAAGTAGCAGCGACAAGATCTTACTCTTCCTCTTCTTCCTCGGAGCTGAGGCGGAGAAATCAAATTCGCTCGGTGCGGCGAGCTGGAGAGTAGGCTCCCTCGGACGCTTGGCGGGTGCGGGGCCGTGGCTCAAGGCCCGCTCCCGTTGTTGTGGCGGCATGAGGCGCCCCACGGCAACAGTGCTTGCCGCAGTGGGAGCGCGTGGCGGGTGGCGGCTGTTGGGCGTCTGCCGCCCGCCACCTCTCCGGTCTTTGGAGGCGTCTTCTTAAGCGGGCCGCAGGCTCCTCCGTGGCAAGCTACTTGACGGCGGAGGGGAGGCGCCCCCGGCAGGCTCGTTCGGCTCAGTGTCGGGCTCGGCCTGCTCCTCCTCACCGACGAACTCCTCTCGATCGGCAAGGCTTGCTGCCTCGGCTGCCTCTGCCTCCTCGACAGTGAACCCAAACACGCCGGCGGCTGCAGCTTCTGCCGCCTCCTCCAACCTTGTGGCAATGCGCGCCATCTCTTGCTCGGTGGTGTCGCGGGTGAGCCACTTCTTCTCGTCGGCACGGATCGACACCTCTTCCAAGTTGTCGAAGAACTGCTGCACGACGTCGGCGGCGGGCTCCTACCAAGTTGGAACGATTCCATGGGAATCGCACAACGGCATCATCGCGCGGATGCGGTCAAGCGACGAGTTGTTGCACAAGGGCACGACTCCCCTCGGCAACATGAACCACTCGGGGTGATCTGCATCAGGCTTGAATAGCTCCCGCAGCATGGCATCCAGCTCCAAGACAGTAAAGTTCCAATTGAGTCCCGGACGCAGCCTCATGATGTCCGCCGCGTTTTGGAACTCCCAAGCAGGCCTCCCCCTCTCTGCAAAGGCGCAATCTGCGGCGAAGGAAGTCTGCGCCAACAGCTCCTACGGTAAGCCCGGCATGCCTGAGGCGCAGGATCCGGGTCACGGCAATCTTCAACTTGGCATCCTCCGGCGCCAAGTTGCTCCAATCGTTGCCGCGCACTATGGGAGTTTGGCGCAGGGCAGTGAAAGGCTGTGGGTCCTCCTCTATAATCCAACACCAATCGGCTCTCCACAACTCCCACTTGCTACGCAGCTCTCCGTCAAGATATGCTTCCTTCTTGCCGATCCCGAGATCCATGCAATCCCTCCGCAAGCGGCTCTCCTCTCTCTCGCTGGGCATGAAGTAATGGCGGAAAAGTGCTACATTTGGGTGGACCCGACAAAGTTCTCGACAGGTGTGCGAAAGCCATGGTAAGGACGGCGTTGGGGGTGAAATCAAGGAGGCGGAGGCCATATGTGTTCATGACATCGCAAAAGAATTCGGAAAAGGGCGGGCAGAGCCCGCAGTGGAAGAAAAGCGCGAAGAAAGGGTACCCGACGGAAACCTTCTCGGATGTGGCGGCGGAGATCACCCTCGTGCGCGGGTGCGCCCGTGTCTCCGTCGACCAGAAGAGGTAATACAGCTCTCGCATCTCCTTCACGTCGAGCAGGGGATCGAAGAGGGCCCGCTCCTTTCGCAGCTCCGTGAGCCGCTGCGCCTCGGGTGACTTCACCCCTTTGCCCTTGTCGGCTTTCGGAGCCATGGCGGAGGTGGTGGAGGAATCCGACGGCGTTGGTGGCGCCGGTGGCAATGGGGAGGGGGCGGAGCGTCGCTCTCTTTGGACTCGAGAAGAAGGGGAGGAGCGGCGGTGGTTTTCGATGTGACAGCAATGGCAAGTGGGCGTCCGACCCTGTTCCCCCTGCTTATAAGGGGGGAGAGGGGGCGGGCGTTCCGATTTTCCCATTAAAGAAGGCCCCCACGATCTCTCCCACGACGCCACGTCCGGTACGTGCCGTTCGTGGGGGACGTGGTGGGTCCGAAGCGAATAACTGCGCAATCCAGGCCGCGCGTGCCCGTGCACTGTTTTGGGCCTGGCCCAACAGAGCTCGGCGCCGTGTGTGGCCTAGCCCGGGGGCTCCTGTCAGTGTACTAGAGTAGGGGTACCCTAGTATCCCGAACTCATGCACGGGCAGTTGCAGCACCCCGTGGCAGGGCTGGCCTGGTGACCACCAAGATCCTCAGCGGCTCCTTTTGGAGCCAATCAAGAACAAAGTACTCAAGGCCCCGGCAAGAGGAGCTTGCCGGGAAGGCCATTCAAGGTACAAAGGAAACAATGCCCCGGCAAGAGGAGCTTGCCGGGAAGGCTTGGTGAGCGATAAGCTCCCGAGCGCGACAAGGATTCAGCCGCGGAAAGATGCTTGCCACGGCAGGCAACCTCTCTTCATCTCCGCTCCAGCTCATCCGCCAGCGTGTCGCCGTGGGGCTATTCCGAACGCGCGTGTCAAGGAGCTGTGCAGCCAGCGGGAGCAGCGATAAGCGGCGCTGACGAGCCACCATCGTGGCAAACAGAGGCGACTTGCGGTCCCTATTGCCTGTTCAGGCGACAGGGACGGACATTTATTACTCTTGTCCCTTGCCGTCAGAGTTAGGTATAGATCACTGTACACTGTACAAAGCGGTGTACCAACCACTGTTTTTCCTGTTTTACCCTTGTCTACTTGCCACCTGTGGTGACCCCTTGTACCTATAAAAGGAGGCCCAAGGGCAACGTAGAAAGGGTTCGGCTGCGGTTCAGTTCATTCGATTCATTCGAGACCACACTCACTCAGGCTAGGTTTTGTAGCTCCCATTGCTCCCTAGCAACAATACAATCAACCAAGCAGCAGTAGGAGTATTATCTCTCCGGAGAGCTCCGAAGCTGGGTAAATCTGCTCGTGTGCATCGCCTCGATCCACTCTTTGTGCAATCTCCGCCCCCCTCCGAACCACAAGGGACTCGGTCCCATAGGTGTTTGTGGGTCACGATCAGCTTCCCCGACAGGAGACTTCGATGCCAAAGATCCGAAGATGGCGTCTTACCATAATGTCGTCCTAAAAATGTCGGCTCGGTTCGAGGGGCTCAAGTTCCATCACGTGGCCCAAGAAAGTAATCAAGCGGCGGAAATCCTTGCTCATAACGGCGCCAAGCATGACCCCATCCCACCTAACATTTTCCTGGAAAGGCTTTTTAAGCCATCAGTGGTGTGGAAAGGGGAGGGCGGCCACACCAGTCCGGATCCAAACACAACCCCAGATTCCGAACAGACCGATATCATCGGAGGCTCAGCCACCGAAATAACACCGTCGGCCCACCTTATTATGGCAGTCATTGCCCCATGGATCGAACCCTTCTTGGCCTACCTTAATAGGAAGGAACTCCCCGAGGATCTGAATGAGGCCCGCCGCATTGTCCGGCATTCGAAGGCCTAAAAGGTTCACAACTGAGAGCTCTACAAGAAAAGTGCTACCGGAGTCCTTCAAAGATGTATCTCCGAGAAAGAAGGGCGGCGGCTCTTGGCTAAAATTCATGCCGGTCTCGGCGGGCACCACGCCGTAGCCTGGGCACGTGTTAGCAAGGCCTTCTGTACATGGTTTTATTGGCCGATGGCCCGAGCAGACGTACAGGACCTTGTCCAACGTTGCGTCGGGTGCCAACTCTTCGCCAACCAAAGCCATATGCCCCCTACTGCCCTACAAACAATCCCCATCACTTGGCCTTTCGCGGTCTGGGGACTGGATATGGATGGACCCCTTAAAGGGGGAATCCACAAGAAAAAAGTACCTGCTGGTCATTGTGGATAAATTCACTAAGTGGATAGAAGCCAAACCAGTTAAAACGGCCGAGTCCGGACTGGTGATAGAATTCATATCCGATGTTGTACACCGTTATGGTGTTCCAAACAGCATCATCACCGACAACGGTTCCAATTTCACAGCCGATGAGGTGAAAACCTGGTGTGCTAACCTTGGCATTAAGCTCGATTACGCCTCTGTCTACCACCCACAAACAAACGGTCAAGTGGAATGTGCCAATATTCTTATCATGAGCGGCATCAAGCCAAGACTAGTGCGGTCTTTAAAAGAATCAGACAAGCACTAGGTTGAGGAGCTCGACTCCATACTCTGGGGGTTGCGGACCACACCCAACCGCACTACCGGATACACACCTTTCTTCATGGTGTATGGCGCAGAAGCTGTGTTGCCCTGCGATATTATTCATGACTCACCTCGAGTGCACATGTACGAAGAGAGAGAAGCCGAGTTTGATCGGAAGGAAAACTTAGATGCCCTGGAGGAGGAGCGCGATGTCGCAAAAGCACGTTCAACACTATACCAACAGCAAGCTCGAAGATATCAAAGAAGAGAAGTACGTGCCAAAACGTACAATGTTGACGAACTCGTTCTACGCTTGCCGGAAAAGAAAAAGGACAAACTCAAGCCCAAATGGGAAGGTCCCTTCATCATTGACAAAGTTCTCACCGGAGGAGCGTACCGTCTGCGAGATGCGACAGACAATCGCCTAGAGCCGAACCCCTGAAACGCGGCCAGACTCTGAAGATTCTATGCCTAGCGCCGAATTCTTTGTTCGTCTCCTTCTTCCGTGCAGTTTCCATTATTTTTTCTCTCTTTTTGTTTTTATTTTCCGCTTTAAAGCTCTAGTACGGCTAGACCGCACACCTCTGACGTATACATCTTCAAATATGTACGTCCATTATACTTGGGGGCTTCTCGGACAGAAGTTTCTTATTATTATTATCTCTCGAGCATCAAGCTCACCACATATGTGTCTTTTCCTCATATGTACCTTTTCTTCGCCATTATATGCATCGATATGACTTAAGTTTTGGCCAAGCTGGGTTTCCTGGCTCCTGTGCTTATGCCCTACGTTCCCGTTAGTTCGGCTAGGGCATAAAGGGAGCACCTCTGGGATTGTTACTGCCGGGTCATCCAGATGTGTACCTCAGATTGGGTGAAGCCGAAAGCTAGTGTTCTTAAGGGAATATTCGGTCGGTGAATTAAAGATGTTTTTTGCATTCGTTCCATCGTGAACCCCCAGAAGCTATACATACTGTGATTTTTTCATCACGGTCAGAACATGCACGCTAATGCATGCACACCCAGGGAAAGGAACCCTTAACGGAACTATTCTCTCTGGAAGACGTTTATTACAATCTTAAATGTAATATAACATAACTAGCCGGATATAAGTTGTATGTTTAAGCAGTTATGACCCCTACGCCTGGTTTCTACACATACCCCGGTTTATTTTGCCGCTTAGGTATTCAGAAGCACTCCACACCTTCGGGTCGAGAGGTCGAAGCGAAAAGGTCTGCCATGACAATCGTTTTACAATCCAGCTAGAGTCGAACATGTCAAGGAAAGTACATAGTCACTTAGGACTCAAAAACTTCTTGTTCTATACCGTCCAGCAGACAGTCTAATTTACAATCCTGTTGGGAATACCTGGCGGCTACTTCTACTTGATTATATACCAAACTAACGGGGAACCTCCTTCCTGTCTGACCCTAGAGGTTCGACCCTGGCTATGTGATTCGGATCAAGCTTGGTATAGCGAGTTTTTACCATAGCCCAGGCCTCTCGTGCACCTTCCCGGCAGGCAGATATCTTCCACAGTCGGAAAAACCGCCTGCTCCTTTGAACAGCTCTACAAGCTCCTCCATTCTTCCTAGAGGGGAAGCGGAGGGCCACAAGACTTTGGCAACACTCGCATTGCCTGTCGAGCTTGCTCGTGCATTTGAGATAGCCCTTGAAGCAATTCGTCCAATGATCCGGACACCTCCTCTTCAGGACGGCCCGTCAGCATACCTACAAGAACATCTATATCAGCTAATTTTCATCTCCAAACTAACATGAGGTAAAGCAGGCCACATACCAAATATGCCGCCTCGCAACTTTTTATTTTCCTACACGGAGTCGGCTAGCTGGGCCCGCACATCTTTTAGTTCTTCGCCCAGTTTGGTGTTTGAATCCTGGAGTTTGTTTCTCTCCTCTCTGACTCGGGTAAGAACACGCCGCGTCTGCTGTTGTCGGTGCTCGGGAACGGGGTCCCAGACTTGCTCGCTCACTGCGGCCGGGCGTGGTTGAGACAAAGAGCCGACTGGCCCATCTTCATCAACAAGGCATCCAAGACCCTCGCGAGGGGCCAAGCCTCGTGAGGCGACGAGGCAAGACCTCCTCAGGAGTGGCCTAGCAAGGCGGGCTCACAAGTAGCGGAGATATCAAGGCGGGGCAAACCTCATGAGGTTCTCGTGACGTGAGCCATGACGATCGGTGCCAGGCGGGTGCCAGCGCATGCAACATCCTTATTTCCTCTTTGGTGCTAAGGAGGCCAGCGCAGGCGAGGAGTACCGAGGCATCAGGCAAAGGTTGCCATATCGGTGCAGCAAGACGAAGACCAAAAGGAGGGCAGGACGGAGGTCACCATGGAGCCCAAGACGGCGTCACCACCAGAGCTTTTCATAGGCGAAGACCACTTTTGTCATGATAGCTTGTACCAGCTGTCCCCCTTCAAATTCGCCCGCTGTTGTTGGCTCCCTTCCCGCTCAATATTTGGGAAGAGGACCAGGGCCTATATAAGTAGAGCTAGCCACCACAGTAGAGGCATATCAGCTTGAGGTTTAACTAATCGAGTCCTCACTCACACAAGTTCAGCAAACAGAAGAACACCTCAACCTCAGGAGGGTGTTCTTCCCCTTGTACTGTTCATCATCAGCCCAAGAGGCAATCCACCACCACCACACTGGAGTAGCGTATTACACGACAATGGTGGCCCGAACCAGTATAAATCTCGTGTCTTTCTATGTTGCGAGTTGGTCGAGTTCATCCGCGAGATCTTAGCGAGCTAGGGCGTGGATCGGTAGGAGAGAAAGACTTCGCGCGCACCCCAGAGTTTGAACCTTAAGGGTTTGCCGGAACCCCACATCCGACATTTGGCGCGCCAGGTAGGGGTGCGCCGGATCTTATTCCTCAACAATCGAATCGCCGACGCTCCACGGTCAAGATGTCCGGCGACCCAAGAGCTGACTCCGACCGCTGGGCAGCCTGGCCAGCCCGGGTGACGACGCCTGCTCATGAAGACCTCGACCCCACTCTCCAGGCGGTGCGGGCGCCGTCCAACGCTGCAGGGCGCGGGCGGCGCGGCCAGGCGTCTTCCACCCTTACTACACGACAGGTACGAGCCACTGCAAGGGCAGCAAGCCATGCCTCGGCAACGGCGCCGCACTCGCGGCGAGAGCAGGCAAACATGCGGGTAGCACTCACCATGGTAAGGGAGCTGCTCCGGTGCCGGCTGATGGAGAGCGGCCGGCACGCGCTGCTGGAACGCGTTGCTGAGCTGCTGGACGCGATGGCCTCAGGAGCGCTGCCTTTCTTCTATCGGCTCCCTTCTCAGGACGATATGAGGCCTCATGGCGGGCCTCGCCGCAACCATGCATCGTCGGGCGCACATGGGTGCCTCGTCAACACCAGCGCGGCCGGCGGCGCCGGGGGCTCCGTCACCCCCGTACCGCCCGCAACAAGCACGGGCACAAGCGACGCGCCCATGGTCCCGGCGAGATGCCACGCTACGGATGCCACGCTGGGCCGGGCAACATGGAGTGTGGGGCACTATGGCGAGGTGTTCGGGGTAACAGCCCCGGAAGCCTACGTGCCCCGCATGACGGACCAGGAGTAGACACCGAAGGACGACCCCGGCTTGTTCGTTGGAGAAGATTGGGAAGAAGGGGCGCTAGGAGTCGAAGCCTTCCAGGAGCCGCCGGGGAACCGCCATGACCGCGTGTGCAATGACCACTACAGGGTACCCTGTCACACCCTGATTTTCATGCCACAACACTTAAGCTAATGAATCATGATAAAATGTGGTTTGACAAAAACTTTTGAGTGTTTTGTCTTTGCTTTGATTGATTTTTGTCTGCTGTTTGCAAGTGCTCTAAAAATAAAATAAACCCTCCAACTCCCATACTTCATCTCCTTGCCCCAAACTCTTTAACCAATGATCATGCCATGTGTATAGGACATAAAAATAATTTCTTACAAAAATATTTTGGCCAAAAAGTATTTTCTAAATTTAGTTTTCCAAAAACCCTTGAATTGAGGTTTGCACTGCAAGTACTTAATTAAGGGCAGTAAAAATCTTTCCAAAAATATATTTGACTCCTATTAGATATAGGATACCCAGAAACCATAAAAATATGATTTTAAAAGTTATTTTACTATTTTATTTAAAAACTTTTTCTTAAGGCCAGAAATGGTCTTTAATAGGTTAAAATTATTTTTATGCTTTAAAAATATTTCTGAAAATTTAGGGAAACTCAGTGGACATATATTGTCCATATATAAGAGTTTCAACACATGGTCATGTTCAAAATATTGGTCAAATCCCTCAAATACCCTTTCTGGATATTTCAAGCTTTTGAAATATTTACAAAGGAAATATTCTCGAAAAATTCCAAGAAAATTCTAGCATGTCACATATGACATGTTTGATGATCTTGACAAGTATCATGTCATGGAGAATAGTATAACCCCATGAAACCCTCTCAAAACCATATATGTCCGTTTTCAAGCTTGAGCAACTTTACATTGTCAAACATGTCCAAATGCTCTCAAATCTTGTGTACATGCTCAACTGGTCTAATCATTCATCCAGACCAAATGGCTCAAGTTGGAGAACAAGTTAACTTGATCAAAGAGCCCCAAAACCCTCTCTGACTAGAACCAAATTTGAACAACTTTGTACTACCAGCTTTCTCTCCTTGACCAAATAAGGCCACCACACCAAGTGGTGCATCAAGGAGAAGTGATTTGCTCAACTAAATCTACACAAGTCCATTTCTGCTAATTTCTAGGGTTTACAAAAGTTGCATTGGCAACTTTGCCCAAATGAGCTCAAAATGGGAGGAAGGCCCTAATTACATGTGCCATTTCACCCTGTGGAGTCTCATGACAAATGGAAATCATCTACTTGCCCAAAGCACCATCAAACACCTTCTGGCAGAAATTAAAAATGCAAATTCCAGCCTCTTCCACTAATCTCCTTGAGCCCTGCTTTTTACCACAACCCATCCTAGTTCCCCTCTAGCACCTAGATGCTTTTCTGCCCGAGGAAGCAATGATGAAGGAGGGGAGAACCCCATTTTTCTTCTCTGGACAGCCACTTTTCCCTCCCTTTCTCACCTCTCTCTCACTCCTAGCAAGACCCAGGGCATCCAATGCCTTTTCCCACATTGTTTACTCCCCTGTGCAGCCACTAGACACAAGTGGGCGCGTGAGGACGCGAGGAAAAGCCGCGGGTGCCGGCCATTTGCGCGCTCTGGAGCACGTCAGCGTGCTCCCGGCCGTTGACGCCGCGTCCCCCGACCACCTCGAGCTTCCCGCTCGCGCCAGTCGATGTGCCTCGACGTCCGCAACAAGCCACCGCGCTGGCCCCCTCCTTTCCCCCTCTGTCTTGCCCATGCCGCGCGTGCCCAGAGCCGCCCGAGCCCGCCAATGCGTGTGCGAGCTCGTGGCTCCACCCGGAGCTCGCCCCGCTCCTCCTCTCTCTTCCTGGCACCCTACTCCACCCCCACTAACGCCGCAGACAAGTCCTCGCCCTCTCTCCTGGCCTCCCGAGCCGTTGCGCTGCCACCCATGCGCCAAGGCCCACGGTGAGCATGGTCAGCTACTTAAGGCCACCCCCGAGCCTCCTCTCTACTCCTTTGGCCCTCTCTCCCTCCCGTGCATCCCCTGGACCATCCCACACCTCTCCTTGTGCCCTCCATCCACCACCATGGCCGGAGCCTTGCCGTCGGCCTCCGCCTAAAATCGGGCCCACCATCCCTCCTCCTCCCCTCTAGACCGCGCTAGAGCATCTCCACCACCACCGCGAGCCTCTCCCGTGCTTCTCCCTCTCCTTCCCATGGCCGTGTTGTCGAGTTCCATCACCACCGCCGGCCTCGCCGCTGCGGCCGATGATGTGCTCGCATCCGGCCACCCCCGTGGTCGTGGCGCACCTCGTCGGATGCGCCGCTCTCCCCTGAGCCCGCCGGTGTGCTGGGCGTCGCCGGAGGTGACCGGAGCCGCCGGAACGGGCGCCGGCAAGCGCTCGGCCCCGCCTCCTCTGCCTCCTTCGTCGCGCGCGGGAGGAGGGAGACGACCCCTGCGGGTGGACCCCGCAGGTCAGTGACCCCGTCAGCAGGCCCCTCCATTTAAGTGGAGGCGATTCCATGAGGCCGCCTTGACGTGGCCTCCCAGCTGGCGACGCGAGAGGCTGGGCCAGGCCAGTCGCCGCCCGCTAAGTCTCGCCAAGGCACGCTGCTGCCTCCTAGGTCCAGCCCATTTAGGTAAATTCCTTTTCTTTTTCTTTTTCTGTGGACTGGTAAAATCCATTGAATATTCATATTAAGACCAAATTTGATGATTCAAATTTCTAGTGACTCTATAAATCATGATCTACCTGGTGGTGCAACATGCACATTTTTCCAGAGACCTTTTCTTCACAAATATTTATCAAATCCTATTTTTCCTATTTCTGTGATGAACTTTAGAAAATCACAGAGAGCTCAAACTTGATCCAAATTCCATGATTCAAATTCCTAGATGCTTCTAAGTTCATAACTTAGTTTATGAACGTTTTTCTTAATACTTTCTGTACCCCACAAATTAATGAGCCATTTCTTCATGTTTGTCAACTTTGCAAATCCATAGAATATTCATTTGAACTCCAAATCCAGTGAAACCAACTCCTAGATATTTCTAAAATCATGGTTTGTTAAATGGGTACCTTTGCTCATTTTTCAAAGACATGTTTATGTACACTTCTTGCAAACCCATAAACCCCTTGATTCCATCATATTGAAATGTTCAGAGATATCCACTGATCCAATCCCAGTGAAACCACTCTGGTTATTTTTCATATAACCAGAGATGTCCTAGAAAAGTCAAATTAATATTTTTGGAGCACTTTTATTTTCTGCCTTCTTGTGTTGCTTATTATGCTTGCTTTCGACGATAGTTGACGAAGTAGACGGAATGCTCGGAGTTGGACCAGAGATATTTGAAGACCTCGAAGACTTTCTTACAACAGGCAAGCAACCCTTTGACCATGTCTATGAACCCTTTTTATGCATGTCATATATCACTTATTATTGTTGCATCGGAATCATGATGAGATGGTAAACCACGTTCGTTGGTTGCCTCTGTTACTTCCTCATTGATACTTGCATTGAGCATGACCCTACCTCCTTATGAGGGTTATGCCGGTGGGAGTAGATAGGATGCTAAAGTAGTTGCTACGCAAAAAGGGACGAGAATATGCATGGTGATGGGGGCAAGTATGTTCCCAAAGACTTTTTGAAAACCCCGTCGGGTGCCACTAATGCCTGAGGGAGATGTTGAGCTAGGTAACCACTTAACAAAGAAGAGGTGTACCGGAGAAGGATATGTGAGTGTGGTTTCAAAAACGGATTGGTTTAAGTTGCGACCGTTATTCCAACCTTACATGCGCAACCACTCTACCCTTGTATGGGAAAGGGCATTATTGATTACCTAGACCGATACTAGCTTGGAGCCCGCATTACTAGTGACGGGGGAGTTGTTGGTGCGCTCTCTCGGGACGGGGTCGTGCCAGGTAGGGCGGCCATGACTGTTTTCACAGGGCACCGGACACACCGTTGGTACCCCGTGCCAGTGGTATGTGATAAATATGGGAGCAAGGCTCCACGAAAATGTTATGTGGAATGTGGGCACGAGGGTTACTGCCAATCGAGTGGACTCCATGTTAGTGTCATCTAGGGAAAGATAGTGATCGGGTGCTTACCCCGGGTACTTGAGGTACCGCGGGTCGTGGATGACACGGAAGTTCCCTGGATCTGGTGGGTAAAGTGTGCAACCTCTGCAGAGTGTAAAACTATTCGAGGTCAAGGACAGTTGGATAACCGCTCTTGGGCTACGTCCACAGGTTTACAAACTGGTGAGTATGTATGGATGAGTGGAGAGAACTACATGGGTCAAGTCCAAGGACTTGACATGATTGAGTTGGGTTGGTGCCCACTCCATTTATGTTGATATCTATAACTTGTCCTCAGGGATTACATGAATCCTCTTGATGCATGCTATGCAAGTTGTTGAACATGTCATTGCACTCAAAACTAGCTTTCTGCAAAAATTTACCTATATCATGCATTGTTGAATCTTGAACCAAGACATGGGTTGCTTGCGAGTACATTCAAAGTACTCATTGGCTTGCCACTGGTTATTTTATTGGCCAGGCATGAAAGAACAAGATATATTGAAGAGTACCTTGGTGACGATCGTGCGAGCTAGGACGCTTTCCCAGTCAGAATGCCTGTAGGGTTAAGGCAGATGGCATGGGTCCAAGTTAACGACGAAGATTTCCGCTGCGATGATATACTCAAGACCTGACCATAACGGTCCTACTTTTGCAAAACGGTATGTATGGATGTAAGACTCTTGTTATTCAGCTTTTGTGTGTTCAGTGAGCATTGATCTCTGGGATCACTGTACACGTGCATTCGGTGATCTCGACTTATGAGTCGGGGTCCCCAAAGAGCTGGTATCAGAGCCATCCTGACTGTAGGAAGCCTTAGTTAGCATGGTCGTTAGTTAGGGTAAAACTATTTCCAAAACTACTACTAGTTTCCAAAACTATCTATACTTCTCTTCCTTCCCGTTTTTCAAAACTAAGGTATACTTCCCCATCGATCTCTTCCCTTCAAAACTATTGCAAACGGTCGCTAGAACCCTTATGCCCCGACCATCGGATTCCTTGTAATCCTCGTGGATAATCTAGAAGGAAGATGCCTTGCCGGACATTCACCCACATCTCCCGAACACAAGATTGGCGACACCACAACAAGACGACACCAAGAAGATACATCCTCGAGGAATGAGGACATGAAGACCAGGAGATGGTGACACCCTTGACATCGCCCCAAGATGATGCAACCTTAGCCTCACGATGATCGGGGCATAGGATATGCAAGATCATGATATACATCGCTAATAGGGTAACCCTGTCACTACCGTTGTTGTATCGGCAACCACCGGTGGATGAGAACCTAGCCATTTGGTCCACCTCACTATAGTGAGCAGGAAAACGGTTCTCTTCATTCCCCGCTCTTGGTGTCGATGTTGTCATCAACGTAACCGACATGTTAGACCTCTACTATGCCTTGTTAATGTCATTGCATAAAGGATTACCTACCTAGTACCATCGACGACTTAGAAAGCAAAAGCGATCATCATGGTTAAGAAGACAAGAGAAGACCAAGTCAAAGACAGCTACAAGGAGCCACCTTCACCCCATCACTCCAGCAGGCGAGAAGTTGTTGAAGACTCTTCAAGCTCAACCGAGATCGTTTCATCGAACAACTACAAGAGACGTAGCAACACCTGAGGAAAACCCGGAAGACTGCATGAGGCATGAGGCACAAGGCACGACTACTGAGTCCGAGAACCCCTAGGGTAGGATGAGTCGTGTACCCCCTATGCGTAGTCGAGTCCGTATGATGGTTCAAATAGAACCATGATTGTGTGTTGCCTGTTTTTATTTGTTTCTGTTTTGACATAAGTCGCATTTTTGCCCTAGGCAACAAGTATGCGACTATGTCACCTTCCTTACCTTGCTTCTTCTGTTTGTCCCTTTTGGCACCTGTTTGTTTGCACCTGCACTATAGAACCCCCTTTAAGCATTTCCCCCCATCTAAGATGCTTTTCCCTCTCATCCCTCTCTCCTCAACTGAAGACCGGCAAGACAAGGTACACCAAGGATTCTACTTCGGCGACCAACTAGCACTGGAGATTTTGCTGCAGCCTCCTCGACCAAGAGCAGCCCAGTAGAGTTATGTTTGCCTCATAAGACCAGAAACCCATTCCTAGACCCCTCGAGACTTCACGAGATACCACAGCTCGAGTCCTTAACCATGTGCTTAACCCACAGAATTGCAAGAGAACCTGTTAAGGCTGAGTAACCTTGCACCGCACTGGGTTCATTATGGAACTAGTGGATGTAATGAGCAAGCACATTATCATCCTAAGATAGCACCAAAACTGATGATGCCATAGGAGAGACCAATTTGGGGATATAGGAACGGAGGACAAATGACTTGATGAGTTTATATCAGAGACCCTGAGGAATTGACTGAGACTTTGGTAGATCACGGGGCTTTCATGTTGGTAGATGAACTTGGTGGGATCATGATTATAGATTAGCATAGCTTCCATTATCCCTGAGTAAATTGGATTTATAGGACAATTATGATCGCAAGCTGAAACTCCTGGAAGTGCAAGGATTTGACTTGATCAGATGATATTGATAGGAGATAGCTGACATTACGTAAATAACTTGAGGGAGACATGTAGGAATTCCTCGTTGGACATGAGATTTGGATTAAATAGGTTACCCTAGTGGAGTATGGATGCAGAGTAATTTTACATGGTTCGGAGTAAATTGGATTTAGACTGATGATCTTGATCAAGATACCATATTTCTCGGTGGACAATAAACTAAGAGATTGGATTAATTGTCGGGGTTGATTTAGGGATCCATATATGCTTGACCTTGGAGTTGACATGACCATGATAATTGAAATTGGTGGACTGACTATAGCAAGGTAGCCCTTTCAAGTATTTGGTGATTATAGGAGATTAGAAGATCATGTGGGACACCATAGACATTGGATTTGTAGGATTAATGAATTATGTAGCTAATGGGCTTTTCGAGTTGACCTATGCGGAATGATACTTTCGGAGGTATAAGGTGATCTGTTTGGAGGACTAGATAGAACAATTGGCATCTCAGGAACTGTGCTCAAGGATGGGATGATGAACATTCACTCGCACACTAGAATCCTTGAAACCCTTACGCCCTACCAAACCACAACATGGCCGGATCCTGACCCTGGGCTTTGGCTCTAGATCGATAAGACCTTGACCAATACTCAACCGTGACCATCACCAATGCCTCAGCCCACTTTACGCACCCCATAGACTTCATGGAGTGCTTGGACAAGTTAGTTGTCATCTTTCTTTGATGACATAACTCGTCTACCCGAAGACGGAAGAAGAATCATTAAGCTGGTCAAGGAACATCTGAAGACCGTCATGTCTAAGAGGAAGAACTACACCAACAACCATCTTCAAGAAGTATACTTCCGCGTCAAAGGCCATGTGTATCTGCAAGCAACTCCTCTCTAAGGAACCAAGCATTTCCATGACAAGGAGACCCACACCAAGATTCATCGGCCCTCTTCGAGATCACTCCAAGAAATAACAACCCCCTCTGAGATCACTACGAGAGGAAGAGAAGACAGTTACCAGTTGGAGTTGCCACCTAAGTTACCTGTTGTGCACAACGCTTTCCATGCATCACAACCCCGGAAGTGTTTCCAACTTCCTAACGTGCCCGATCTCTAAGAGGGCAATGACCATCGAGCCATCGACCCCTAGCCCAATCTAACCTACCTCGAGCTACCCATTAGCAACCTGGACCAAGTAGAACATTATATACGAAGCCACACCATCAAGTACTTCAAGGATCAAAGGTGCACCGCTCGGAAGCAGGAACAGTATGAGGACGTGAAGACTACCCCAGATCCAATACTCCTTTCCGCGCCTAGTTTGGGAATCTCGGGGACGAGATTCTTGTAAGGGGGGGTAGGTCTGTCACACCCTGATTTTCATGCCACAACACTTAAGCTAATGAATCATGATAAAATGTGGTTTGACAAAAACTTTTGAGATTTTTGTCTTTGCTTTGACTGGTTTTTGTCTGCTGTTTGCAAGTGCTTTAAAAATAAAATAAACCCTCCAACTCCTATACTTCATCTCCTTGCCCCAAACTCTTTAACCAATGATCATGCCATGTGTATAGGACATAAAAATAATTTCTTACAAAAATATTTTGGCCAAAAAGTATTTTCTAAATTTAGTTTTCCAAAAACCCCTGAATTGAGGTTTGCACTGCAAGTACTTAATTAAGGGCAGTAAAAATCTTTCCAAAAATATATTTGACTCCTATTAGATATAGGATACCCAGAAACCATAAAAATATGATTTTAAAAGATATTTTACAATTTTATTTAAAACTTTTTCTTAAGGCCAGAAATGGTCTTTAATAGGTTAAAATTATTTTTATGCTTTAAAAATATTTCTGAAAATTTAGGGAAACTCAGTGGACATATATTGTCCATATATAAGATTTTCAACACATGGTCATGTTCAAAATATGGGTCAAATCCCTCAAATACCCTTTCTGGATATTTCAAGCTTTTGAAATATTTACAAAGGAAATATTCTCCAAAAATTCCAAGAACATTCTAGCATGTCACATATGACATGTTTGATGATCTTGACAAGTATCATGTCATGGAGAATAGTATAACCCCATGAAACCCTCTCAAAACCATATCTGTCCATTTTGAAGCTTGAGCAACTTTACATTGCCAAACATGTCCAAATGCTCTCAAATCTTGTGTACATGCTCAACTGGTCTAATCATTCATCCATACCAAATGGCTCAAGTTGGAGAACAAGTTAACTTGATCAAAGAGCCCCAAAACCCTCTCTGACCAGAACCAAATTTGAACAACTTTGTACTACCAGCTTTCTCTCCTTGACCCCAACTTTGGTGATCATGTTCACATGACCGAATAAGGCCACCACACCAAGTGGTGCATCAAGGAGAAGTGATTTGCTCAACTAAATCTACACAAGTCCATTTCTGCTAATTTCTAGGGTTTACAAAAGTTGCATTGGAAACTTTGCCCAAATGAGCTCAAAATGGGAGGAAGGCCCTAATTACATGTGCCATTTCACCCTGTGGAGTCTCATGACAAATGGAAATCATCTACTTGCCCAAACCACCATCAAACACCTTCTGGCAGAAATTAAAAATGCAAATTCCAGCCTCTTCCACTAATCTCCTTGAGCCCTGCTTTTTACCACAACCCATCCTAGTTCCCCTCTAGCACCTAGATGCTTTTCTGCCCGAGGAAGCAATGATGAAGGAGGGGAGAACCCCATTTTTCTTATCTAGACAGCCACTTTTCCCTCCCTTTCTCACCTCTCTCTCACTCCTGGCAAGACCCAGGGCATCCAATGCCTTTTCCCACATTGTTTACTCCCCTGTGCAGCCACTAGACACAAGTGGGCGCGTGAGGACGCGAGGAAAAGCCGCGGGTGCCGCCATTTTGCGCCTGAGCACGTCAGCGTGCTCCCGGCCGTTGACGCCACGTCCCCCGACCACCTCGAGCCTCCCCTCGCGCCAGTCGATGTGCCTCGACGTCCGCAACACGCCACCGCGCTGGCCCCCTCCTTTCCCCCTCTGTCTTGCCCATGCCGCGCGTGCCCAGAGCCACCTGAGCCCGCCAATGCGTGTGCGAGCTCGTGGCTCCACCCGGAGCTCGCCCCGCTCCTCCTCTCTCTTCCTGGCACCCTACTCCACCCCCACTAACGCCGCAGACAAGTCCTCGCCCTCTCTCCTGGCCTCCCGAGTCGTTGCCGCGGCCACCCATGCGCCACGTCCACGGTGAGCCGCGGGTCAGCTACTTAAGGCCACCCCGAGCCCCCTCTCTACTCCTTTGGCCCTCTCTCCCTCCCGTGCATCCCCTGGACCAACCCACACCTCTCCTCGTGCCCTCCATCCACCACCATGGCCGGAGCCTTGCCGTCGGCCTCCGCCTAAAATCGCGCCCACCATCCTCCTCCTCCCCTCTAGACCGCGCTAGAGCACCTCCACCACCACCACGAGCCTCCCGTGCCTCTCCTCTCCTTCCCATGGCCCGGTTGCCGAGTTCCATCACCACCGCCGCCTCGCCGCGGCCGATGATGTGCTCGCGTCCTGCCACCCGTGGTCGTGGCGCACTCGTCGGATGCGCCGCCTCCCCGAGCCCGCCGGTGTGCTGGGCGTCGCGGAGGTGACCGAGCCGCCGGAACGGGCGCCTGCAGCGCTTCGGCCCCGCCTCCTCTGCCTCCTTAAATGGCAGGGAGGAGGGAGACGACCTCTGGTGGACCCTGCAGTCGCTGACTGCTGGCGGGCCCCTCCATTTAAGTGGAGGTGTATTCCGCGAGGCCGCCTTCGACGTGGCCTCCCAGCGGGCGCGCGCGAGAGGATGGGCCAGGCCCAGTGCGCCGCCCCGCTAAGTCTCGCCCAGTGCACGCTGTTGCCTCCCTAGGTCCAGCCCATTTAGGTAAATTCCTTTTCTTTTTTCTTTTTCTGTGGACTGGTAAAATCCATTGAATATTCATATTAAGACCAAATTTGATGATTCAAATTTCTAGTGACTCTATAAATCATGATCTACCTGGTGGTGCAACATGCACATTTTTCCAGAGACCTTTTCTTCACAAATATTTATCAAATCCTATTTTTCCTATTTCTGTGATGAACTTTAGAAAATCACAGAGAGCTCAAACTTGATCCAAATTCCATTATTCAAATTCCTAGATGCTTCTAAGTTCATAACTTAGTTTATCAACATTTTTCTCAATACTTTCTGTACCCCACAAATTAATGAGCCATTTCTTCATGTTTGTCAACTTTGCAAATCCATAGAATATTCATTTGAACTCCAAATCCAGTGAAACCAACTCCTAGATGTTACTAAAATCATGGTTTGTTAAATGGGTACCTTTGCTCATTTTTCAAAGACATGTTTCTGTACACTTCTTGCAAACCCATAAACCCCTTGATTCCATCATATTGAAATGTTCAGAGATATCCACTGATCCAATCCCAGTGAAACCACTCTGGTTATTTTTCATATAACCAGAGATGTCCTAGAAAAGTCAAATTAATATATTTGGAGCACTTTTATTTTCTGCCTTCTTGTGTTGCTTATTATGCTTGCTTTCGACGATAGTTGACGAAGTAGACGGAATGCTCGGAGTTGGACCAGAGATATTTGAAGACCTCGATGACTTTCTTACAACAGGCAAGCAACCCTTTGACCATGTCTATGAACCCTTTTTATGCATGTCATATATCACTTATTATTGTTGCATCGGAATCATGATGAGATGGTAAACCATGTTGGTTGGATGCCTCACATTTCCTCATTGATACTTGCATTGAGCATGACCCTACCTCCTTATGAGGGTTATGCGGTGGGAGTAGATAGGATGCTAAAGTAGTTGCTACGCAAAAAGGGACGGAATATGCATGGTGATGGGGAAAGTATGTTCCCAAAGACTTTTGAAAACCCGTCGGGTGCCACTAATGCCCGAGGGAGATGTTGAGCTAGGTAACCACTTGACAAAGAAGTGGTGTACGGAGAAGGATATGTGAGTGTGGTTTCAAAACGGATTGGTTTAAGTTGCACTGTTATTCCAACCTTACATGCGCAACCACTCTACCCTTGTATGGGAAAGGGCATTATTGATTACCTAGACCGATACTAGCTTGGAACCCGCATTACTAGTGACGGGGAGCTGTTGGTGCGCTCTCGGGGACGGGTCGTGCTGTAGGGCGGCCATGACTGTTTTCACAGGCACCGGACACACCGCTGGTACCCGTGCTGCTGGTATGTGATAAATATGGGAGCAAGGCTCCACGAAAATGTTATGTGGAATGTGGGCACGGGGTTACTGCTAATCGAGTGGACTCCATGTTAGTGTCGTCTAGGGAAAGATAGTGATCGGTGCTTACCCGGTACTTGAGGTACCGAGGGTCGTGGATGACACGGAAGTTCCCCGGATCTGGTGGGTAAAGTGTGCAACCTCTGCAGAGTGTAAAACTATTTGAATAGCTGTGTCCACGGTCAAGGACAGTTGGATAACCGCTGTTGGGCTACGTCCACAGGTTTACAAACTGGTGAGTATGTATGGATGAGTGGAGAGAACTACATGGGTCAAGTCCAAGGACTTGACATGATTGAGTTGGGTTGGTGCCCACCCATTTATGTTGATATCTATAACTTGTCCTCGTGGATTACATGAATCCTCTTGATGCATGCTATGCAAGTTGTTGAACATGTCATTGCACTCAAAACTAGCTTTCTGCAAAAATTTACCTATATCATGCATTGTTGAATCTTGAACCAAGACATGGGTTGCTTGTAGTACATTCAAAGTACTCATTGGCTTGCCACTGGTTATTTTATTGGCCAGGCATGAAAGAACAAGATATATTGAAGATTACCTTGGTGACGATCGTGCGAGCTAGGACGCTTTCCCAGTCAGAATGCCTGTAGGGTTAAGGCAGATGGCATGGGTCCAAGTTAACGACGAAGATTTCCGCTGCGATGATATACTCAAGACCTGACCATAACGGTCCTACTTTTGCAAAACGGTATGTATGGATGTAAGACTCTTGTTATTCAGCTTCTGTGTGTTCAGTGAGCATTGATCTCTGGGATCACTGTACACGTGCATTCGGTGATCTCGACTAATGAGTCGGGGTCCCCACATACCCCTAATCCCTCAGGAGCAAGCTTACGCTAACCATGAGTCGCAGGAGGAACAAATCACCACAACGGCCGGCAGCCCCAGCTCGGCGGCCTCCTTGCCAGCAGGGGGATCGCGTTGGGGGCTACAGGAGAGGGGTCAGGAGCCGGGCCCCTCCCCATGTCGCGCGAAGCCAGGGGACACTCGGAGGTAGGCCCTCTGTCGGGGAGGCTTCGACGACCCTTCCCCCGGTAGAGGACCTGTGGTCGCCGAGGGCACCTCTGGCGTCCCCTTTCCCCCCTATGTGTCGTCCAGGTTGCCAGTCGGCTCACAGGTGCTCGAGGGTGGCACCAGGCGGGGCCCTCGTCTGGCGATATGAAGCAGGGCCGGTACCTGTGAGGAAGGATCAGTGCCTGTGAAGCTTGCCGCCCATGACACTCTCACGTAATAATGAGTTGGGGCTGTACACGCCCCGGAGTCTCAGGGGTGCCGGCCTCAGGCCCTGGGGCTCCCTCCCACGCCTAGTGGCAGCACTTAGCTCCGTGCTGCTGAGAAGACTTGAAGACCAGAAGACTAGAGTAGGTACTGGTGGTGGCTGGTGTAGTATGGAAGAAGCAGAAGAAGAAGAAGAAGAAGAAGAAGAAGAAGAAGAAGAAGAAGAAGAAGAAGAAGAAGAAGAAGAAGAAGAAGAAGAAGAAGAAGAAGAAGAAGAAGGAGAAGAAGAAGAAGAAGAAGAAGAAGAAGAAGAAGAAGAAGAAGAAGAAGAAGAAGAAGAAGAAGAAGAAGAAGAAGAAGAAGAAGAAGAAGAAGAAGAAGAAGAAGAAGAAGAAGAAGAAGAAGAAGAAGAAGAAGAAGAAGAAGAAGAAGAAGAAGAAGAAGAAGAAGAAGATGAAGATGAAGATGAAGATGATGAAGAAGTAGAAGAAGAAGAAGAAGAAGAAGAAGAAGAAGAAGGAGAAGAAGAAGAAGAAGAAGAAGAAGAAGAAGAAGAAGAAGAAGAAGAAGAAGAAGAAGAAGAAGAAGAAGAAGAAGAAGAAGAAGAAGAAGAAGAAGAAGAAGATGAAGATGAAGAAGAAGAAGAAGAAGAAGAAGAAGAAGAAGAAGAAGAAGAAGAAGAAGAAGAAGAAGAAGAAGAAGAAGAAGAAGAAGAAGAAGAAGAAGAAGAAGAAGAAGAAGAAGAAGAAGAAGAAGAAGAAGAAGAAGAAGAAGAAGAAGAAGAAGAAGAAGAAGAAGAAGAAGAAGAAGAAGAAGAAGAAGAAGAAGAAGAAGAAGAAGAAGAAGAAGAAGAAGAAGAAGAAGAAGAAGAAGAAGAAGAAGAAGAAGAAGAAGAAGAAGAAGAAGAAGAAGAAGAAGAAGAAGAAGAAGAAGAAGAAGAAGAAGAAGAAGAAGAAGAAGAAGAAGAAGAAGAAGAAGAAGAAGAAGAAGAAGAAGAAGAAGAAGAAGAAGAAGAAGAAGAAGAAGAAGAAGAAGAAGAAGAAGAAGATGATGATGATGATGAAGAAGAAGATGATGAAGAAGAAGAAGAAGAAGAAGAAGAAGAAGAAGAAGAAGAAGAAGAAGAAGAAGAAGAAGAAGAAGAAGAAGAAGAAGAAGAAGAAGAAGAAGAAGAAGAAGAAGAAGAAGAAGAAGAAGAAGAAGAAGAAGAAGAAGAAGAAGAAGAAGAAGAAGAAGAAGAAGAAGAAGAAGAAGAAGAAGAAGAAGAAGAAGAAGAAGAAGAAGAAGAAGAAGAAGAAGAAGAAGAAGAAGAAGAAGAAGAAGAAGAAGAAGAAGAAGAAGAAGAAGAAGAAGAAGAAGAAGGAGGAGAAGAAGAAGAAGAAGGAGGAGAGAAGAAGAAGAAGAAGGAGGAGGAGAAGAAGAAGAAGGAGGAGGAGAAGCAGAAGAAGGAGGAGGAGAAGCAGAAGAAGAAGGAGGAGAAGAAGGAGAAGAAGAAGGAGGAGAAGAAGGAGAAGAAGGAGAAGAAGGAGAAGAAGGAGAAGAAGAAGGAGAAGAAGGAGAAGAAGAAGGAGAAGAAGGAGAAGAAGAAGGAGAAGAAGAAGCAGCAGAAGAAGAAGAATAAGAAGAATAAGAAGAATAAGGAGAAGAAGGAGAAGAAGGAGAAGAAGGAGAAGAAGGAGAAGAAGGAGAAGAAGGAGAAGAAGGAGAATAAGAAGAAAAGATGAAGATGAAGAAGATGAAGATGAAGATGAAGAAGAAGAAGAAGAAGAAGAAGAAGAAGAAGAAGAAGAAGAAGAAGAAGAAGAAGAAGAAGAAGAAGAAGAAGAAGAAGAAGAAGAAGAAGAAGAAGAAGAAGAAGAAGAAGAAGAAGAAGAAGAAGAAGAAGAAGAAGCCACGCACCTACACAAACAAACTGAGAACTCGCAACCAACGCAATAAAGGGGTTGTCAATCCCTTCACGGCCACTTGCGAAAGTGAGATCTAATAAAGATAGTATGATAAGATAAATGTATTTTTGGTATTTTATAATATAGATGCAAAAAAGTAAAGATGCAAAATAAAAGTAGATTGAAAGCAAATATGATAAGAGATAGACTCGGGGGCCATAGGTTTCACTAGTGGCTTCTCTCAAGATAGCATAAGTATTACGGTGGGTGAACAAATCACTGTCGAGCAATTGATAGAAAAGCGCATAATTATGAGATTATCTAGGCATGATCATGTATATAGGCATCACGTCCATAAAAGTAGACCGACTCCTGCCTCGCATCTACTACTATTACTCCACACATCGACCGCTATCCAAAGATGCATCTAGAGTATTAAGTTCATAAGAACTGAGTAACGATTAACAAGATGACATGATGTAGAGGGATAAACTCATGCAATATGATATAAACCCCATCTTGTTATTCTCGTGGCAAAATACAATACGTGCCTTGCAACCCTTTCTCACATCGGGTAAGGACACCGCAAGATTGAACCCAAAGCTAAACACTTCTCCCATGGCAAGAAAGATCAATCTAGTAGGCCAAACCAAACTGATAATTCAAAGAGACTTGCAAAGATAACTCAATCATACATAAAAGAATTGAGAGAAGATTCAAATATTATTCATAGATAAACTCGATCATAAACCCACAATTCATCGGATCTCGACAAACACACCGCAAAAAGAGTTTACATCGAATAGATCTCCACAAGAGAGGGGGAGAACATTGTATTGAGATACAAAAAGAGAGAATAAGCCATCTAGCTAATAACTATGGACCAGTAGGTCTGTGGTAAACTAGTCACAACTCATCGGAGGGGCAAGGATGTTGATGTAGAGGCCCTCCGTGGTTGATTCCCCCTCCGGTAGAGTGCCGGCGAAGGCTCCAAATGAGATCTCGCAGATACAGAAGGTTACGGAGGTGAAATTTGTGTTTCGTGGTGCCCCGGGATGTTTTCGGGGTACGTAGGTATATATAGGAAGAAGAAGTACGTCGGTGGTCACCGAGGGGCCCACGAGACAGAGGCGCGCCTATAGGGGTGCGGCCTCTATCTCGTGGCTTCCTCGAAGCTTCTTGACTTGCACTCCAAGTCCACTGGATCACGCTCGCTCCAAAATCACGCCTCAAGGTTTCATTCCGCTTTGACTCGCTTGATATTCGCTTTCTTCAAATATCGAAATAGGCAAAATACAAGAATATGGGCTGGGCCTCCTGTTAGTAGGTTAGTCCCAAAATGATATAAATGTGTAAAATAAAGCCCATAAACATCCAAAAGGGGTAATATAATAGCATGGAACAATCAAAAATTATAGATACGTTGGAGACGTATCAAGCATCCCCAAGCTTAATTCCTGCTCGTCCTCGAGTAGGTAAATGATAAAAAGAGAATTTTTGATGTGGAGCTACCTAGCATAATTCTCAGTGTAATTTTCTTTATTGTGGCATGAATGTTCAGATCCAAATGAATACAAAATAAAGTTCATATTGATAAAATAAATAGTAATACTTCAAGCATACTAATCAAAGTAATCATGTCTTCTCAAAATAACATGGCAAAAGAAAGTTCATCCCTACAAAATCATATAGTTAGGCTATGCTTCATTTTTGTCACACAAAGATGTTCCCAACTTCTATACCCCAGATGACAAGCCAAGCAATTGTTTCATACTTAAGTAATCTCAAACTTTTTCAACCTTCATGCAATACATGAGCGTGAGCCATGGATATAGCACTATGGGTGGAATAGAATATGATGATGGGGATTGTGTGGAGAAGACAAAAAAGGAGAAAGTCTCACATTGACGAGGATAATCAACGGGCTATGGAGATGCCTATCAATTGATGTCAACATGAGGAGTAGGGATTCCCATGCAACAGATGCACTAGAGCTATAAATGAATGCTCAACAAAAGAAAACTAGTGGGTGTGCATCCAACCTGCTTGCTCACGAAGACCTAGGGCATTTGAGGAAGCCCATCGTAGGAATATACAAGCCAAGTTCTATAATGAAAAATTCCCACTAGTATGAAAAAGACAACTTATGAGACTCACTATATGAAAAACATGGTGCTACTTTGAAGCACAATATATGAGACTCACTACATGAAGAACAAGATGCTACTTTGAAGCACAAGTGTGGAAAAAGAGATAGTAACATTGCCATTTTTATTTATTTTCCTTTTTTTTCTGGGCCTTTCTTTTTTTATTTTTGGCCTTTCTCTTTTTTTTGGCAATGCTCTAATAATGATGATCATCACACTTCTATTGATTACAAAGTAACAATTACAACTCGAAACTAGAACAAGATATGACTCTATATGAATGCCTCCGGCGGTGTAACGCGATGGTGCAATGAATCAAGAGTAACATGTATGAAAAATAATGCATGGTGGCTTTGCCACAAATACGATGTCAACTACATGATCATGCAATGGCAATATGACAAAAGTAAAGCATGTCATGATAATGAACGGAACAGTGGAAAGTTGCATGGCAATATATCTCGGAATGGCTATGGAAATGCCATAATAGGTAGGTACGGTGGCTGTTTTGAGGAAGATATAGGAGGTTTATGTGATAGAGCGATCGATCACGGGTATGGATGCACCGCTAAGTTTGCACCAACTCTCAAGGTGAGAAAGGGCAATGCACGGCATCAAGAGGCTAGCAAAGGCGGAAAGGTAAAAGTGCGATAATCCATGGACTCAACATTAGTCAAAAGAACTCATATACTTATTGCAAAAATTTAGAAGTCATCAAAAATCAAGTACTATGCGCATGCTCCTAGCGGTATAGATTGGTAGGAAAACA
Source organism: Aegilops longissima (assembly GCA_021605205.1). NCBI lineage: Eukaryota > Viridiplantae > Streptophyta > Magnoliopsida > Poales > Poaceae > Aegilops > Aegilops longissima. The sequence goes on from CM038679.1 coordinate 224,656,109, forward strand.
CCATCGCTCGTCCCCGACCGCCACTCATAAGGATGCACAAGCCAGGTACACTTCATGTTTCAAATTTGTTACACAACTTTAACCATACGTGCATGCTACGGGACTTGCTAGCTTCAACACAAGCATTTTTAAAATTCATAATCACCCAACTAGCATGATTTTAATATCACTACCTCCATATCTCAAAACAAATATCAAGTATCAAGTTGATCATAGCATCCAATTCACTTCCTATGATAGTTTTTATTATACCCAACTTGGATGCTCATCATTCTAGGACCAACTTTATGACAATAGAAAATACCATGATGTTCTAAAAGACTCTCAAAATAATATAATTGAAGCATGAGAGACTAGAAATTTCTTCAAAATTAAGACAACACCGTGCTCTAAAATATATAAGTGAAGCACTAGAGCAAAAACTATCAAGCTCAAAAGATATAAGTGAAGCACATAGAGTATTCTAGCAAATTCTAATCAAATAGGCTTCTCCCAAAAGGTGTGTACAGCAAGGATGATTGTGGTAAACTAAAAAGCAAATACTAATATAATACACGACGCTCCAAGCAAAACACTTATCATGTGGCGAAGAAAAATATAGCTCCAAGTAAAGTTACCAATGAACGAAGACGAAAGAGGGGATGCCTTCCCGGGGCATCCCCAAGCTTAGGCTTTTGGATATTCTTGAATATCTTGGGGTGCCATAAGCATCCCCAAGCTTAGGCTCTTCCCACCCTTTATTCCATAGTCCATAAAAGCTTTACCCAAAACTTGAAAACTTCACAACACAAAACTCAACAGGAAATCTTATAAGCTCCGTTAGTGAAAGAAAACAAAACCACCACATAAGGTACTGCAATGAACTAATTTTTTATTTATTTTGGTGTTAAACCTACTGTATTCCAACTTCTCTATGGATTATAAACTATTTTATTGGCCATAGATTCATAAAAATAAGCAAACAACACACGAAAAACAGAATCTGTCAAAAACAGAACAGTCTGTAGTAATCTGTAACTAACGCAAACTTCTGGAACTCAAAAAATTCAGACAAAATAGGAAGACCTAGGCAATTTGTTTATTGATCAGTAGCAATTTAAATCAATATTTTATCACGTTCTGGTGATTTTTAACAATTGTTTTTGTGAGCCGAAAGTTTCTGGAAATTACAGCAAGATCAAAGAACTATCATCCAAGAAGATCCTATAGGTTTAACTTGGCACAAACACTAATTAAAAGATAAAAACACATATAAACATAAGGTAGATGCAAGATTTATTAAATAAAAGCAATGAAAAATATTGGGTTGCCTCCCAACAAGTACTTTTCTTTAAAGCCTTTTTTAGCTAGGCATTGAGATTTCAATGATGCTCACATGAAAGACAAGAAATGAAGCACAAAGAGAGCATCATAAAACATGTGACAAACACATATAAGTCTAACATACTTCCTATGCATATGCATATTATAAGCAAACAAATTTGCAAGGCAAGCAAAAACTAGTATACGCAAGGAAGAAGAAAGAGACGATAGCCATCTCAACATGACAAGAGGTAATTTAACGAGATAAAAATTTCTACGACCATATTTTTCCTATATCATAATAATTACATGTAGGATCATAGGAAAATTAAACAAAATAGCTATCACAAAACATATTCTCAACATGATCCACATACATACAAAGTTGACAATCTTCCAAGATAGTGGGATTAACATTAACTAAAGGCATGACCTTTCCGAACCCACTTTTATCAAAAATATCATAAGATTGAACATACTCCAAATATGTGGGATCTAAAGTTGACACTCTTCCAAACCCACTTTCAATATTATTGTTATCAATCTCATATACATCATGGGGCTTAAATAAAATGTTAAGGTTATAAGAAGAATCACCCCAATCATGATCATTGAAACAAGTAGTAGACATAGCAAAACTAGCATCCCCAAGCTTAGGGTTTTGCATATTATTAGCACAGCTGACATCAAGAGAATTTATAGGAAAATCATTGCAATCATGCTTTTTATTTAAGGAGTTATCATGAATATCTTCATAAATTTCTTCATCGTAATTTTCAGATTCACAAATTTCAAGAAAATCTTTATAAAGATAATCTAGTGCACAAAACTCACTAGCAATTGGTTCATCATAATTGGATCTCTTAAAAAGATTAGCAAGCCGATGAGGATCCATAGATCTTAGGTTCTCTGTTTAGCAATAAATAAGCATCTAATCCAACCAAACGTGCAAACAAAAGGGCAAGCAAAAGAGAGGAGGAGATTGGGAAAGAGAGGGCGAATAAAACAGCAAGGGTGAAGTGGGGGAGAGGAAAACGAGAGGCAAATGGCAAATAGTGTAAATGCGAGGGAGATGGGTTTGTGATGGGTACTTGGTATGTCTTGACTTGAGCGAAGACCTCCTCGGCAACGGGCGCAGTAAATCCATCTTGCTACGCCTTGAGCTTATGCTGGTTTTCCTCAAGAGGAGAGGGTGATGCAGCAAGTGTAGCGTAAGTATTTCCCCGCTTTGAGAACCAAGGTATCAATCCAGAGGAGGCTCCTCAAAAGTCCTACGCACCTACACAAACAAACCGAGAACTCGCAACCAACGCAATAAAGGGGTTCTCAATCCTTCACGCACCACTTCATGAAAGTGAGATCTAATAAAAATAATATGATAAGATAAATATATTTTTGGTATTTTATAATATAGATGCAAAAAAGTAAAGACGCAAAATAAAAGTAGATTGAAAGCAAATACGATAAGAGATAGACCCGGGGGCCATAGGTTTCACTAGTGGCTTCTCTCAAGATAGCATAAGTATTACGGTGGGTGAACAAATTATTGTCGAGCAATTGATAGAAAAGCGCATAGTTATGAGATTATCTAGGCATGATCATGTATATAGGCATCACGTCCATAACAAGTAGACCGACTCCTGCCTGCATCTACTACTATTACTCCACACATCGACCTCTATCCAGCATGCATCTAGAGTATTAAGTTCATAAGAACAGAGTAACGCATTAAGCAAGATGAAATGATGTAGAGGGATAAACTCATGCAATATGATATAAACCCCATCTTGTTATCCTCGATGGCAACAATACAATACGTGCCTTGCAACCCTTTTTGTCATTGGGTAAGGACACCGCAAGATTGAACCCAAAGCTAAGCACTTCTCCCATGGAAAGAAAGATCAATCTAGTAGGCCAAACCAAACTTATAATTCGAAGAGACTTGCAAAGATAACTCAATCATACATAAAAGATTTCAGAGAAGATTCAAATATTATTCATAGATAAACTCGATCATAAACCCACAATTCATCGGATCTCGACAAACACACCGCAAAAAGAGTTTACATCGAATAGATCTCCACAAGAGGGGGGGGGGCATTGTATTGAGATCCAAAAAGAGAGAAGAAGCCATCTAGCTAACAACTATGGACCCGTAGGTCTGTGGTAAACTACTCACAACTCATTGGAGGGGCAAGGATGTTGATGTAGAGGCCCTCCTTGGTTGATTCCCTCCCAGCAGAAAGTGCCAAGGCTCCAAGATGAGATCTCGCGGATATAGAAGGTTACGGAGGTGGAAATTGTGTTTCGTGGTGCCCCTGGATGTTTTCGGGGTACGTAGGTATATATAGGAAGAAGAAGTACGCCGGTGGCTGCTGAGGGGCCCACGAGACAGGGCGCGCCTATAGGGGTGGCCTCTATCTCGTGGCTTCTCGAAGCTTATTGACTTGCACTCCAAGTCCTTCGATCACGTCGTTCAAAAATCATGCTCCCGAAGGTTTCATTCCATTTGGACTCCGCTTGATATTCCTTTTCTTCAAAATACTGAAATAGGCAAAAAAAACAGCAATATGGGTTGGGCCTCCGGTTAGTCGGTTAGTCCCAAAAATGATACAAATGTGTAAAATAAAGCCCATAATCATCCAAAAGGGGTATTATAATAGCATGGACCAATCAAAAATTATAGATACGTTGGAGACGTATCAAAGAAGAAGAAGAAGAAGAAGAATAGGAAGAAGAGGAAGAAGAAGAAAAAGACACGTTTTTTTACTTTCTTATTTAGGGTTCCGCCACATTTTGTAGTTTCTTTCTTTTCTTTAGTTAAATGTTTTTATACTGCTAGCTAGTTGCCTAGTTTGTTGACCCAAAGAAGTTAAAATAGGTATTATATGAATTTAACTAAAGAGAACATTTTTTACGATTAGTGCTATTAATAAATTCAACTAGAGCCATCATATGTCCACAAGTGCATTGTTTTTTGAATGAGAAATGATAACTTGGTGTAGTTGATTATCTTCTCCTCAAAATTTCTTATGTTATAATGTTGTATGATAATGTTGTAAGGGTACTAATTGGTCTCTTCTGCTGCTTATCAGAGATGGGGGGAAGCCACCACCGCAGACTCCGCTCTGCCACACCGGAGTACGAGCTGGATGCTTTCGAGTTCTTCAGTATCATACTTGGGACTTCAGTATCATCCACGAGGCGGGTATATAAAAGGAGAGATCTCCCCTTCGCCCATCTCATTACGATAACTCTGTTGTTTGCTACATCACTCATTGTCCCAAACTGCAGAGGCCGCCTGACACTTTTATGAACATGTTGGGTGAAGATCCGCCAAACAATGTGAAGCTACGACAGGCCGGCAGCGGGTTTCGCAGGCTGTGGGACATGGAGTTGGTGATCAAGGAGGGCCACATGTACCTGTGTCGTGGCTGGGAGAAGTTCTACCGTGCCTACGACCTACGACAGGGGTACTTCCTTCTCTTCAGGTACGACGACGACGCCACCATTCTCATCGTGAATGTGTTCAACACGACTATGTGTTGCATGCGCTATGCTGACGACGATGATGCCAGTACGTTCTTCCTCTTCTTATTCCTCTACATTTGGCTTTGTCTCGCATCGGTTGTTAACAGTCATTGTTGCATTTGGACAGGCAATGGGAGCAGCAGCAGCAACAACACTGGCTACAGCCAAAGCAGCAAGATTCTGGGTGTAGCAAAAGCAACAGTGATTCTGGCTGTAGCAAAAGCAGAAGCGATTCTGGCTGCAGCAAAGACAGCAAGGAGGATGATCCAGACTGTACCGGGGAAGAAGAGGATCAGAGTGGCATCAGGCTGAGGATGACCTAGCGATGGTGGTTGCCAACCAACGGCAAGAGATGGTGGTGGCAGACCATGGGCAAGAGATGGTGGTGGCTGAGTATGACCTAGCGATGGTCGTGCCTGTCCTGCTTGAAGATGGCCTCGCGATGGTGGTGGTGCCTGACAATGACCTCGCGCTGGTGGTGGCGCCGGAGATCCCACAGATGGGCGACATGACCACGCCAATTGTGGTAGAAGACTACATCCCACTGCCTCCTCCGCCACGCCGCTCTTGGTGCATCAGGCTGAGGAAGGAGAAGGAGAAGAACAATGAGAACTGAACTATGTCAGGTAGGTTTGATCTTCAAAATGATCTATATATACTTAGCTTTGTTTCCTCCGATATGCTTAGTTACCTATGTTAGCTCTAATATGCTTAGTTACCTATGTTAGCTCTAATATGCTAAGTTATCTCTACTATGCTTAGTTTCCTATATGTTAGCTCCAAAATTACTTATGTTAGCACAAAATGACCAAGTTTACATAATAAGCTTATAGTCTTCTTCTTCTTCTTCTTCTTCTTCTTCTTCTTCTTCTTCTTCTTCTTCTTCTTATTCTTCTTCTTCTTATTCTTCTTCTTCTTCTTCTTCTTCTTCTTCTTCTTCTTCTTCTTCTTCTTCTTCTTCTTCTTCTTCTTCTTCTTCTCCAAAATGACATAAGTTAGCTATGATATACTTACTTTCCTATAGGTTAACTCCAAAATTACTTATGTTAGCACAAAATGACCAAGTTTACATAATAAGCTTATAGTCTTCTTCTTCTTCTTCTTATTCTTCTAGTCTTCTTCTAGTATTCTTCTAGTCTTCTTCTTCTTCTTCTTCTTCTTCATCTTCATTTTCCTCTAGGTTAGCTCCATTTTACTTAAGTATGCTTACTTCTTATAGTCTTCTTCTTCTTCATTTTATTCTTCTTCTTCTAACATCTTGTTTATCATTTTGCAGATTTGATTTAATTCACAGAAGCTTGCATGGATGGAGTGCTTCTTTTCCATTTGTGCTTTTATTTTGTATCAATGAACTTGCATGGTTGGAACTTGTTATATGGATGGATGGATAACGATGTTGGATGAACAAATGTGAAACTTTTGTAATATGTAAGGATGGAACTATATATGTGTTGGTTATGTATGTATATATGATGAAACTAGTGTGTTGGATATGCTTGTTGTGTATATATGTATATCTGTTTATATCTATGAATTGTTGTCAAATTGAATGAATTAAATTAAAAACAGGGCTATACAAGCTCTTTGTCGTCAGCTAGTTGACGAAAAACATGCCACGTGGCAGCTACCTGTGATTCTTGGGACTGGCATGTTTGAGCACAGCGGACGGCAAAGACCTTAGCCTCTTTGTCGTCCGCTGGCTGACGACAAAGCACACTGTTAACCCCTAACGGCTCCCACCCCACCTCACTGTCGTCCACGATCTTTGCTGTCTGCTGGCCACCAAAGGCGGACGGCACAATCCTTTGCCGTCCATTTCTAAGAAGCGAACGGCAAAGAAGGCCCTTGCTGGCATGTGTTCATCCGGATATTTTGCCGTCAGCCAGCGGACGGCAAAGAAGTTTGCCGTCGGTGATCTATGCCTTTGCCGTCCGCCATGGCGGACGGCAAAGAAGCAGATTCCAGTAGTGAAGCTAGCCATGAGTTATTTATATTCATCACTTGCTTGATTGTCACTCACTGCGGCCGCCCGCGTCACCGATCGTCCCCTTGCTTATCCCGCAACGGGGGCTACTCATGCTGGCACGACGCTTGTGCTTGGGTCCGTCCCTGCAACGCTGACAAATCTGAGCGGTCGAGCTCAGTTCGCAGCACGCCTCACAAGACGCCACCTCACCAGCCCTCGGTTTTCATCTTCTTGCGGCACGACCAGTGGCAGGCCGGCAAGCGTGGTTGCAATTTGTATCCCTCCTCGCGCTAACCTGCAGGAACCTCCCGAGGGCGACAACAGGATGTACCGCGGGCTCCCTCCTTTCTCGTGAGATTTGCGTGTGCGTTAAAAGGGGGGGCTCCTGAGCATAGCGACTCAGGAGCTCTTACTGGCTCTCCAACCCTCATCCCATGGCCTTGACCATGGCATCGTGACCTGGCATACCAGCGGCGGCTGAGATCGCTCGAGGGCCGGGACCCGAAGATGTAGAGCACAGGGATGAGCGCGGAAAAGAGGGGGAGGCTCGCCCGGGCCTAACCTGGCTACACTATGGCCGTCGACGCACGAGTCTGGCGCTGCACAAGGAGTCGACTCTAGACCGCTAAGATAAGTTTCGCACCCGGATCAGCCGAGCGCTGTGGCATAGGATTCCCATCTCTTGTAGCCCTGTTGCGACGATGTCGCCTCCCTTTCCAACCTTCATGTAGCTGCTTGCACGCTAAAGGGGACCTCTTGACCATCACGCCTCAGGAGCTCTTACTGGACGTCGGGCCGCTCACCTCCTGGCCTTGACCACGGCATCGCGACCTTGCATCTCAGCGACAGTTGCATCCTGCCTGGGGACCGGGACCTGTCGGCGTAGAGCACCAAGCTACCGCGAAGTTGGAAGGGAGAGACCGAGCCGAAGCCGGACATGCATTCGTAAAACTTCATAATAAGGAAGATATTAACAAAGGCATTACAGACCCTTTACATGCCCGCACGGGGTCCGTCTCGATTCTGCGCGGGGAACAAAAGAAGAAGGTTTCTAGGAGCCCTATTTTCATGCGCCAACGCCACCAACATCATCATAAACAGTGGGCCACAGGAGGCCGGCGCCAACCCCATCCAGATCAGCAACGGTGGTGGCCGGACGCTGCGGCCACGCTCCGGGCTCGGCGAGAGCTCGCGGGCACGTAGCTGTCTTCGCTCATCTCTGGAGTCTCATAGGGCTCGGGAGAGTCGCTGGACTCCCAAGCGACACCATTGCTGTCGGATTTCGTGTTCCGACAGACCCTTGAGGTTCGAACTCTGGGGTGCGCATGAAGATCTTTCCCCTACCAGCTCATGTCTCGAAGTCTCCCAATGGATCTAGGCTAGAAAGAAGAACACACAAGGGACACGAGATTTATACTGGTTCAGGCCACCATTGTGGTGTAATACCCTACCCAAAGGTGTGGTGTGGTGGATTGCCTCAGGGCTGATGATGAACAAGACGAAGGGAGAACGGCCTTGCGAGGGCTGTTCTTGAGCTGGTGCGATGAACTGCTTGGGTGAGTTCAGTCACCTCTCTCTTGTCTATGCGTGATCTGGATTCTCCCCCTACTACTGTGGTGGCTAGTCCTATTTATAGAGGGAGGCCCTGGGCCTCTTCCCAAATAATGAGCGGGAAGGGCGCCAACAATTGGACATTTTGAAGGGGAACATCCGTACACTTATCCCGACTAAAGTTGGTCTCCGCTGCCAAAGGCTCGACAATGACGCCGCCCCGGCTCCACGATGACCTCCATCCCGCCGTTCTGCTTGCCTTGGTCTTGTTGCACCAAACGGTAACCTTTGCTCGATGCCTTGGCCTGTGCTTGCCCCCTTTGCATCAAGGGGAAACAAGGACATCACAGAGGCCGGGCGCGCCTCGGGCGCCCGCTTGGTCTCGATCATCAAGGGTTGCGCCACGGCCTCGCGAGGTGCCCCGCCTTGATCTCTCCGCCTCGCGAGCCTCGCCTCGATGAGGCTCCTCCTAAGGAAGCTTCTGTCCGTCCGCCCATGAGGCTTGGCTCGCGAGGGTCTTGAGCTTGAGCTGATGAAGCTGGGCTACACTGGGCCCCCACTTGAGCCACGCCACAGGCCGCAGGCAGGCAAGTCTGGCGACCCTCCTTCCCAGAACACCGACAGTAGCCCCCGGGCCCAAGGCGCGCCCGGACTTGGCATAGCAGAGAAGCGAAGGGGCAAGTGCGAAGCGCCGTGGGCACCAATAGCCTGCGGTCTTGGGTGCCGCGTGGCGGTTGATTGGACATGGGCGTCTCCGCTTCCCCATGATGCCTCGGCAACCGCACGACTTGACAAGTCCCTGCATGCAAAAATGTGTCATGATTACCTGCGGTCGTGAAGGCCGACGGTTGGCCTCCTCCGGCTATATGTATGGAACGGCGCGAGCCCTTCCACTCCATTCCTTCCCGCTACTCCTTTCTTCTTCTTCCTCGCCCTTGCTCCACATTACGCCAATGGCGCCAATCCACCGGTTTTCTGCAGAAGTGAAGGGAAAGGCCCCCCGGGAGGGTCCCGATCCGCTTCGGCCGAAGAAGCGTCCTGTTCCCGACCGCTGCGGCGTGGTCGCATGGCAGGAGACGTCGCGGCCCTGGTACGAGCGGCCGCCGCCTGGGTTTTCGCTGCCCTTGTACACCCGCATCGAGGGCCCTGGAGAAGAAGGGTCGAGCGACACCAGTGGTGCCGCCGTCGATGCCGGTGGGTTACGGCGGTGCACGTCGTTCCTCCTGGAGTCCATGCCGAGGGCTCCTCTCGCGAGCTTGTGCTCCACGCCACCATGCCTCCTCGATCTTGGATTCACCTTCCTCCTTCCTTCACCTACGAGATGCCGCCTAGTGGGTCTCTGGAGCTCTGGCTACAGCATGCTGACTGCAGCACCCTTTGCGACCAGAGCGGAGGTCGCGTCGCCGCCCGCAAGGTCTACATGACCCGTGGCTGGGGCGAGATCGCCCGGGTCTGCCGGACAGGGGGCGCCCTCGTAATCAATCTCGAACACGATGGCGCTTCCTTGATGTTCTTCAAGGTATTTGACACGGAAGGACACCGGCTGGAATGCTGCCCTGAGAAAGGCGGCCGGGGCATCGTCGTGGCGGGGACCAGGCCCGCCAACCGCTTCCCCAGCAGCTCCCCGGGCAGCAGCGGAGGAGCCGGAGGGTCCAGCGACTCCGCCGAGTTTCATGCGACTCCAGAGACGAGCGATGACAGCTACGAGCCTCGAGCTCGTGATCGCGCCGGAGCACGGCGGTGCTTCAGCTACCGCGCGCTGATCCGATGGGGTTGGAGCCGGCGCCGAGGGCCCATCTGTTGATGATGGCGCTCATGAGGCGCACGAAGTTAGCGCCTTAGGATTAGCACCTTTTGTTCCTCGCGAGGAATCAAGTACCACCCCGCTGGGGTATGGGCGCCGCCATGTCTTTTGTGAATATTTTATCCTTATTATGAATTTATGCGAGATGCTTGTCCTGTCCCGGCTCGGCTCCCCCTTTCTTTCCTCACGAGGGCTTGGTGCTCTACGCTGACAGGTCCCTGTCCCTAGGCAGGCTTCAACCGTCGCTGGTATGCCAGGTCACGATGCCGTGGTCAAGGCTAGGAGGTGAGCGGCCCAAGGTCCAGTAAGAGCCCCTGAGTCGCGATGCTCGGGAGGTCCCCTTTAGCGCTCAAGCAGCCACCACTGGGCAAGAAAGGCAGGCAACATTGTCGTGACAGAGCTGCACTAGGCGAGGGTTTAGCGCTGAGTCGAATCAGTTTTCACGTGACTTATCTCGTGGGTTTGGCGTAGTTTTTGTCGAGGTGCCGGGCCTGCGCGGCGGCAGCTGAGGTGTTGTTGGGTTAGGTCCCCGTGAGCTTCTTCCCTCTCCCCCGCACTTTCCTTGATGCTCTACGTCCTCAGGTCCCGGCCCTCGAGCGATCTCAGCCGCCGCTGGTATGACAGGTCGCGATGCCGTGGGTCAAGGCTAGGGGGTGAGGGCTGGAGAGCCAGTAAGAGCCCATGAGTCGCGATGCTCAGGTGACCCCCTTTTAACGTGCAAGCCGATCGTGCCGGAGAGAAGGAGAGAAAGCTCGCGACGTCCCCAGCGTTACTTCTGGAGTGGGTCCTGCATACCAATCACGAGGGGAAACAAGGTCTGCTGTTATGGTTGCCAGCCAACCATTGGTCGCTCCGAGGGAGTGATTGGGGCACTGAGGGCCTGGTGAGGTGGCGCCTCGCAGGGCTGCCACGGCCAGAGCTCGACCACTCAGATTTATCGTCATTGCAGGGACGGACCCGTGTGCAAGTGTCGTGCCAGAGAGAGCAGCTCCAAAGGTAGGTGTCAATCGAGCAGGCGATTAGGTCAAGCATGTTAAGCACGAAGGAGAAAATCCATTTAGATAGATGCAGAAAAAGCAAATGCCACTGGGTCAGGCCCAAGCGGCTTGGGGATAATGCAGCCCAAGGGGCGCCCCATCAAGGTAGGTAAAGAGCATAAGCAAAATGGATACATGCCGTAGGGATGGACCCACGCGACCTGGGAATGATGCAGCCCTACGGGCGCTCCCAGCTGAAAATGGAACTTGAAAGATGTCACCTGATACTGTTGGAGATGAAGTGATGCTGAAGCAGCGGACGACGCGCGGTGAGGGGGCCGACCCTCACGAGCTCCCGGGACCTGGAGCCTCGGGAGGCTCTGGGGGCATGGGTGGATCTTCGAGGGCCATCTCCATCTCCGCCAAGACCGCGCGATGCCTGAACTCCTGAGCCCCAGAATGCTCCTCAGTGGGTGCTGACGAGCGGCGGCCACGTTCGGCAGGCCGAAAGGCATGTGAACATAGCTGTGAGGTGGACCCTCACAACGCCCCACGCGTGAAGGCCAGAAGCGCTCCTGAGACGCGGCTCGGTTGAGCCATGGCACGTCGATGCAGACGTGCAGCCTACCATCCTCGCCTAGATGTGGGACCACGGCGGGCAAGCAGCGGCTGCCGCACATGACCCTTGACTCCTGTAGCTCCTGAGTGTTCCTCGCGATGAACTCCTGAGGGTTTGGGCCTCCTTGCTTCATACCTTCCTGAGCGAAACGTGCCTTGAAGCACGCCTCCAAGTGGTGCCCGAGTGCCTCCCTCGTGACCTTGGCAAAGTCGTTGGCTCTCCCTGAAAGAGCCCCCGAGCCTTGCCCGAGGAGGGCGCCGGGCGCGCCTTCCTATGCGACAGAGGGTGGCGACCTTGACGGGCGCGATCCTCGACGTGAACGCCTGGAGGGGCCTGCCTCGAGGATTTGGGCTGTGAAGAATTTTTCTTCTTAGGGACTGCCTCGGAAGTCTCCCCGCCCTATGATCTGGTCTCGATTGCCGCAGCTTGAAGGCACGCCAAGAGAACACATCGCATCCCTTTCGCCTGTGGCACTATGATGACTCCACCGCTCGGCATCTTGAGGACGCTAGTAGCCATTAGAGTCATCGCCAAGAACTTGGCAGGGCTGGGTACCCGAGGATGGCATTGTATGGCAAAGTAATGTGGGCGACGCCAAGTCAATGAGCTCGGTGCGGTAGTTGTTATGCTGCCCGCAGGTGACTGGAAGGCGAACCTGCCCTATCGGAACAGTGGAACCATCGGTGACTCCAGAGAAAGGCTTGGTTGGCTGAAGGTGATCATATGGCACTTGGAGATTGTTGAATGTCTCGACGGACAGGACGTTGAGTCCCGCTTCGCCATCGATGAGGGTCCAGGTGACTTGCTCATTGCTAATGACTGTGGAACAGAGCATCGGGAGGACTCCGGCCGTTGCTGCGCAGTTGCGTTGATCCGCTGAGCTGAACATGATAGCGCACGTATACCACATGAGAGGGCGTGTGGCCTCAATCTTGGGAAGGACTGCATTCGCCTTGTGAGCAAACTACTTGAAGATGCGCCGAGAGGCTGGGGCCTGAGCGCCGCCTAGGATGTAAGCGATTTCGCGCGGCTCCTGGAAGCCCCCAGCCCCCTCATCCTGATGATGGTCTTCATTCCTCCTCGGTGGTGGTGGCAGAGGAGGAAGGCCTGGGTTGCCTTGAGGGCGGTCCTCACGAGGCTGGTCCTGCCAGCGGTCCTTGCGAGGTTGGTCACGCCACCCTTGGCGAGGGCCACGGTCTTCGCATCGTCCTCCACCTCTTCCTCCTCCTTGGCCCTAGGCCCGGTCGCTGTGCTCGGGGCGTCGGCCGATGCACCCATCTCGCACAGCCCTGAGCTCTTGGCATTCGTTGGTGTTGTGGGTGTGGAGGTCGCCTGCCAAAGCCGCTAGTGGTGAAGCCGTCTTGGGCTCCACGGTGACCTCCGCTCTACCTTCCTGCTTGTCTTGGTCTCGGTGCACCGATATGGAAACCTTTGCCTGATGCGTCGATACTCCGCGCCTGCCCTTACCTCCTTAGCACCAAAGGGGAAGCGAGGACACTGTGCGCGCTGGCGCCCGCCTGGTCTTGGTTTTCATGGCTTACGTCATTGGAACCTCGCGAGGTTTGCCTTTCCTTGATCTCTCCTCCCCTCGCGAGCCAGCCTGGTGAGGCCGCTCCCGAGGAGGTCTAGCGTCGTCCACCTCGCGAGGCCTGGCCCTTCGCGAGGTTCTTGAGCATTTGTTGGTGAGGATGGGCCGTACTAGGCCGCGGGTAGAGCCATGCCATGGGCCGCAGGCAGGCAAGTTTGGGGACACCCATTCAGAACACCAACAGTAGCCCCCGGGCCCAAGGCGCACTCGGACTCGGCTTCGAGGCGAAGCCAAATGGGAAGTGCGGAGTGCCGCGGGCCCCAACAGCTTGCGGCCTTGTTTGATGTGTGGCGATTGATTGGACGTGGGTGGCGCCGCTTCCCCACGCAACCTTGAAATCCACCTGGCTAGGCTGCCACGGCATCCTACACAGTTATTCCCCCATTGCTGGCAACGCATTCCCAACTTCTTCGCTTCCTCGTACCCCTGCTTCCTCTTCCAATCCGATTCGAGCTCAGTCCTCTCAATCACCATGGCACCGAACCAAACAGAGAAAGGGAAGAAGCCCCTGTCCTCAGCCAGCCCACCTCCGGCCGTCGAACCCGCCGTCGTCCGATTGAGGGTGCTCAACCAGGTGGCCATGGATAAGGTCCGCCCTAGGCTCGCTACCTACTTCAATGAATGGGGAGGCACGGTGGCCTGGCCTGCGTCCCGAGCCACCATTGATAGGACGGCCACCTAGGTCCAGTTCTTCGTCGATGCCCTATGGGCTGGCCTGCTTCCTCCCTTCTCCGCTTTCTTTGATACCTTGATTTCCCATTACCAGATCCAAATGCTGCACCTTGATCCTCGATCTATCGCCCTTCTTGCCGTCTTCGCCTTCGTCTGCGAGGCTATGGTGGGAACTGCTCCTTCTGTGGCCCTCTTGTGCCATTTCTTCTCGCTGCACCTGACCAACCCCCGGCAGTGCTCGGGGTGCCTGAGCTTCCAGCCCGTGGCGGCGACAGCCGACTCGGGGATTGACTTCGATCTCCCGCCATCTACGAGCGAGTTTCGGATGCGGTGGATGTATTCAGATGTCGGAGTACTCAGCCCCTGCTCTCCCCTCCGTCATCCCCCGCCATACCCAACTCCGGCTGGGTTCACGAGGAGCTCGTGAACTCCCGTCTAGCCTTTGTCTGGTTCCGGCTGACGAGGCTGAAGGACCTTGGCGTGACCGCGCCCAAGGTGATGAAGGAGTTCCTCCGGCGCTGCATCGCCCCACTCCAGCGTCATTCCCAACCGATGTGGGATCTGAGCGGCGACCAGGATCGCATGAGGCTTCAGGAGTCGGGGCTTCTGGCCGAGACACGAAAGACGGTGCTCGATGTCTTGGCCAGTGACCCCTCGCCGGGTGATTTGTCGCATGGGTTGTTTCTTGTACATCTGCTCGAACATGATGGAGTTCGCGGGGCAGATTCCCTCCTTTGATGATTGGGGGCTGCGTCCAGTCGGCCTTGTAGGGCCTTGTGAGAATCCTGTCACCATGGTTCCTCTCCTTGTCACCGGCGCCGAGTTTGCCCCAAGAGTGGACGCGGGGAGGCAAGCACTGCTAGAGGACGGAGGCACGGGTGCCGAGGTGTCGATGTGACCTGAGGCTCCCGAGGAGTCATCCTGGGGAATCCGTGACTCTCATCCTGGGGCGGCAGTTGAGGGGGTGACGCAGCCCACTGCTCCTGAGGCCGAAGCTCCTGAGGCCTCGACAGGTCGTCGCGAGGCGGAGCACGTCGGCCCTCCCCAGCCTGGCACTCCTGAGGTCGTCTCCTTGGGGGCTTCACCAGTCATGCACCGCGCTGGCCGCCACATACAATGCTTGGGCCGGTTCCGCGTGGACTTCCCGCCGCTACGTAAGAGGAAGGGGTCTCCAAGCTGCTGCAGCGGCACCGTCCGGCCTTTGAAGCATAGGAAGTACATTGCCATAGATGTGTAAGTACCTTATCTTTGTGATTCCTCGAGTGCTGCTTCCCTTCCTGACGGTGGCTCTCCAGGATCCGTTCTGCCAAGGCCGTGGAGCGTCCTGAGGAGCAACCTCCTCTTGCCTCGTCTTCCCCGCTAGTCTTGAGCGCTACGAATCCGTACGCCGGCCATGGTGTGGGGTCGGCTGGAGAAGCAAGCCTGTCTGCAATGCGCCTCGAGCCTGTGCCCCTGCCATCTCTCCTCCACGGCCTTGCTTGGAGTGCGGTCGCCGTGCCAAGGGCTCCTACTCTTGTCGTGGACGGCGGCTAGATGGCTTCGATCCTGGGCTCCTCTTCTAGTTATGGCTTACGCCACCCGGCTCTTTCAAGGGCCCAAAGAAGCGCCGAGGGGCACCAGCCCCGTGCCCCCATCGAGAGTGGGCGAGTCGCTTCGAACCCCGTAAGCAGCTCCTGTGGCGGAGGACGGAATTGGCCGCGCGCTTAAGTCCGTGTACGAACGGAGCGTCGTCCGCCACGAGCTTTTCCAAGACGCGATGGGCGCGCTGAACCGGCTCGGTGGGGAACTTGCGGACGTAGAAGCGTGCCTCGAGGCTGAGGGTCTTCAAATGATGGAGGAGCGACATAAGTTGAAGGTGGCCATCAACCTTGGGCGCCACCAGCGCGAGCATGACAATGCGAAGGCTGAGGCGTCTCTCGCGACCTCGCACGAGGCCTGCTTCCGAGCCTTGGAAGAAGCCCGGGAAGCCGACTGCCGCCGCGAGATCGCAGAGAAACGCTCGTGGGAGCTCCAGGCCTGGAGCAGCAGGTGGAGGCACGCCAAGCCGCCCTTGTGTAGATGAGGGGGACGCCTACTTAGGAGGAGGAGATCCTGAAGCGCGAGGAGGCACTGGCGTTGGAAGCCACGGAGCGTAGTCTCGAGCATGAGCGGTTGGAGACGAGGGAGCACCAAGTTGCTCTAGCAGAGGATGCCGTCAGCGCGTGTGAGGCCCGGGCCCAGGAGGATGTCAACCGCCGCATGGCCGAGGGTCGCGCGGATCTTGCGGGTAGGTACGACTTGAAGCTAAAGCTCATAGCGGCTGAGGCCGCGGGCAGGACTGCTGCCCTCAAGTCGAGGCTAACTGAGGCGGAACGGCGCGAGGAGGCCACCGCAGCCGCCCTGGCCTCGGTGTAGGCTGAGCTGGCCTCTGCCCGTGCCGAGTTGCTTCCTCTTCAGCAGCGGGTCGCCAACGCCGAGTCCATCGCGCAGCAGAACAGGGAGGAAGTGCTCCAACGGCGGACGCTGGAGCGCGTGCACGCCCCCATGCTTGAGGGCCTCCGGAACAGGGCCAACACGGCGATGGGCCACATCTACGATGAGAATGCCCCTCATCCCCACACGAACGACTACGCCAGCCACCTCCGCTTCTTTACCGACGTGGTGACGCGCCTCGAGAATCATTCCGAGAGAGCTCTCCAACTTGTTGAAGAGAGGAGTCGCGGTCTGCTTGGGCACGCATTCTTCCGCATCTTCAGCCATCTCCAAAGCACATATCCCAACTTTGATTTTGACGCCGCCATTTCTCCCGTACCCGAGTGCATCCGAGGTGACCTGGCACGATGGGTGGAAGACAACGTGGATGCGCTGGTCAGGGCCTTCACTTCCGATGACGATGCGGTGGTGGTCACGGCGGATGAAGGCAACGTGGTTGACGACGGCGAGGGCGGCGCTGGTGACGGTGACTGGGACGCCAACGACAGTGACAGCGATGCTATTGACGCGTCTGAAGGCGACTCGGGGGACGCCGTGACCGACATGTCTGATTGAACCTGTGCTTCCCTGTTGTTTATCCTGCATGCTAAAACTCGAGCATGGCCCTGAAGGTTGTAAGAGCATTTTGGGAGGGGAAGCCCCTCATGTGAACAGATTGATGTCTCTACTTCTTAGGCCAAGCTGAATATATGTCTTCATGAACTTGTGAACCCTGCGGCGAGTTTGCTGTTGTAATTTACCTTAGCCGGAACAGGCGGCAAGCTGGCCCGTGAGGTCGCGAGTTTCTGAGGAGCCTGCGAGGAGCTTGCCGATCCGCCCGAAGGGGCCTTGTGAGAAGCAAGCCCCAGTCGTGGCAAGGCATGCGTGCAGCGCTCACGTGCTATGCCCAGCCCCCACTCGCGAGGGGCTCGCGAGGAGGAGGCAACAGGCGCAAACTCTGAATCAGGGCATGAACCAAATTGCAAGAAATCACACGAATGAGAAAAGGCACCCTCACGCACATCAATGAAAATTCAACTTCAACTTAAATCCAAAGCCAAAAAGCAGGGCTACAGAAAAGAGGTTAAAAGCAAACCGCCGCGTCCGGGACCTAGTCTAGTCTTCTTGTCTTCTCACCAGTGCGGAGCTAAGTGCTACAATAGGACTTGGGAGGGAGCCCCCAAGGCCCGTGGGCAGCACTCCTAAGACTCTGGGGCGTGTACAGCCCCACTCATTATTACGCGAGAGTGTCATGATTAGAGACCTTCACAGGCGCGAGCCTTACTTCATATCGCCAGACGAGGGCCCTGACTTGTGTGGCCCTCGACCACCATTGGGGGCGTCCGGAAACCATGACGTCACCAAGGGGCAAAGGGGACGCCAGCGGCGCCCTTGGCGACCACGGGTCCTCTGCCGGAGGGAAGGCTCTCCAGCGCCTCCCCGACGGAGGGCCTACCTCCGGGGGGCGCCTTTCTCCGTGTTCTTGCGCGTGGGAGGGGCCTCACTCTCGGCCCCTCTCCTGCAGCCCCCAGTGCGCTCCTCCTGGCGGAAGGGAGGCTGTCGAGCTGGGGCCGCGATCCGCCGCTGTGACCTGATCCTCATGCGACCCATGGTTAGTGTAAGCTTGCTCCTGAGAGACTAGTGGTACCCTGTAGCTGTTGGCGCCGGCATGGTTGGTAAGGCTCCTGAGAGGCTCCTGGAAGGTCTCAGCTTCCAGTGCCTCCTCCTCCCAGCCCGGCTCGAGGAACGAGTTGGGGTCATCTTCCAGCGCGTACTCCTGGTCCACCATGTGGGGACGTAGGCCTCCGAGGCCGTCGCCTCGAACACCTCGCCGTAGTGCCCAATGCTCCATGCCGCCCGGCCTAGCATGCTGCCCTGGGAATGGTAGGGTGGCACCCTGCTGGGGCCGTAGGTGGGAACACCCGTACCCGCACTCGTTGGGGGTGGCACGGGTGCGATTGGTGTCTGGTGCCATTGGTCACGCCGGTGTCGATGAAGCCCAAGGGTGCGCCCGGGGGTACGCGGGCGCTGCGAGGCCCGCCATGCGATCCGGCCGCGGCCTGAGGTGTAAGAAAGGAGCAGAAAGGCGGTGCTCCTGATGCCGCGACGTCTAGGAGCTCAGCGACGCACTCCAGAAACGCATCCGGGCCGCTCTCCATCCGCCGGCAGCGCATCAACTCCCTTGCCACCATGAGTGCGGCTCTCATGTTTGCTTGTTCCTGGCTGGTGTGCAGCACCGTGGCCGCAGCATGGCTTGAGGCCCTTGCGGCTGCCCGCGCTTGTCATGGAGTAAGGGCGGACGACGTGTGACCGCGCCGCCCGTGCCCCGTGGTGTTTGGCGGTGCGCGCGCCGCCTGGGGCGCGGGGTTGAGGTCTTCTTTGGTGGACGGTGCCGCCCGGGCTGGCCAAGCTACCAAGCAGTCGGCGTTGGCCCTCGGGTCGCCGAACATCGGAGCCGCGGAGTGTCGGCGGATCAACCGGCGGGAGGAAAGCTCCGGCGCACCCCTACCTGGTGCGCCAAATGTCGGATTTCGTGTTCCGGCAAAACCCTTGAGGTTCGAACATTGGGGTACGCACGAAGATTTCCCCCTATCTAACCACGCCCTAAACCTCGCTGCGATCTCAAAGCCTAGCTCCACGAAGTCGCAACACAAAGGACACGAGATTTATACTGGTTCGGGACACCATTATGGTGTAATACCCTACTCCAGTGTGGTGTGGTGGATTGCCTCTTGGGCACGGGATGAATAGTACAAAGGGAAGAACAGCCTCCTGAGGTGAGGTGTTCTTGTGCTTGGTGGGTGTGAGGATGATCTAATCGGTTCTCCGCCCTTCCTACTGTGGTGGGTAGTCCTATTTATAGAGGCCCTGGTCCTCTCCCCCAAATATTGAGTGGGAAGGGAGCCAACAATGGCCAATTTGAAGGGGGACATCTAGTACAAGCTATCCTGACTAAAGGTGGTCTTCGCCTGCCAAAGGCTCTGGTGGTGACGCCGTATTGGGCTCCACGGTGACCTCCGCTCTGCCGTCCTGCTGGTCTTGGTCTCGTTGCACCGATATGGATACCTTGGCCTGATGCCTCGGTACTCCGCACCTGCGCTTACCTCCTTAGCACCAAAGATGAGGCAATGACATCAGGCGTCTTTGGCGCGCCTTTGCGCCTACTGGTCTTGGTCGTCATGGTTTATGTCGTTGGAACCTTGCGAGGTTCGCCTTGCCTTGATCTCTCCACCCCTCGCGAGCCAGCCTGGTGAGGCTGCTCCAAAGGAGGTCTTGCGTCGTCCGCCTCGCGAGGCCTAGCCCCTCGCGAGGGTCTTGAGCGTTTTTTGGTGAGGATGGGCTGTACTAGGCCGCGGGTAGAGCCACGTCGTGGGCCGCAGGCAAGCAAGTTTGGGGAACCCCGTTCCCAGAACGTCGACACTATTCGGCTGCTTTGGATTACTCTGATAACTGGACTGCTATTGTTGATTACCTTGATTAGGTTGTTGATTGAAACCACCTTGATTGCCTTGGCAATGAAAACCAGAGTTTGAATCGCCACCTCCAAAGCCGGGCCCTTGAGAGCCGGATCCTGACCCGCCATGCGGGCCACGATTTTCCTGATTAAAACAGAATTCCTGTATTCCCTCATGATGAAGCTATCCTTCCATAGATGAGTGGCCAGCTTATCTTGAGAACCGTGCTTTGGGCAAGGCTGATTCATTATCGCCTCAAGGTTGAACTTGGGCCCGCCAAACCGGGTGAGGGAGTCCTGGATTAAGGGGTCCTCGGCCGTTCGGGCTGTATGACATGGGCCGGACTGATGGGCTATGAAGGTACAAGGCAGAAGACTTCTTCCCGTGTCCGGATGGGACTCTCCTTTGCATGGATGGCAAGCCTGGCAATCGGATGTGAAGATTCCTCTCTCTTTAAACCGACTCTATACAACCCTTGTTCCCTCCGGAGTCTATATAAACCAGAGGGTTTAGTCCGTAGAGGCGATCATAATGATAGAGGCTAGACAGTTAGGGTTTAGCCATTACGATCTCGAGGTAGATCAACTCTTGTAACCCCATATTCATCGAAGATAATCAAGGAGGAAGTAGGGTATTACCTCCATCAAGAGGGCCCGAACATGGGTAAACATCGTGTCCCTTTCTCCTGTTACCTTCGATCCTCAGACGCACAGTTCGGGACCCCCTACCCGAGATCCGCCGGTGTTGACACCAACGTTGGTGCTTTCATTGAGAGTTCCGCTGTGTCGTCACCAGAAGGTTCGATGGCTCCATCAATCATCTACAACAATGCTGCCCTGAGGGAGATATTCCTCCCCGGCCAAATCTTTGTGTTCGGCGGCTTCGCACTGCGGGCCAACTCGCTTAGCCATCTAGAGCAGATCGATAGCTATGCCCGAGATCACCAGATTAGTTTTGGAAATCTGGACTATGTTGCTGATATTCGAGGAGACTTGATCTTCCAAGGGTTCGCGACCCCAACCCCCGCTCTAGACTTAGATCCGGACCGCATCACCAGGTCCAAAGACGGGATTCCCGAGCCCGCCGTACTCTCTGTGGCTATCGAGCCTAGTACAGGAGAGCCGGAGGAAGCAGAGCCACTAGCAATCATCAGGAAGCCGGATTCTTCTCTGAACACTGGCTCCGAATCCTCGGAGTCAGCGCCGTGTGAGCTCGGCCAAGAAGTTTTCTTCCTTCCGTACTCCATGAACTCTTTTCTCCCCGGCCAAACCTCGCCTTTAAGCGAGGCTCTAGACTTAATGCGATCCCTCGTCATTACAGAGGGGCAACATCCGAACTACGCCCAGCCCGGACTAGGGGCTGAGAGCGGGGAATTTTATGTCCCACCCATCACCCACTTCATAGCCACTGGTGAAGACTTGACCGACATGCTCGATTACGGCTCCGAAGACATCGACGGTATGGACGACGATGCCGGAGAAGAGAAGGCCGAAAAACCACCGTTTACCGGATGCTGGACGGCCACCTCTTCATATGACGTGTACATGGTGGATACACCCAAAGAGGGTAACGGTGATAACGAGAAAGATCCAGTTGAGGATAAACCTCCTGAGATACAACCAAAGCGCTGATGCCAGCGGCGTCGCCCTAAATCATGTCGCAAAAGAGACAGCAATACCGGCACCGGAGACAACAATACTCCAGACGACACCGAAGACCAAGAAGACCCCATCGAGCCAACCTCCGAACAGGACGATCGGGAAGACGGGCAGATTGACCCCGATGAACAGGCTGTAAACAAAGACTCGGAGGATAGTAATTATCTTCCACTTTCCAAGGATGAGGTGAGCCTCGGCGACGAAGAATTTATCATGCCTGAGGAACCCCTTGAGCAGGAGCGCTTTAAGCGCCGACTAATAGCCACTGCAAGGAGCCTAAAAAAGAAACAGCAGCAGCTTCAAGCTGACCGAGATCTACTCAACGACAGGCGGACTAATGTCCTGGCAGTCGAGGAATACGGCCTCAAGCGCCCAACCAAGAGTTACCCGAAGCGTAAACTGCTACCTCAATTCGATGACGAGGCGCTGGAGCCCGTACCATCAGCACATAACGCGGCTGACCAGCCACCACGTGGCCGTGACAAAACGGAAAATCTAGCCGGACAGCAGCCCATACTACCTCACCGTAAAAGCAGAGACACAACAGCTCGGGGATATATGTACGACCTATGATAGGACTTGGAGATCGAGCAGTTTAGACCTGATCGATCTACGGATCATGGGGGCGTGCCCCGACGCGCGAGGACGACTATCTAGCCGGGCGCGACAAGCATCACCACGTCTGGGCCGAAAATCGCAGATGGACTCCATCCAAACCGCGTCGCGACGTAGCCCGATATAGAGGCACCGCACACCCCCTCTTATTCATTGACGAAGTAATGGAACATGAATTCCCAGGAGGGTTTAAACCCGTGTATATAGAATCATACGATGGAACAACAGATTCCTCCGTATGGATCGAGGACTTCCTCTCCATATTCATATGGCCCGCGGTGATGATCGTCATGCCATCAAATACCTCCTGCTAAAGCTCAAGGGACCAGCTCGGCACTGGTTAAACAGCCTACTAGAAAACTCCATTGGCAGCTGGGAGGACTTGGAAGATGCCTTCCGTGAAAACTTCCAGGGTACATACGTCCGAATTTCGGATGCCGATGACTTGAGTCACATCGTTCAACAGCCCGGCGAGTCGGCCAAGAAATTCTGGACTAGGTTTCTAACTAAAAAGAACAAGACCATCGACTGCCCGGATGTCGAAGCCCTAGCGGCCTTTAAGCATAGCATCCGCGAGGAATGGCTCGCCTGACACCTTGGCCAGGAAAAGCCGAAGTCCATCGTAGCCCTCACGAAACTTATGACCCGCTTCTGCGCGGGCGAAGATAGTTTGGCTAGCCCGTAGCAACAACAATGCAAGCAAACCTAACACTTTTGGAGCCAGAAATAGAAACGGCAAGCCCCGACGCAACAGGCACAAGCGTCGAAACAACGGCGACAATAACGATGACACGGCGGTCAACACCGGATTCAGTGGCTACAAGTCCGGTCAACGGAAGAAGCCATTTAAAAGAAGTAATCCGGGATCATCCATCTTGGACCGAATCCTCGATCGACCATGTCAGATCCACGGCACCCCCGATAAACCCGCAAATCATACCAACAGAAGATGTTGGGTCTTTAAGCAAGTCGGTAAGCTGAATACCGAGAAGAAGGGGAAGGGGTCACCAAGGGAGGACGACGACAAGGAGCCCCGTCCACCGAACATAGGGGGACAGAAGAAATTTCCTCACCAAGTCAAAACGGTGAACATGATATACGTTACTCACATCCCCAAGAGGGAGCGCAAACGCGCGGTCAGGGACGTCTATGCGATCGAGCCAGTCGCCCCAAAATTCAATCCATGGTCATCCTTGCCAATCACTTTCGATGGCAAGGACCATTCGACCAGTATCCGTCATGGCGGCTCAGCCGCACTAGACCCAAGCATTAATGGATTCCACCTCACGCGAGTCCTCATGGACACTGGCAGCAGCCTTAACCTGCTCTATGAGGACACATTCCGGAAGATGGGCATCGATACGTCAAGGATCAAACCCACAAGAACTACCTTTAAAGGAGTAATACCAGGTGTAGAGGCCCGTTGCACGGGCTCAATCACATTAGAAGTCGTCTTCGGATCACCTGACAACTTCCGCAGCGAAGGCTCGATCTTCGATATCATCCCCTTCCGCAGTGGCTATCACGCACTGCTCGGGCGAACCACATTCGATTGCTTCAATGCGGTGCCACACTATGCCTATCTCAAACTTAAGATGCCCGGGCCACGCTGAGTCATAACAGTCAACTGAAACATGGAACGCTCCCTTCGTACCGAGGATCACACTGCGGCCCTGGCAGCGGAAGTACAGGGCGGCCTTATCAAGCAGAACATCAATTCAGCGGCCAAGCCCTCGGACACTATTAAACGAGTCCGGACTACAAGCATGACAGTCCAGCTCGTCAGGAGTTCTACTAGCAATTCGGCCTCCGTCTCAGTACCGACCGAATTGTGGCGTACGTCCCACGCATACATAACTACGCATTAAAAATACCATGGGCAAAGAGGGAGGCATACCTCAATCACGGTCCATAATACAGGTGGACCTTATCTGGGCACTCATACTTTCCCTTTTCTTTCTTTCCTTTTCAGGTTTCTTTTCAACAGGTCCCTCACGACGGCCTGACCGTCGATCCTTTCAAAGGATAAATGCACCAAGGAGGAAAGCAGCATAGACGTGTGGCGGAATACCTAGATGATATTTTTTATGATCACATTGCCTGTTTTCAGGACCAGCGCGTAGCTTTCCATTGGCCTCGGCATGTTAAATAGCCCTGTTGCTTATCGCATTATTTGTACCAATACGCTTTGACGTATCAATCAGACTATAATGGAAATAGTATTAGGCCCAACATACGTGGCACTGGCTTACTCCTTCATTATATTTCACTGTTTTTATCAATTGCACTCATACACCTTCGTTCGACTTAAATCGCCAGGGGCTCCATTATGCTCCATACATTTGCAACAAGTCTGAACACTTTTTATAGTACAATTCGGCGCCCCGAATATGGCATTATATGCATCGGCTCCGAATCATGTCTTTGGTCAATAGTTCGATTGCCCTGCTCCTGTGCTTGCTACCTTACGTTCCGTCTTATCGGCTAGGGTAGTAAAGGGAGAACTACTGCGATTTTGTTTCTGGTTCATCCGGATAAACACCTTGGTAGAGAAAGCCGAAAACTGACTGTCAAGATTTGGCGAGAGCTGGTCAGCTATTCGGTGACTAAACATAAATCTCTTGCAATTTTTTCCGCATTATGCGACGGACTGGTCTTCGCCCGATCGGGTGTCTACAGCACCCTAGTACGGATAAACAAGTATTAACTAGGGGTTGCGCCTACACTCCTATTGTCAAACTCCTATGGCTAAGTGAGGGTGATAAAGCCACATAGTCCGACTGCCTGGTTCAATGCACTAAACACCTCCTTCAAGGACCAAACTCTTGGGTCAAGTGTGTTTAGGTTCCAACCCGAACACCCCCGTACTACCTACGTGGGGGCTAAAGCCGACAACTGGCAAACTCTCAGATTTAATAACTGGCCGCACAGAAGGAAATATTTTTTTAAAAACAACAAGCAATATATTACATATAGGCTTTGTTCCATAATACAGGATCGGATATATTCATTCAAAGATAATGTCCTTCGCACACTGGCCTGCTACAATGTGGGATCCTTCCATGATATCATCAAAATACAGCTCGGGCTTGCGGTGCTCTTTTCCCACAGGCGGTCCCTCAGTCCAAAGCTTGACGACATTCATCTTCGCACACTGTACCTTGACACAGGCAAAGGCCATCCGTGCACCTTCGATGCATACCAACCGCTTTATGGCATCAAGCCGAGGGCAGGCATCGACCGGCCGCTTCACGAGCCCGAAGTGGCTGCTGGGCATGGCTTCGGTTGGCCATAGACGGATTATCAAATCCCTCATGGCCAATCCGGCCATCCTATGCAGCTCGGTCAGTTGTTTCAGCTGATTGCTGAGGGGCACCAGATGCTCTAGCACAAGGTATTGCGACCAGAACAGCTTCTCCATTGAGCTCCCCTCTTCGGCTTGGAAGAACTCCGCAGCATTAGCAACACTGTGAGGCAAATCCGCAAACGGTCCTCGAGAACTCCAAATCCGGGTCAGTAAGAGGTACCTTATCTTAACAAATTTGCTCTGCATAATAAAGGCCTTACCCGCCGCAATCTGCTTGGCCTCATGGATTTCCCAAAGGGCGCCCTGGGCTTTAACCCGGGCATCATGTGTGCTTTGGTGGGCCTTAGCAAGTTCGGACTCTTGGTCCGCAATCTTGCGCTCCAAGGACTCACATTTCTTTATGGCGTCCTTGAGCTCCTGCTGAACCTCCCCGACCCTTGAATCGTGTTTTTTGCGGCTGGCTTGTTCCTTCTCCGCTTTCTTCTGGGCCTCGGCCAGAGCGTTCTTGAGGGACTCCGCCTCGGCCTGCACTCCTATGAAACATCATAATGACAGGATTAACACAAACATTTCATAGCATTTTAGATCTGGACAGGCCATTGCATACCTTGCTTGTCCTCTAATTGTTTCTTGACGCGGTCGAGCTCTTCATCGGCCTGCTCCAGATTCTACTTCAGTTTGGAGACTTCGGCAGAATGGGAGGCTGCAGCTAGCATCTACGCCTGCTTATTCATATAGACATGTACGATTAGTCTTCTGCGAAAATTATTTGATCCTCTGTCCGGCCTTTCTTTTCGAACACCGGACAGAGTCTTAGGGGCTACTGTCTGCACTACGACATTCTCTTTGCATAACTACGTTACATACCACATAGCCTGTTAGAATGCTGGCGCAGGCTTCGGTCAGTCCGCTCTTAGCAGACTGAACCCTCTCAACCACCGTACCCATAAGGATAGGGTGTTCTTCTACAATGGAAGCACCTTGAAGCGCTTCCAGTAGATTATCCGGTGCCTCTGGATGGACAGAGGCCACCGGCTGAATAGGTGCACCTCCTTCTTTCAAAGGAGGCTGCTTACCTGATTCTGGAGCCATATGGGCCTCCGGAATAGTATTCGGCTGGGGGCCAAATTGGGGATGCCCCCCATCGCCAGATTCCATGGGGATCTGCTCCCCCATGTGTCCTGTGGCTGAAGCATCACCCTCTCGTGCCACCTGGACAGCCTCCTATACCTCTCCCTAGTCCGGGAAGGTCCTTCGGGACAACACCTCGGCATGCCCATAGCCTTGGGGGAAGAGGCCGGAGGAAGCGACCCGCTGTCCATCACATTTGGATCCAGTGAATTCCCCGAAGATGAGGATCGCTGGAGGTGGGAATGAGCTGGACTGCCGTGCATGATTCAAAATGTTAAAACCATAAAGTAAAGGAGCTGGATATATGTGTGTGTATGCCTTTGAGTACTTACGATTCGGCCAGGGGCTTCTCCCTGGGGCGCCACTCAGAGCTGCTATCGGAGTCCAATTCGGGATTGTTTGCACGGAAGACCCTCCCTTTCTTGGACGCCTCCGCCTCTGCCTCCAGGTCCGTGGAGGCCGCCCTTCTCTTCTTTCCCCCCTCGGGGGGAGAATTGCTTTCGTCCTCCTCGTCGTTGTTCTCGGTGGGAGAGGAGTGGGTTTCGGCGTCTTCGGACGTTGCGTCCGAAGTGCCTTTACGGCGAAGGCCGCTTCTTGCCTCCTGGCCCTTCATCTTGGCATTCTTCTCCGGTGCCTGGTATGGCGCCGGAACCAGCATCTTCGACAGAAGTTGTGTAGCTGGGTTTTCAGGCAGCGGAGCCGGACACTTAATCCGCTCTGCCTTGTTTATCCAACCCTGAAAAGACAAAGGGAGAAGCTTAGACATCTTCCTTGAATGCACAGGTAGAAATACACGTTGAAGTATGAAAAACTTACCGAACTGGTTGGTTGAGTCTGGTAATATCCGCGGTCCTTGGTCGTCTTCGGCCACGTCTGATTGGCCTTGAAAAGCAGCTTCCAGATACCTCCATGCGTGGAGCCAAAGAATCGTTGCAAGGTCTGGTGCTTGGATGGATCGAACTCCCACAGATGGAAAGTCCGGCTTTGGCTAGGAAAGATCCGGCGAAAAAGCATCACCTGGATCACATTGACAAGCTTGATGTTCTTGTCCACCAATCTCTTGATGAGCGTTTGCAGTGCTGATACTTCGTGCGACGATGCCCAGTCTAGGCTCTTTTTCAGACATGGTCGGAGAGCTTTCTTGGGGCGGAAAGGATGTAAGCTTGGGCGCTGGAGCTCGAGAACGGATCGGCAGAGAAGAAGAAGGCATGGGTGAATGAGTGGATCTTTATCCTCTTATAAAGGCAGCGAATATCAAGCGCCTCCCCACTCGCCTTAAAGCTCGCCTATTTCCCAAGGGTCATGTGGACGGCGCGGTTGGATTACCCACACCCGTATTAATGAGAATCCCGCGATAAGGGGACACGATCTCTGCTTCGACAAGACGTGCCAATGAAAACCGCATCTTGAGACGTGGCGCGGGAGGCTAAAAAACGGTTCGAAATAATGACCGGGCAAGGACGTATCGTCTCGCTACAAAACTTGTCAGTAGATGGGACTTGTGAAATATTATACACTTTGCGGCTGTGTGTGGTGCCTGTTTTGCAGTGCCAGACATGTTTTCTGTGTTTGATGACTACTTTGAAGTGTTCAGAGGAGGAACCCACCTTGCAATGCCGAAGACAATCTGCACGCCGGACACATCGTCATTAAAGCCTGGTTCAGGGGCTACTGAGGGAGTCCTTGATTAAGGGGTCCTCGGGTGTCCGGGCTGTATGACGTGGGCCGGAATAATGGGCTATGAAGGTACAAGGCAGAAGACTTCTTCCCATGTCCGGATGGGACTATCCTTTGTGGTGATGGCAAGCCTGGCGTTCGGATGTGAAGATTCATTTCTCTGGAAACCGACTCTGTACAACCCTAGGTCCCTCCGGTGTGTATATAAACTGAAAGGTTTTGTCCGTAGAGGCGACCATAATGATACAGGCTAGACAGCCAGGGTTTAGCCATTACGATCTCGAGGTAGATCAACTCTTGTAACCCCATATTCATCCAAGATAACCAAACAGGAAGTAGGGCATTACCTCCATCAAGAGGGCCGAACCTGGGTAAACATTGTGTCCCTGTCTCCTGTTACCTTCGATCCTCAAACGCACAGTTTGGGACCCCCTACCCGAGATCTGCCGGTTTTGACACCGACACCGGGGTGTTGATGATTTCCCCTTACGATGTTGATTATTACTCTGCGTGTCGGTATTTTCCACAAAGTACGGACCGTCGTCGGCTTGCTTGTGCTTACCATTATTACCTTGACCCACCATATTGTGCTGCTGTCCCTTTGCATTGTCGTTCTTCTTCCCCTTACCTGCTTTCTTCTCATCAGACTCAGCGTCCTTAGTATTTGACGAGAGCCGCCATGAGCTCTCCCATATCATTACAGTGGCTTAAGCGGCCCCAGCTTCTGTTTGAGGGGAAGGAACCTGCAATTGTTCTCCAAAACCAGGATAGCTGAGCCAGTGTTGATACTGTCCGAAGAGTGGATAACAACCAAGATCCGGTGTGCCCAATGAGCGGTTGACTCGCCCTTGCCCTGGATGCAAGTTTCTAAATCAAGAATCGATAGAGGCTGCTTGCATGTGTCCTTGAAATTCTGAATAAAACGTGTCTTCAACTCAGGCCATGATCGGATGGAGTTAGGGGGCAATCCTTTTAGCGAGGTGCGAGCCGTCCCATCCAACATCATGGTGAAATACTTAGCGCACACAGTGTCATTGACATCCAACATCTCCATGGCTAGCTCATAACTCTCAATCCAAGCCGCTGGGGGTTGATCCGATGTATAATTTGGCACCTTACGGGGACCCTTAATATCCTTGGGCAGACGCTCATTACACAAAGCCGGCACGAAACACAACACACACATGGTCCTAGAAGTCATACCAGCTTCTACAAACACCGATGGGTTACACTGAGGTTGTTGATGAGCCGCCAGCTGAGCCGCCGGCTCTGCCTCTCGACGTGCCCTGGCCTGATCCACAAAGCTTGAGCCCCATTATCAGCACGTGGCGGGTCATGCCCACGGGGATGGTTACAGTGCCGTTCAGTACTCGACACCGCCGGTGACACAATACACTGGCTGTAACTCTGACTGTGGCATGGAGTCGAATAAATCCGATCGCGGCTGTACGAATAAGCCCTCCGCTGAGCCACCGCCGTCTGAAGAAGCTCTACAGCCTTCCGGGCTTCAACGGCCGCGGGCGACTCACATTGCACTTCAAGAGCCGCCAACTGCGACGCCATAGCAATCATATTATACAGAGGATTAGGAAAATGATCTGGTAGTGTAGGCACTTGCTGAGGCGGGGTTAAATTTAAATCGGGCGGATCCGCAGCATGCGGTTGAACCGTTGCCCCGGTCGCGGGTGCTTCAACAACCCGGATTACCTCGGGCGGGTTACTTGGTCCTGCCCCAGGGGTGTTGAAAATATTCCTTGCATCGTACTCCGGAGGTAGACGACTCTGGTGCCTCCTTCGTAGAATAGCGTTAGATGCAGTTTGATCCAAACTTAGCCGGAAAGCCTCAACTTGAATCCGTTGTGATTGCGCGTCCAAGGCAGCTCGCTCTGTCGCCATCCTAGCATTCTCAGCATTAATCTCTTCCTTGGCTTGAGCTATCTCATCTCGCGGCTTTGCGACATCAACCTTATGACGTGCTTGAGTCTCTGGAGTTACCTCTACCCCCATTAAAGTCTCCAAAGCATCCAAGAGCTCGGACAGAACCTGAGCCGGCGAGCGTGCAGAGCCGCTCGCTCCGGCCGTCGCCTCGGCCATTGAACCGGACTTCATAGCCGCAGCAGTTGTTGAATTGAGCACCAGTTGGGTGCCAGCGATGAAGATCGCAACCCTGTTCGGCAGCTCATGGTAGTTTGAACCTTGGTGGGTCGCGCGCTCGGAGCCATCTTGATGATGTCGGTGCAGGTGTCCGGCTCAGGCTCCGACTCGCCGATCTTGCCGATGAAGACGTGAATTCAGCCGAAGGGGACCCGGTACCC
This sequence comes from Aegilops longissima, assembly GCA_021605205.1. Classification (NCBI taxonomy): domain Eukaryota; kingdom Viridiplantae; phylum Streptophyta; class Magnoliopsida; order Poales; family Poaceae; genus Aegilops; species Aegilops longissima. The sequence goes on from CM038679.1 coordinate 224,686,728, forward strand.
GTATTCGATTGAATCGGCCTCGAGACCCCAGCCTACGTCGTCGATGTAGATCTTGCAACGACGACTCTTGGTCATCCGTCCCACGACATATCCCTTGATCCCAGAGAAGCTGCCCTTCAAGAACTCGAAACCACCTCGCGCTGGCCCCACGGTGGGCGCCAACTGTCGTGGACTTAACATGGCAGATGCCCTAGCAAAAGGACTTAGGTGTGGAGCCATAGCAGATAGGTTAGCTTGAAGGGGTTACACGGGACAAAGGACATAGAGAGTTTACCCAGGTTCGGCCCCTCTCAACGAGGTAAAAGCCTACTCCTACGTTAGGTTGTATTGCTTGGGTTTCGATTACCAGGGAGTGAATACGCTTGACCTAGTTCTCGATGAGTTGTTTCTTGAGTTAACCCGTCGCCGAGTCACCCCTGTATATACAGGTTGATGCCCGGGGGCTTACAAAGTCCCGGCCGGTTCATACAAACGTTGTCGGCTCGGTTTCTAACTAAGCTTTCCTTACAATACAAGTTAAACATATGGCGGCTCACATCCGTGGGCCTCAAGTCGGATCCGAGTCTTGGTCCTTCAATTGGCTTGCTCTATGAACTGCCATCTTCATATCTTCTTGGACCTCATCAGGCCTCTTCGACTTTAACCCGCCAGCGGCATGACCCGGCCCCTCCTGGGCAGGTCATACCTTGTAATCATATCCCCAATAGTACTCGTTTTCCAGCCTCCAGCTCCCTCTGCAGATCGTTTACAGCTCCCACGGCTGTACGGAGAATCCAATGTTAATGCTTGGCATACAACATATACTTAGAAAAATAGTCTTTACTATTCACGGGACAATTCGTTGTTGGCTTTTCGAGCCGCATCTAGTTCGGCCTTGGCTTTGACCAATTGCATCCGACTCACTACAAGGTCCTCGGAAAGCTTCTTGTTCTACTCTCTTGCGGCCTACAAAAATAATATCATTGGACACCCTCAACCATCCCGCCCGAATTAAGGCTTGGGGGCTAGTTGGTTAGGGAACACGATATGCTTTTAAGCTATATACCTGCACCTTGGTGGCAAATAGACCAGCAATCCCATCCAGACCTGCCTAGGGCGCTCCACGGTATGCATCCACCGAACTAAACTCATTAAATTCTTGTTCGGCGAAGGCAGTATGACGTAAAGTCTCCCTCCGCTGGTGATGGTTCATTACGCTCTCAACCTCAGAATTAGTGACCGAAACATCGTCAGAATCCGTCAGTGGCACACCAGCTGTCGTGTGTTCGGAGGAGGCTTTAATTCGTGCCGAAGACTTGGGCCCGGAGTTGCGGTTCGGCGCATCCGGAAGGTCTTCGGATTGGTGTACGGGCATACGCCTTGTGCAAAATTGATCAAGATCTAATAAGAAAGTGCCAGCGGCGACCCTCGCAATAATTCTGAAATATGTTACCTTCGGGCCGAGGGGCAGGTACTTCCGCCTTGGCAGAAGCTTTCCGCTTTGATCTCCCGTCAAGGGTCGAAGCTGGCGCAGTCCATGCACCTCCCGAGGCATTTTTACGCATTGTGTGGCGACCCTTGGGAGTAGAAGTCAGCACGTGGGGGGTCTTATTTTCACTTGACGAGCGCCCTCAGCGGGAGAGGGTCTTGTTATCACTTACTGTGGAAGAAGGTGTCGCTGCAACAGACCCTGGGTCTGTTGCCCAGACTGTGCACAGGCACAAGAGCAAGATTGAAGCACCAGCCCAAGTCAGAGTTCAAACAATCAAGAGGTTTGAAGAACCAGCATGCAACTCAGAGAGACTAAGGCCAAGCCAGAGGAGCAAGATATCGCCAAGAGAAGGGCCTCCCTTTACGGACAGGCAAGCCCGGCAAGGGGCCAGGCCACCCCCAGAAGTAGGCACCCTAGGCGCCCTGGCAGGGCCTGCCGGGGCTCACGGAGGCGAAACCACCTCACCAACCACTCAAGCGCGACCCACCATCCTCATCATCGACTACGCCATCGACCATTGCACCCAAGAATAGGTCCGGTGCTTCGGCCCATCCATCCACCTTGAAGGCTCCGCCGCCCGCGGCCTCTAATGTCACGGGGGATGCGGAGGCAAGCGAGGACGTGAACATTGTTGGGACGTGGTTGGAGCAGGTGGCGCCATCATCACTTCCCCCGCGGCCGACACAGGGGAAGGAGATATCGGAGGAGAACAACATCACCAGCGCCTCGACAGTCACGCTCCGCAAGGTGCGGGCGAGGGGGTCACTCCGTCTGCAGCACCTCCTCCCATCGACGAGCACAGCCACAGCAATGACGCTAGGTCCGGGGTAAGCCATCACCCTCCGGCCATCCCCACCACGGGAGCGACCGCGGCGCATGCGCCTCCTCCTGGACGAGCCAACCAGACCTCTGCGCTCGACGGAGCCGCTGGCCCTCGAGCACCACCACTGTGCAACCCCGCTACCCAGGTGGTCGTCAAACAGCAGCGTGGGCGCGGCACCGCCGCCGCTGCCGCTGGCACCGTCATGAGCCAGGTGACGGTGCGGTCGATGTCATGAACATCTATACCAAGCACAGCCACAGAGGCTATGGTGCGAGCTCAACTACTACTGAGGTTTCCACCAATAGACGAGCAGATGGATGAATGGCGTGCCACCATCCAAAGCCTGCTCGTTTTCGCCGAAGCTGGGGGCTCACGACGAGCTGGCCCGCAAAAACATCCCCAAGCGATAACAACCGCACGTACTGCTGGCCGAACAGAGAGGGCCGTCCCCATGGTGCAGTCCCCATGACGGCAGCCGGTGTGGGCGTAGCAGAATCAAGACCCCGACAATGTCTCGATGGCCTCTTCTGATACTCGAGCACGTCTAGGCCAACGTCGAGCCCCGGAGGATAGGCGGCGGGGGGACGCGCGCGTCATCGTAGATCGACACGGCAACAACCTCCGCCAGACCGACGGGTGCGATGGTCTCAAAGTCGATGAGCCTGCGCTCGGTGTTGGTGGGTGCCTACCTTTCAAGGTCGGCTGCCCTGCCTTTACACGAGAACTGCGGTAATTCCGTTGGCTGAACCCGACAGAGTTCCTGAGCATGTACACCATCGCTGTTCAGGCTTCTGGAGGAAGAGATGAGAAGGTGATCGCCAACTACTTCCCTTTGGCCCTCAAGTCCAACGTGAGGTCTTGGCTGATGCACCTGCCGGAGAACTCCATTTCGTCATGGGCAGAACTATGCCATGAGTTCATCAGTGACTTCACCAGTGGCCACCAAGAGCCCGGCAGGCCCAGCGACCTGCAACTTCTTCAGCAGAAGGAAGGAGTAACTCTCTGTAAGCATTTGTAGAGATTCAGTAAAGTTCATAGAAATATTCCAAATATCCATCCGGCAGCCGTTATAGAAGCTTTCCAGTCCAATGTGCACAACCGTTGCATTCGTTCCAAGATGAACGTGCGGTTGCCCAAGACTGTGAAGGACATATACACACTGGTGGATAAGTGTGCTCGGATGGAGGAAGGAAATAAGTTGCCCGGAGAGGAAGATTGTACCAATGTTGATTCAAAGGATGATAATGAATCAACCAGTCAGAGAAAGGGCAAGAAGCGCAGTAAGAAGCCAAGAGATAAGGCAGTGATGACTGTGGAAGGTTCGGGCACACCCATAGTACCGGCAAGAAGGCCAAGGCTAAGCCCCCCAGTAAGGAAGCTGCCACTTGCACTGCCTGCCGGGAAGCCGCTGCCGCCGAGAAAGCTGGGAAAGGCGATGGGCCGTACTGCAAGATCCATGGGACCAAGGGCCATGACCTTTAGGAGTGTTACCAGGTTGAGCAGCTTGTCAAGAAACAGAGGGCAGAATACGACAAGCGTGATAAGGAAAAAGGTTAGAATGCTGCTGGCGGTAAGGGCCGAGGTGGTGAAGCAAATCGCCCCGGCAAAACCCTTTCGGAACCAAGGAAAACCCGCCAGGGGTCTAGAGAAGGGAATCTGTGATGATGTGAGTGATGGAGGGGATGAAGAGGAAACCAACGAGCTGGTGCGCCATTAGAATAGCCCACGGTGCGCCATTAGTATCTGGTATGCTAATGGCGCACCACAAAGAAGTGCGCCATTAGTAACAATATTTAAAAAAAATAGATTTTTTCTTAAAAAAAATTTCAAATTTCTTTTTTCAATTTCTTTTTTCGTTTTTTTTCTTAATCTCAGTTCACTATGGCTTAATCTCGGGTCAAATCGCACTCCATGGTCAAACTTCCTGAAAGGTCACCCATCCTCAGAGTTCTACTCCAGCCCAAGCACGCTTAACTTCAGAGTTCTATCCAACCCCAGCAACAGCTCACTTCACAGGCACTTGTTGATATATCTAGCATATCAATCCTATTATACCTTGTCGATTTCTAGGACTTTGTTCATGTTCATGACTATGATGAATTTTGAAAAATATTTCAAACTTCCCGGTCATATTACGTATCATTTTTTGAAAAAAAATTAAAAAAAAATTCAAAACCAATTTTTTTTCTGTTACTAGTCGCGCACCACATCCACGGTGCGCCACTAGTAAGTTTGAATTTTTTTGCCTCTAGATCTTGAAAGCCCCGTAACTTTTTTCCTGTTAGGTTTTTGGGGATTTTGAAAATGTTTAACGGGGTTCCCCCAGTTAAATTTGGATGTAACTTTTCGAGTAGATGACTTTCCATATAAAAAACTTTTTCATCCGAGTTCGTATGCAAAAGTTATGCCCATTTTACAAATTTCCAGAGAGATTTTGCAAATAAAGTCAAAATTCATATTTGTAAATTTTTCCAACAACTAGACCACATATCACATGGGAAACTTATTTGCCTTTATTTTTTTGACATTTCCATAATTTTCTTTTATTTTTTTTAAACTGAAAAGGCGATCCACGGGGTGCATTCGGTGTTGGGGCAAGTTAGTAATGGCGCACTGTGGGTGGTGCGCCATTACTAGTTAAACTAGTAATGGCGCACCACACCCACGGTGTGCCATTACTAGTTTTGAAAAAAAAATAAAAAAAATTGATTTTTTTTAATTTTTTTTTGAAAATAACTTAGTAATGGCGCACCAGTGGACAATGCGCCATTACTAGTTCAAACTAGTAAACTAGTAATGGCGCACGGAGACATGGTGCGCCATTAGTAACACATATTTTTTTTATTTTTTTAACTTTTTTTTCAAAACTACTAATGGCGCACGGCAGATGTGGTGCGCCATTACTATATCAACTAGTAATGGCGCACTATACAGCAGTGCGCCATTAGTAACTATTTTTTATGTTTTTTTCAAAACTACTAATGGCGCACACACACCAGGTGCGCCATTAGTAATATATTACTAATGGCGCACCGACACATGGTGCGCCATTACTATATAGTAATGGCGCACCACATGTCTGGTGCGCCATTAGGGGCTATTCCATCTATAGCCCTTTTTGTAGTAGTGGTATGAAAGAATTATGAACGGTGGCTTTGCCACAAATACAATGTCAACTACATGATCATGCTAAGAAATATGACAATGATGGAGCGTGTCATAATAAATGAAACGGTGGAAATTTGCATGGCAATATATCTTGGAATGGCTACGGAAATGCCATAATAGGTAGGTATGGTGGCTGTTTTGAGGAAGGTATAAGGTAGGTGTATGATACCGGCGAAAAGTGCGCGGTATTAGAAAGGCTAGCAATGGTGGAAGGATGAGAAAAGTGCTTATAATCCATGGAATCAACATTAGTCATAAAGAACTCATATACTTATTGCAAAAATCTACAAGGTATCAATGGAAAAGTATTACGCGCATGCTCCTAGGGGGATTGATTGGTAGGAAAAGACCATCGCTCGTCCCCGACCGCCACTCATAAGGAAGACAATCAATAAATAAATCATGCTCCGACTTCATCACATAACGGTTCACCATACGTGCATGCTACGGGAATCACAAACTTTAACACAAGTATTTCTCATATTCACAACTACTCAACTAGCATGACTCTAATGTTACTACCTCCATATCTGAAAAAAATTATCAAGCATCAAACTTTTCTTACTATTTAACGCACTCAAAAGAAAGTTTTACAAATCTTGAATACCAAGCATATTATTATTATTAAGCAAATTACCATGCTATTTAAGACTCTCAAAATAATCTAAGTGAAGTATGAGAGATCAATGGTTTCTATAAAACAAATCCGCTACCGTGCTCTAAAAGATATAAGTGAAGCACTAGAGCAAAACTATATAGCTCAAAAGATATAAGTGAAGCACATAAAGTATTCTAACAAATTCCAAATCATGTATGGATCTCTCAAAAGGTTTGTACAGCAAGGATGATTGTGGTAAACTAAAAATCAAAGAGGCAAATAATACAAGACGCTCCAAGCAAAACACATATCATGTGGTGAATAAAAATATAGCTCCAAGTAAAGTTACCGATGGAAGTAGACGAAAGAGGGGATGCCTTCCGGGGCATCCCCAAGCTTTGACTTTTTGGTGTCCTTATATTATCTTGGGGGTGCCATGGGCATCCCCAAGCTTAGGCTCTTGCCACTCCTTGTTCCATAATCCATCAAAAAAATTCACCCAAAACTTGAAAACTTCACAACACAAAACTCAACAGAAATCTCATGAGCTCCGTTAGCGAAAGAAAAGAAAAGACCACTTCAAGGTACTGTAATAAACTCATTCTTTATTTATATTGGTGTTAAACCTACTGCATTCCAACTTTTATATGGATTATAAACTATTTTACTAGCCATAGATTCATCAAAATAAGCAAACAACACACGAAAAACAGAATCTGTCAAAAACAGAACAGTCTGTAGTAATGTGTAACTAACGCAAACTTCTGGACCTCCAAAAATTCAGAAAAAATAGGAAGTCCTAGGCAATTTGTTTATTGATGAGCAGCAATTGGAATCACTATTTTATGTCGTTCTGGTGATTTTAAACAATTGTTTTCGTGAACCGAAAGTTTCTGGAAATTACAGCAAGATCAAATAACTATCATCCAAGAAGATCCTATAGGTTTAACTTGGCACAAACACTAATTAAAACATAAAACCACATCTAAACAGAAGGTAGATGGATTATTTATTCCTAAACAGAAACAAAAACAAAAAAACTAAATATAAAATTGGGTTGCCTCCCAACAAACGCTATCGTTTAACGCCCCTAGCTAGGCATAAAAGCAAGAATAGATCTCGGTATTGCTATCTTTGGTAGGCAATCCATAAGTGGCTCTCATAATAGATTCACATGGTAGTTTTATTTTCTTCCTAGGGAAGTGTTCCATGCCTTTCCTTAATGGAAATTGGAATCTAATATTCCCTTCCTTCATATCAATGATTGCACCAATCGTTCTAAGGAAAGGTCTACCAAGAATAATATGACATGAAGGATTGCAATCTATATCTAGAACAATAAAATCTACGGGCACATAATTCCTATTTTCAACAATAAGAACATCATTAATTCTTCCAACAGGTTTCTTAATAGTGGAATCCGCATGGTGCAAGTTTAGAGAGCAATCATCAAAATCGCGGAAATCTAGCAAATCGCACAAAGTTTCGGAATAGTGGAAACACTAGCACCCAAATCACATAAAGCATAAAATTCATGATCCTTAATATTAATTTTAATAGTTGGTTCCCACTCTTCATAAAGTTTTCTAGGGATAGAGACTTCCAACTCAAGTTTTTCTTCATAACATTGCATCAAGGCATCAACGATATGTTTAGTAAACGCTTTATTTTGACTATAAGCATGAGGAGAATTTAGCACAGATTGCAACAAGGAAATACAATCAATTAAAGAACAAATTCATAATTAAATTCCTTGAAATACAAAATAGTGGGTTTAGCAAGGGTTTTACTTTCTTCAATTCCACTTTTATCAATTTTAGCATCAAGATCTAAAAACTCTGAATTTTTAGAACGCCTTCTATGTAAAGGTGGATCATAATCAGTCCCATCATTATCAAGATTCATATTGCAAAACAAAGATTTGATAGGGGATACATCAATAACTTTTCCATCTTCATCTTTATTTTCATAGAAATTGGAAGAACACGCTTTAATAAAGGCATCTTACGTAGCACGCATCCTAGCGGTTCTTTCCTTGCACTCATCAATGGAAATTCTCCTGGCTTTGAGAGACTCATTGATATCATGCTAAGGAGGAATAGATCTAAGCTTTAAAGAATCAACATCAAGAGAAATTATATCAACGCTCCTAGTCAATTCATCAACTTTAAGCAATTTTTCCTCAAGCGAAGCATTAAAATTCTTTCGCGAATTCATAAACTCTTTAACACTAGACTCAAATTCAGAGGGCATATTATTAAAATTTCCATAAGAGTTGTTGTAGGAATTTCCATAATTATTAGAAGGATTACTAGGATAAGGCCTAGGATTAAAGTTCCCTCTATACGCGTTGTTACCAAAATATTCCTACCAACAAAATTCACATCCATTGATTCATTATTGTTTTCAATCAAAGTAGACAAAGGCATATCATTAGGATCAGAAGAAACACTCTTAGTAGCAAATAATTTCATAAGTTCATCCATCTTTCCACTCAGAACATTTATTTCTTCTATCGCATGCCCTTTTTTATTAGTAGATCTTTTAGTGTGCCATTGAGAATAATTAACCATAATATTATCTAGGAGTTTAGTAACATCTCCTATGCAAGATGACATGATGTAGAGGGATAAATTCATGCAATATGCTAAAAACCCCATCTTGTTATCCTCGATGGCAACAATACAATATGTGCCTTGCTGCCCCTTCTGTCACTGGGAAAGGACACCTCAAGATTGAACCCAAAGCTAAGCACTTCTCCCATTGCAAGAACTACCAATCTAGTTGGCCAAACCAAAAGGATAATTCGAAGAGACTTGCAAAGATAACCAATCATACATAAAAGAATTCAGAGAAAATTCAAATATTGTCATAGATAATCTTGATCATAAACTCACAATTCATCGATCTCAACAAACATACCGCAAAAAGAAGATTACATCGAATAGATCTCCACAAGAGAGGGGGAGAACATTGTATTGAGATCCAAAAAGAGAGAAGAAGCCATCTAGCTACTAACTATGGACCCGAAGGTCCGAGGTAAACTACTCACACTTCATCGGAGAGGCTATGATGATGTAGAAGCCCTCCATGGTGGATTCCTTCCGGTGGAGCTCGGAACAGGGCCCAAGATGGGATCTCGTGGATCTGAAAGAAAGGCGGTGGAATTAGGTTTTGGCTCCGTGTCGATCGTTCGGGGTATGTAGGTATATATAGGAGGAAGAATACGTCGGTGGAGCAAAGGGGGTCCACGAGGCGGGCGCGCCTCCACCCTCGTGGCCACCTCCTTTCTTTCTTGACGGGGGTCCAAGTCTCTGGATCATATTCGGTGATAAAATCACGTTCCGAAGGTTTCATTCCGTTTGGACTCCGTTTGATATTCCGTTTCTTGAAACTTGAAATAGGCAAAACAAGCAAATCAATTTGGGCCTCCGGTTAATAGGTTAGTCCCAAAAGTAATATAAAAGTGGAAAATAAAGCCCAATATGGTCCAAAACAGTAGATAATATAGCATGGAGCAATCAAAAATTATAGATACGTTGGAGACGTATCAACAGCTCCCGCCAAGGAAAACAAAGGTAAGAAGTGGGATTGTAGGACCTCCGGCAAGGAGTCCGGGAAGTGTGCCCCATCGAAGTGCATGGCACCTGTTGATTACGTGCCGGAGTGTTCCAACAGCAAGAGATCGAAGGTTGCTGCACCCCAAGTGAAGAAGGTCCCGGCAGGGCTGGCTGGCATTGATGGTACTTTCACTATCAACGCTGCCCTCGATGACAAATAGGAAAGCGCGCTCATTGCATTCCAGCGGGCGAATATTGATACGTTTGCATGGCAACCATATGATATCCCCGGTGTTCCCAGAGAGGTAGTCGAGCACCACCTTGTTGTCTGCCCACATGCCCGACCTGTCAAGCAGAAAATCTGGAAGGAGGCCTTGGAGAGGCAGCAGTTCATTGCCGAAGAGATCAAGAAACTGGAGGCAGCTGGTTTGGTCAGATGAGTACTGCATCCTACGTGGTTGGAAAATCCAGTGGTAGTTCGGAAGGCTAATGGGAAATGGAGGCTTTGCATTGATTTCACATATCTCAACAAGGCTTGCCCGAAGGACCCATTCCCCTTGCCGCGTATCGACTAGATTGTGGATTCCACTTAAGGTTGTGATTTGTTCTCCTTTCTGGACGCGTACTCCGGATATCGCCGGATCTTCATGTCCAAAGAAGATGAAGAGAAATCATCATCCATCACTCCATGTGGTACACACTGATTTATCTGCATGCCATTCGGATTAAAGAGTGCCGGGTCAACTTTTGCAAGGGCAGTCCAGATTGGTTTTGAACCACAGTTACACAAAAGTTTAGATGCCTATATAGATGATATCATGGTCAAAACCAAGGATAAGACCACCCTTATCCAGGATTTGGAGGAGACAGTTGCTAATCTACGCAAGATCAATTTGAAGCTTAATCTGGGGAAGTGTGTGTTTGGTGTTCCCTCCGGCAAGTTACTTGGTTTCTTCTTGTCCCATCGGGGGATCGAAGCTAACCCTGACAAGATCGAACCCATTGAGCAGATCCAGGCGGCAAGGATAGTTAAGGATGTGAGGCGCTTAAAAGGATGCGTTGCCAGGCTTAGTAGATTCATCTCCAACTCTGCCGAGCGTGCCCTGCCGTTGTTTAAAATTTTGAAGAAGGAAGGGCCTATGATGTGGATCCCAGAAGCAGATGCAACTCTGCAGGAGTTGAAGGCCTACCTATCGTCTGTGCCTACCTTGGTTGCGCCCAAACCTCAAGAACTGTTGTTGCTATACTTAGAGGCAACCAACCAAGTGGTCAGTGCGGCCTTGGTAGCGCAACGAGAAGTAGATGAGCATGGCAACAAGAACAACCCCAAGGACACGGCAGGGAAGAAAGTTGTGCACCACCCAGTGTACTTCGTTAGCTCCTTGTTACAGGGGGCTAGATTGAGGTACTCTGGTGTGCAGAAGTTAATCTTTTCCCTCGTTATGGCCTCAAGGAAACTACGCCACTACTTCCAAGCCCACGAGGTCACGGTTGTCAATCGTTTTCCTTTGCAAAGGATACTCCGAAACCCTGAGGCTACTGGCAGAATAGTGGAGTGGGCTTTGGAGTTATCTAGCTTTGGTTTGAAGTTTGAGAGCACATCAACTATTCAGAGTAGGGCACTAGCAGAGTTTATTGCAGAATGGACGCCAACCCCTGATGAGGAAATGATAGAGACACCTATCCCCGGCCAGGAATCACCCCGAGAATGGATTATGTATTTGGATGGTGCTTTTTCACTACAAGGTGCACGGGTTGGCGTGCTTCTTGTTGCCCCCTCCGAGGAGCACTTGAAGTACATCATCCAAATGCATTTTGCCCGGGAAGAAGCCACCAACAATACAACTGAGTATGAAGGGCTCCTTGTCGGGCTCAGAATTGCAGCAGAATTGGGAATCAAGAAACTGATCATTCGAGGAGATTCACAACTTGTGGTGAGACAACTCAACAATGATTATTAAAGTCCATTGATGGAATCATACGTCGAGGAAGTGAGGAGATTGGAGGAGCACTTTGATGAGTTGCAAACAGAGCACGTACCCCTTGCGGAAAACAGCACAACTGATCACCTGTCAAAGGGTGCTCTGAAAAAGCTTCCTATGGAACTAGGAACTTTTGTTCTCTATCTCTCTCAGCCCTCCGTATCACCAGCAACAATGGCCCGGAAAAGGTGAAAGTTGGACTATGGTAAGCCTCTCCCGGTCGAGCCGTCCGCTCCATGCAGAGACCCTGCAAGAAACAACTCCTCACAGCCTGCCGGACCACCCCCTCCAGCTGGGCCCATGGACCCCGCGAACAAGGCTGATGCTCCCGCAGTAGAGGAGGTGCCGCTAGTCCTCGTTGCCGAGCCCCATGCTCCAACTTGGGCAAGTCACATTGTCCACTTCCTCCAGACTGGAGAATTCCCCGGTGACCAAGATGAAGCTGAAAAAGTAGACCGGAGGGCCAGTATGTATCAGTTTGTCGATGACACTCTATACAGAAGGAGGCCCAACGGTGTGAAATTGAAGTGTGTCTACCGGGAGGATGGAAAGGAACTGATGGCTGAGATTCATAGAGAAATGTGCGGCTCCCACATTGGATCAAGGGCATTTGTTGGGACAGCATTCCGGCAAGGATTCTATTGGCCCACAGCCCTCCAAGATGCAGTCGAGCTTGTCACAACATGTGAAGCCTGCCAGTTCCATTCCAAGAAAACACCCCTGCCTGCCCAAGCTCTTCAAACAATCCCTCTATCATGGCCATTTTTAGTCTGGGGGCTCGATATCCTCGGCCCCTTCCCCCGAGCAATGGGGGTCTTTGAATTCTTGTTTGTTGCCATCGACAAATTTACAAAGTGGCCGGAAGTGACTGCCGTGAGAAAGGTGACTGCTCAGTCAGCTATCAAGTTCTTGAAAGAATTGGTGTCTCGTTTTGGAGTTTCCGCAAGGATCATCACCGACAACGGCACCCAGTTCACGAGCCACGCCTTCATGCAATATGTTCGTACCCTCGGATGCAAGATCTCATTCGCCTATATGGCACACCCCCGGAGCAATGGACAAGCTGAGAGGGTGAACGCTGAAGTGCTATATGGACTCAAGAAAAAGAACTTTTGATATGAAGTAGAAGCACAACAGGCGGTGGATCGAGTAGCTGCCGGTAGTTCTCTGGTCCCTCAGAACGACACCTAACCGAGCTAGCGGGCAGACTCCCTTCTCCCTGATCTATGGGGTAGAAGCAGTTAGCCCCCACAGAACTCACATACGGGTCCCCTCGAGTGCTTGCCTACGATAAAGTAGCGCAAGATCAACACCGGCATGACGACGCTGTGCTACTCGAGGAGAACCGTCTCTGGGCTGTTACGCGTGTTGCACGCTACCAGCAAGCCCTACTTGCTATCACAGCCGTAGGGTTCATGCCCGGTGTTTTGAGGAAGGTGACCTTGTCCTTAGAAGCGCTCAGTCCGCCAAGGGTACAGACAATCTGTCACCAAAGTTGGAAGGCCCCTACCGGGTGGTACGAGTCACCAGACCTGGCATAGTCCATCTGGAGACTGGAGATGGCACTCAGTTGCAAAACTCATGGGATATTGACTGTCCGGGATATCGTGCGACATATGCCAGGGGGTGGCTTATCATGGATGGGGACAAGAGTACGTCGCCGGGCTCTAGAAGCGGGAGTGAGCGAGACCACATACGCCTGCGAATCTTACCTAGGTTTGGGGCTCTCCGTGGAGATAACACCCCTAGTCCTGCTCTGCGGGGTCTCCGTATGATCACTATGTCAATAAGGTATCTACAAGCTTGCTCCTTGAGCTGTTTAGGCTAGAGGAGGAAGAGGAACAAGGCTAGCTCTACTCCACTCTCTCTATGTGTGTGTAATCTCTAGGGTAGTGAACGAAGGTCTGAACTCCTTGCATGGGGATGCCTTCGGGGTTTATATAGGCCTAGCCCCCCAGGGTTACAATGGTAATCCGGCCGGGTTTAGGACCCGGCCGTCAGTGTCTCTGGGCACCGGCTTCTCCGCCGATTGCTGGGTCCCATCGACTGCCGGGGACCCGGCCGATAGGTAGGGGCCGCCGCCTACGGGTCACACCGACCGCTTTATACTGTTGCCTTGCTCATGATGACGGAGGATTTATCGGGGAGAGCGTGGCTACAGTCCCGCCGCCTAGCTGGCGCTCACTGTAGCCACACCCCGTCTCATCTGGTTAATGGTGCACAGATTCTGAGGAGGAAGGGGCCGCCTGCTAGGGGGCGGCCCGCCACAATTGCCGCCTGCTGGATTTGCCGCCTTTTGGGGCTCACCAACAGGTAGGGCCCGTCGCCCGCGGGCCATACCGATCGGCCGTCATGGGAGCATGACTCCTTCTGATGTAGGTGATGTCACGGGCCGCGTGGGAACAGTGCCGCGCCGGGCGAGGGGTGTCCCCTTGGTACAACACACTGTAGCCACGCTCCGTCCTGGATTCGGGGGTGGCAGGCCGCACTGTAGCCACGACCCGTCCCGTCGTGGTAATGGGGGTGCAAACTTTGAGGGGGCGAGGGGCCCCTGCTAGGAGTCCGCTCTCTCGCGGCCGCCTGCTAGTAGTCGGCCTCTTCGGGGCCGCTGAGTGAGTCCTGGATTAGGGGGTGTCCGGATAGCCGGACTATAGCCTTTGGCCGGACTCCTGGACTACGAAGATACAAGATTGAAGACTTCGTCCCGTGTCCGGATGGGACTTTCCTTGGCGTGTAAGGCAAGCTTGGCGATACAGATATGTAGATCTCCAACCATTGTAACTGACTCTTTGTAACCCTAACCCTCTTCGGTGCCTATATAAACCGGAGGGTTTTAGTGCGTAGGACGAACAACAATCATACCATAGGCTAGCTTCTAGGGTTTAGCCTCTCTGATCTCGTGGTAGATCTACTCTTGTACTACCCATATCATCAATATTAATCAAGCAGGAGTAGGGTTTTACCTCCATCGAGAGGGCTGAACCTGGGTAAAACATCGTGTCCCTTGTCTCCTGTTACCATCCGCCTAGGCGCCTGATTCGGGACCCCCTACCGAGATCCGCGGTTTTGACACCGACATTGGTGCTTTCATTGAGAGTTCCTCTGTATCGTCATCTTTAGGCCCGATGGCTCCTCCGATCATCAACAACGATGCGCTCCGGTGAGACTTTTCTCCCGGATAGATCGTCGTACTCTGCGGCTTTGCTGCTGGGCCAATTCGCCCAGCCATCTGGAGCAGATTCAAAGCTCGCCCAGCCACCAGTCAGATTTGGAAGTTTGAACTACGGGTGACGTCCGCGGAGACTTGATCTTGACGGGTTCGAGCCACAGCCAAGCGCGCCGCACTTATCACGAGGGCATGATCTAGCTCTGCCGCGAGCAGTGTCACGGAGGCCGCACCGGTGTCGCTCCGACCATTAGCTTCGGAGCCGATTGCGCCGATCGAGGACGGATGGCTGGACACCGCCTCAGGGGCTGCGATATCTATGGCGATTGAGCCGTACACCTACCCCGTCCCTTGCGAAGCTCGTGACTCCAAGGTGCCGGACTCCTCTCCAGACTACGAAACTTCCACACCCCCGCCAATCGAATCCGATTGGGCGCCGATCATGGAATTCACTTGCGCGGACATCTTTCGCGATAGCGCCCTTTGGCGACATCCTGAACTCACTAAAGTCTCTCTCTTTATCGGAGAGCCTGGCAGGATTATGGTCGGGAAGGTTGGGATGCGGACGGCGAAGAAATTCAAAGCCCACCCACCACCCACTTCGTAGCGCACTGCCGATGATTTAACCGACATGCTCGACTTCTCTGCACAAGACATCGGCGGTATGGGCGGCGATGCAGGAGGCGATCAGAACCAGCGCCCACGGAGGCACTGGAAAACCACCTCGTCATCACGACATATACATGGTGGACATCACAAAAGATGGGAATGGCGATGGAACAACGGAGGATGACCCCTCCAAGAAATAGCCTAAGCGCCGGCGTCAGCGGCGCCGCTCTAAATCCCGCCACAGCAAAAATGGTGATTCCGGCATGGGAGACAATAACACCCTGGACAGTGCCGAAGACAACCCCCTCCAGCAGGATTCAGCGCAGGAGGATGGAGAAGCCAGCCCTTGTGAGAGAGCGGCAGAAAGAGAGGTAGAGGACGATAATTACATGCCTCCCTCCGGAGATGAGGCAAGCCTCGACGACGACGAATTCGTCGTGCCCGAGGATCCCGTCGAACAAGAGCGTTTCAAACGCAGGCTTATGGCCACGGCAAGCAGCCTCAACAAAAAGCAGCAACAGCTTAGAGCTGACCAAGACTTGCTAGCCGACGGATGGATGAAGTCCTTGCGGCGAAGAGTATGAGCTCGGCGCCCTGCAAAACTACCCAAAGCGCAGGCTACTACCCCGATTAGAGGAGGAAGCACCCAAACCTACATCACCAGCGCATGATACGGCTGACCGGCCACCTCGTGGCCGCGACAGGGAGGGCTCTCGGCCCTCAACTCAAGCCGCACCCCGGCGCCGCTCAAAAGATACCAAGGCGCGGGGAAATGCGCCAGACCTGCGAGATATATTGGAGGACAAGGCAAGGCAAACAAGATTGATCTACAGATCGCGTGGGCACCCCACCACACATGACGATAACCGTCACGCCGGATATGGTAACTCCGGCCGGGCCGAACATAGTAGACAAAGCTCATTTGAGCTGCGTCGTGATATAGCCCAATACAGAGGTGCCGCACACCCACTATGCTTCACAGATGAAGTGATGGATCATCAAATCCCCGAGGGTTTCAAACCCGTAAACATTGAATCATATGATGGCACAATAGATCCTGCGGTTTGGATCGAGGACTATCTCCTTCACATCCACATGGCCCGCGGTGATGATCTACACGCCATGAAATACCTCCCACTAAAGCTTAAAGGACCAACCCGGCATTGGCTTAATAGCTTGCCAGCAGAGTCAATTGGTTGTTGGGAAGACCTGGAAGCCGCATTCCTCGACAATTTCCAGGGCACATATGTGCGACCACCAGACGCCGATGACCTAAGCCACATAATTCAGCAGCCACAGGAATCGGCCAGACAATTCTGGACACGGTTCCTAACCAAGAAAAATCAAATCGTCGACTGTCCGGATGTAGAGGCCCTTGCAGCCTTCAAACACAACATCCGCGACGAGTAGTAGGAGAAGTAGTCCAGCGACTTGAACTAGAGCCAGAGTGAGCACTCCAACTTCTCTCTTGCGGGGGCGCGCCAGTGCACCCGCTGGGTGTAGCCCCCGTGATTCGGGCCGACTTCTGAGCAGTCAGGCCGGATCACCTGGAAACTTCTTGTCTTCTTTATTGTTGTTGATGTCTTTCCTTTCTTGTCTTTGCAAGAGCGGCCGCTGAACTGCAGCAGCGCCTGGGCGAGGTCCAAACCGAGCTCAACACCAAGGAGGAGGAGCGCAACCAGGCGGCTAAGGAGTGCGAATGCCTGACCAATGAGCTGGCGGACCAGGTGGAGCGGCACAAGGCGGAGCTCCAAAAGCTGAAGGACAGCGATGCTAACCTCCAGGCCGAGTTCGAGACTCAGCGCTCGAACTGGGCCGATAAGGAAAAGATCCTGACCGACGGCTACGCGAGATTGAAGGTTACTTCTTCTTCTGAGTAACCGCCGAGTGCTGAGGAGCCGGCTTCTTGCTTCTGATTTTTGGACATTTCCTCTTGCTAAGAGTTCTTTCCCGACCAATCTGTCACTCTCAGCCAGGCCATCGAGGCACGACACGAGGTGCCGAAAAGGGTGGGCATGGAGATCGTGCCCAACACGCCCCGAAATCTCGGCGAGCAAGTTCTTGTCGTCCAAGCACACCTGCAGCCGACTCATCGGATGCTCTGCCTCCTGCAGCGCGTCAGGGCCCAAGTGTTGTCCGTTCTCTGGCCAGATCCCCCAGATTCCACGCACCCCCAGCCGGACTGCCAACTGGCCGGAGGTAGCGGTCGGACGCTTCGATGCTTGGAAGTGCGCCGCAGCTTGGGCTGATGCTCAGACGGCCTTAGAGATCGTGAAGCCATGTATCCGGGCCTGGACTTGGCCCGGTTGGCCACCTTCCGGCAGGAGGCCGCTACGGAGCTGGCGGCGGCGAGCAGGGCACTTACTCAACACGCGGCGGCGATCGCTGGATCAGTCGGACCCGGTGCCAAGCGGGGGAATGAAACAAATACATTCAAAGGCATAAAACTTATCATATAGATAAAAAGGGTAGCCCCAAGTTCTCCTCGAGGTACCCGATGTCTACAAAATCTTCAGAGAAGATTTGCATTCCATGGGCGCTCTGTTTCCTTGCAGGAATCGTCCCTCTTTCGCGTCTGGGCTTCTGCACGTCGATGAGGTAGTAGGAGTTGTTGCCCAAGGCTTTGCTGATGATGAAGGGCCCTTCCCAAGGGGCCGAGAGCTTGTGCTGGCCGGCTGTTCGCTGGATCAGTTGGAGCACAAGGTCCCCCTCACAGAAGGATTGAGGCCTGACCTTTCGACTGTGGTAGTGGCACAGGCCCTGCTGGTAGATGGCGGACCGGATGAGTGCCAACGGCCGCCCCTCTTCCAGCAGGTCGACACCGTCTTCTCACGCCTCCTTCGCTTCTGCCTCTGTGTACATGGTGATGCGAGGCGAGTCAAACTCGATGTCAGTTGGGATGACGGCCTCGGCCCCGTACACGAGGAAGAAGGGAGTGAAGCTGGTTGCTTTGTTCGGCGTGGTCCGAAGACTCCAGAAGACGGCCGGTAGCTCGTCGATCCAGCAGCAAGCCGAACGCTCCAGCGGCTCGATCAGTCGGGGGCTTGATGCCGGACAAGATGAGGACGTTTGCTCGCTCAACTTGGTCGTTTGACTGTGGATGGGCAGCGGACGCTAAGTCCAGTCGGATGCCCAGCGTCGCGTAGAAACGGGCCAAGGCGCCTTTGGAAAAGTTTGTGCCGCTGTCGGTGATGATGCTATGCGGTACACCGTACCGGACGGTGATATCTGTGATGAAGGTCACAGCAGTCAGACAGTTCAACTTCTAGATTGGCTTCGCTTCAATCCACTTGGTGAATTTGTCCATGGCGGCCAGCAGATGGGTCATGCCGCCGCATGCTGTCTTGAATGGGCCCACCATGTCCAGGCCCTAGACGGCAAATGGCCATGTGAGGGGGATGGTCTTGAGTGTAGAAGACGGCAGATGTTGCTTGGAGCCAATTTTTTGGCATCCTTTGCACTTCTTGACCAAATCCTTGGTGTCGTCCAAAGCAGTCGGCCAGAAGAAACCATGCCGTAAGGCTTTGGCGACAAGGGATCTGGAGGCCACGTGGTGGCCACACTCGCCTTGGTGCATGTCTCTGAGGATTTCCTTGCCTTTCTCTGTCTCAACGCAGCGCTAGAAGACGGCAGTCACGTTGTGCCTGACAAGCTCTCTGTTTACTATCGCGTATGTAGCTGCCCAGCGTTGCACCTGCCGGACCGAGATCTCGTCGGCTGGTAGCTCTCTTCCCACCAGGAAGTTGAGGATGGGCTGTGCCCATGATGGTGCTTCGACCACTATCATCACGGCCACTTGAAACAGGGTGGTCGGGTTGGGAGGAGGTGGGTTGGAGTCGGCCGCCGCTTGTTTTGTCGTTAAAGTACCCGGGCCAACTGCTGCAGCCCCCGGGCCGGGTTCTGAAGTACCCGAACCAGGTGCGACTGCTGCAGTCCCCTTGTCACCTGCCAAAGTCCCCATGCCGACTACTGCAGCCCCGGGCCGAGTTCTGAAGTCCCCGGGCTGGGTGTCAGGACCCTGATTCTAAGTCACACCGATCTAGCCTGTAACACCTCATATCATTTTGTGGCCTCATGCATGGTATTCCCACAGGTGTCGCCTTACCATGGCCCGGGACCGTTTGCGCCTTTTGGCTCACGTATACGATAGTGTTGCTAGCATCCATATGACAGCGAACCCGGGCCGACATGACTAGTCATGAACCCAAAGTGGCACTAACTTACGGGGACAGGCATACATGAATCAACATCGAGCATGTCGGTCGAATAGCGTCGAGTCGGGCCGTAGCACTGGGCTAACAGGACCACAGGAACCCGGGCTGTAGCAGGCTAGGCGGGCTCCGGATGTCACCACGTGACATTTCCCGAAGGACAAACATAAGAGCGAAGGGAATCACATGTCGGCCGATCAAGTGTTAGGGAGCGGTAGTCTTTGGGCTAGCGAGGACTCCGGTGAACCGGCTCTAGCGGACTACTATGGCTCATGGAAGCACAAGACTACATTTCCCCATAAGAGATGCTACCAAGGATAAACAACTAGGTTGTCGGATCCCACACATACCAAGCATTTCAATCATAGACACAATATGCTCGATATGTGTAAATACAACATGGCAGCACAACATAACTCTACGACTCAAGTATTTATTCATTAGGCTCCGAGGAGCCAAGTATTACAAACATGGGTCTCATGATCCCAACATACAGAGCATACAAATAACAAGCACATGCGGAAGCTTAACTTGTCTGAGTACAGACAACTACAAATGAAGAAGGCCGAGAAGCCTGACTATCTACAAGACCCTGCCGAGGGCACAAGATCGTAGCTGAGGTAACAAGCTAAACGTCGAAGTCCACGCGGAACTACTAGCGAGACTAACGTCTCTCTGCAAAAACATAAAATAGGCAAATGTGAGTACAAATGTACCCAACAAGACTTATATCAGAACTAACTACATATGCATCGGTATCAACAAACGGGGTAGTGGAGTTTAACTGCAGCAAGCCAACTTTAACTCAGTGGCTAACCTGAACTACGACTGCAAGCAACTCTTTTGAGGTGGCACACACAAGTCCACATGTTCACCAATCAATACACCACTATGGATCCATTCCCATCTACCTACGAGAACACCATCCATAGCACTCACGCTTATCTTGCGCATTTTAGAGTATCCACTTCAAGTAATCTATGAACTATACAAGCAACCCAGAAGTCCTTTACCGCGGACACGGCTATTAGAATAGATGATGTTAACCCTGCAGGGGTGTACTTCTTCACACACGCTCTCACCACTTACCGCTGTTTAAACGATATGTACTCGGCAACCTTCAAGTGGAAGCCCAACGAGGGTGTCGGCCACGGCCTACCTAAACACTCAAGTCTCTAGTCCAGGTTTGTCGCCTATTCAGGTTCCATCCGTAGGGAGTCCGGCCGAGGTTTCCACATACGGCCCCGAACGATGTGTACAGGGTTCCGCGACAACAAACGGGCGCCCGACATACCCGACCACGTGCCTACCGCATCACAGCCCACCCCTCGGGTCAGCATTGTGCACGGCCTCCCGCATACTACAAACACCAGAAACTGCTTGCAACTCCTGGACAGAGGACAACGGTGGTTAAGAAGCCGAGAGGGTCCATTAGTTTCGGGCCCAATGCATGGTAGTAGCTGTTCATGGATCACAAACACAGATCTCAGTTCCTGAGGACGGCTTCAATGAGACAACCCACCATGTACGCATACATGGCCTCTCACCTCTACCTTTACCAAATCGTGTTCACACACTTAGCTCACACACAGTAGGACATGTTCATCACCATTCCAATTCATCCATGATGAATCAGACCCGACTCAACTCTAAGCAGTAGTAGGCATGACAAACAAGCATGAATGAGTAGGCACATCAGGGCTCAAACAACTCCTACTCATGCTAGTGGGTTTCATCTATTTACTGTGGCAATGACAGGTCATGCAGAGGAAAGGGGTTCAACTACCGCAGCATGTAACAGTTGAATCGTTGTTGTCCTAATGTAATAAAAGAGAGCAGGAGCGAGAGAGTGGGATTGTATTGGAATAAACAAGGGGGTTTTGCTTGCCAGGCACTTCTGAAGATAGTATAGTTCTTCATCGGTGTCATCAATCTCATCGTCAGTACCATGTCTACTGAGGGGAACAATTACCGGCAACAGAGAGGGAACACAATCAATGCAATGCACAAATATGATGCATGATCATGACATGGTAAAATGAATGTGTTTTGGCTAATGCAACTTGGAACAGGTTGGTTTGAGCTCATTTGAATCAAACATTCAAATGCAAACCCAAAATAAGAGGTCATATTAGTGCATTAGCTTGTTTCATCTAAACAGCAAGGTTAAATTGCTCTGACATGCATGAAACTTGTACAAATGGAAAGACTGAATTTGTTTGATCAATTTTCATATATAAATCTTTTCATTAGGAGTTACAGATTAATTTCTATGATTTTTTGAAGTTTATAACATTTTCTAGAATTTCCTGTATAAGAATAAATCCAGTAAATGATTTATTGCGTCAGGGTGACGTCAGCAGTCAACGGAGACGGTCCAGGTCAAACTGACCAGTGGGTCTCGCGTGTCAGTAGCTAAACTAAGTTAGCTAGGTTTAGTTAATCCTAATCTAGGTTAGTTAGCAGGGCGGCCCCACCTGTCATTGAGCAAGGGGAGGTCAAACCCCTTGGTGAACTGGGGCTGACGCGCCGACGTTTAGCCGCCGGCGGCAGCAGACGCTGCGGAGGGCTCGGGATTTGCATTTCGGCAACCAAAAGGACGGCGGAGGCCATCTACGGGCAGCTGTGAGCAACCCACGTCATTTGGTGGTGGAAGTGGAGCTCGGGGTCACTTGGAATGACGCCGGCAATGACCTTGGCGGACGCCGGAGCTTGGATGAGGACGAACTCGTCGGTGCAGTGATCGTGGAGGCTCGGGGCCAGGTCCTACGTGGCTTACATGGTGAGGTGAGGTTAGTGGGCATGGTGGTCGGGCCGTTGGGTGGCCGGAGCTACGTCGGCGACGAGCTCAGGCGGCGCATGCGGTGAAGCTTGGTGCGGTTCTACGGGGCCCGAGAGCGAGAACGGAGAAGATGAGGAGGGGCAGGGGCTCACGGCGGTTGCAGCGAGCTAGACTGCAAGGTCAGGGACGAGCTGGAGCGGTGGTGACGGCGAAGGGGATCTCCGGCGACGGCGGAGTTTGGCGTGGTCGGTGCAGTGGCTCCAGGGAGAACGAGCACTCGGGGCTCGGTCTGCTTGATGGAGAGGAGGGCGGCGAAGCTTCTGGACACGGCGAGGAGTCGACGGTGGCCAAGGCTACGACGGTGGTGCGGCTGCGGCTGCGTCGGCCATGGTGGGGAGAGGGCGAGGCGAAAGCCAGGGGAAAATGAGGTGTCGGCGGGGTCGGGGCGGGGCCGAGGAGGGGCTTCAAGGCGTCGCCGCGCTGTCCGGGTGAAGCAGAGGGGCAGGGAGCTGCATGGCGAGCTCAGCATGCGCGGGCGCGCTCTTCTCTGCCTGCCTGGCGAGAGGAAGCAGGTGACTGGCACGGGCCAGCACAGTGTTGGGCCGGCTAGTGGGATGCCAGGTGGGCTGTACAGGACGTTGGCAAGGCAGGTAAGGCTAGGTAAATCTCTCTCTCTCTCTCTCTTTTATTTGTTTCCATTTCCTATTTTTCTTTCTCTGTTGTGATTTGATTTGCAAACCAAACCATTTTAAAACTTTCTGTAAATTTTTATGTGAGCTCAGGGAGCTAGTCCAAGGTCACATGCAAACTTACAAAAATATTTGAACTTTATTTCTTATATAACAGAAATAAATTCAACTCAAATATGTTATTGATTTAATTCAAAGGCCCAAAATAAATATCTCTGAGATTCCAAAAATATTTTCTTTGAGTTTTACCTCTTGCCAATATTTTCAGAGACTAAGAGGAACATTTTCTTGGACATATTTGAAAAGATTTTAATTTTGATTATTTCTGAAGAGATTTCTGGGGGTTTCAACAAACCTCAATTCAACTTTCAGAAATTTTAGACATGATGCATGAGTGCAGATGCAACTATTTCACTCAGGTATTCTAGGGATGTGACAACTCACCCCCACTAAACAAGAATCTCGTCCCGAGATTCAAGACGTGAGGTAAGATGACAGAGGGGGCACAAACTAACACAGTCTTGTTGATCCAACTGCCCTTCTTAAAGATGTCGACTCCTTGCGCCATATTGATCTTGGCATCTTTGCTTGTGAGATATTCACCCAACACGAGGACAAAAGAGCAAGATAACTCTACAGGGACGGATCAACTTAATGGTCACAAGATCAATTCATAGAATGAGACGTAGAAATATCTCTTGAGTTGAGACACAAACACATATGAGCAGCGATGGAAAGAGGCATATGACAATGGTTCAGATTGGTAGGCAACAATGCCACGCTTAGGTAAGAGTGAAGGGTTTCAAAGTAGCGAGAAGATAATTGCCATGATCTCATAACAAGGCACCTCATGGGAGGTGACCCGTAGAATTATTCCCTTAAGTGGCAAAAAGAATTACTTTTGATGCATAGATCATTGAAACTCTCTAAACCAGCCTAAGGAAAATCGCAAATGATCATTTGTAGGAGTTTGGAGAAATGGTATACCCGGGTTGGAGAGAGAACTAGAGTTATAAGACAACTCAGTAAACGGAAAGCACATTCCAGATGATGCCGAGGATATAACCCAGTGGCTGAGCGTGCTCTCAAGAACTTGAGCATTTCCATATTCATGAGGGGTTTACCAACATCTATGACAAGATCTTGGCAACACTCCATACTACCATGATGAATAGGGGTGGAGGATGCAGATACAAAGGGAGACAACACTTTCTCAGACTTCACCTTAGCGAGGCCAAGGAAATGAAATCTAGATGATCGAACGAGAGACATTTAGCACTCCGCTTCAAATGTTCCCCTTGATGTACTAGAGATCACAATCATGCTTAAAAGCATTAACATGGCCATCAAGTATAGGTCGGGCTTCGTAAGAACAAAATCCATAAGGAACAACTTCTAGATAAGTCGCATGAGATCCTCATGGTGAAGATGGTCAAATAGCTCAATCTAGATACTACAATGATAGCTCTTCCCGCTAGGTGTGTTGGCCAGAACATCAACCTTGTCGGGACCTACATCAAAGATCTTGGAAAAGTTCCAACCATCATATCTGCATGAGATTCAGATCTGGTTGGTAATAGGATATTTCAGACAGAAGGGGCAGGGGCTCACAACGGTTCAGCGAGCAGGACGGCGAGGTCGGGGATGAGTTGGAGCAGTGGTGACGGCGAAGGGGATCTCCGGCGACGGCGGAGTCGCGCGAGGTCGGTGCAGTGGCTCTGGGGCGAACGAGCACTCGGGGCTCGGTCTGCTTGATGGAGAGGAGGGTGGCGGAGCTTCTGGACACGGCGAGACGGCGTGGAGTCGACGGTGGCCGCGACTACGATGGCGGTGCGGCTGCAGCTGCGTCGGCCATGGTGGGGAGAGGACGAGAAGAGAGCCAGGGGGGAAATGGGGTGTCTGCGGGGTCGGGGCAGCGCCAGGAGGGGAGCCAGGCGTCACCCGCTGTCAAAGGCAGTAGAGGCGGGGAGCTGCATGGCGAGCTCGGCGTGCGCGGGCGCGCTCCTCTCTGCCTACCTAGCGAGAGAAAGCAGGTGACTGGCACGGGCCAACATAGTGCTGGGCCGGCCAGTGGGCTGCCAGGTGGGCTGTAAAGGACCTGGGCCAGCCAGGTAAGGCCAGGTAACTCTCTCTCTCTTTTATTTGTTTCTGTTTTCTATTATTCTTTCTTTGTTTTGATTTGCTTTACAAACCAAACCATTTTAAAACTTTCTGTAAATTTTTATGTGACCTCAGGGAGCTAGTCCAAGGTCACATGCAAACTTACAAAAATATTTGAACTTTATTTCTTATATAACAGAAATAAATTCAACTCAAGTATGTTATTGATTTAATTCAAAGGCCCAAAATAAATATCTCTGAGATTCCAAAAATATTGTTTTGAGTTTTACCTCTTGCCAATATTTTCAGAGACTAAGAGGAACATTTTCTTGGACTTCTATGAAAAGATTTTAATGTTGATTATTTCTGAAGTGATTTTTGAGGGTTTCAACTAACCTTAATTCAACATTCAGAAATTTTAGACATGATGCATGAGTGTAGATGCAACTATTTCACTCACGTATTCTAGGGCTGTGACACCGGGTTCTAAAGTCCCCGGGCTGGGTGCTACTGCTACAGTCCCCGAGCCCCCTGTAGAAGTCCCCGGGCCGGCTGCTGCAGCCTCCGAGTCGGATCAGACTGTTCCGGGAGCAGCCGGCACGAAGATGGACTCTGGTTCTAGCGAAGGCTTGATAGAAGGCTTGCGGAGGCATTGGAGGGAGACGCCGGCTTGAATCGCTTGGCGGGTGGAGCCGATCTATGCCAGGGCATCAGCTTGCTCATTGTCAGCCTGTGGCACGTGAAGGAACTCGCACCCATCAAAGTATCCGCTGATCTGCTGGACGAGGAAGCGGTAGCTCTCCATATTTGCATCCTTGGCGTCCCAGTCGCCTGACGATTGCTAGACCACGAAGTCCGAGTCGCCGTAGCACAGCACTCGGCGGATGCCACTCTCTTTGGCCAGTCGGAGCTCGTGGACAAGTGCCTCGTACTCAGCCATGTTGCTGGAGGCGGCAAAATGATTCTGCAGTGTGTATCTAAGCTTATTGCCTTTGGGAGAGGTGAGGACGATGCCGGCTCCCAAACCAGTTCGCATCTTTGAGCCATCAAAGTGCATCCGCCAACGAGTGGAATCCGGCACTGGCGGCCGGTACTGGGTCTCGGCCAAGTCGATGAGGAAGTCGGCCAGCGCTTGGGACTTGAACGAGGTGTGAGGCCGGTAGTGGATGGTGTGGGGAGCCAGCTCGACGGCCCACTTGGCCACCCGGCCTAAAGCATCTCTGTTGCCTATGATCTCAGCAAGCGGGGCGGTGCAGACGACCGTGATGGAGTGCTAAAGTACTGCTTCTTTGGCAGCAAAGTACACGCCGTAACACATCTTCTGGTAGTGGGGATAATTCTACTTGGAGGCAGACAACACTTCACTCAGGTAGTAGACGGGCCTCTGGACCGGCTATGCCTTGCCGTTTTCTGGGAGCTCGACCATGATGACAGTGCTGACCACACAGCTGGTGGCGGCGATGTAGAGGAACATGGGCTCCTTAGAAGCCGGAACCGCCAAGACAGGCGGCGTAGTCAGCATCTTCTTGATCTGGAGGAAGGCCTCGTCAGCCTTGTTGTTACACTCGAAATGAGTGTCTTTCTTCATGAGCTGGTACAGGGGGAGAGATTTCTCGCTCAGCAGACTGATGAAGCAGCTGATGGATGCCAAGCACCCGGTGAACTTCTGGAGGTCTCGCAGTCGGGTGGGTCTCTCCATCCGCTCAATGGCCTTGATCTTCACAGGGTTGCACTCGACGCCGCGTTCCAAGACAAGGAAGCCAAGGAGCTGGCCGGCTCGGACTCCGAAGACACACTTCTTTGGGTTGAGCTTGATTTGAAAACGACGCAGATTATAAAACTTTCCTTGAGATCTTCCAGGAGGGTGCCGCAGTTCTCCGTCTTCACCACAATATCGTCTACATAGACATGGGCATTTCTGCCGAGTTGCTTGAGGAGGCACTTCTGCATGCAACGCTGAAATGTGGCACCGGAGTTTCTCAAGCCGAATGTCATGGTCAGGTAGCAGAAGGCTCCGAATGGTGTGATGAAGGCGGTCTTTGGCCGATCAGCCGGGTACAGCTTGATCTGGTGGTAGCCAGAGTAGGCATCAAGGAAAGACAGTAGCTCGCATCCAGCTGTGGAGTCAATCACTTGATCTAACCGGGGTAGAGCAAACGGATCTTTGGGGCAGGCTTTGTTGAGGCTGGTGTAATCACTGCACATGCGCCACTTGTTCTTCTTCTTCAGTACAAGAACTGGGTTGGCAAGCCATTCTGGAAAAAATACTAACATGATGAAGCCGGCTGCCAGCTGGCGGGCGATCTCTTCACTAACAATTCTTCTCATCTCTTCTGATAAGCGGCGGAGGGGTTGCTTGACTGGTTTTGCATCTGATCTGACATGTAGCTTGTGCTCGGCGAAATTAGTCGAAACAGCCGGCATGTCTTTGGGAGACCATGCGAAGATGTCCCCATTCTCACAGAGGAAATCGACAAGCTCTCTTTCCTATTTGCTATCAAGGTTGGCCCCTATGATAGCGTACCTCTCTGGGTGGTCAGCCTCCAAGGGGATCTTCTTTGTTTCTTTGGCCGGCTAGAAGGAGCCCTGGGGTTCCGACTCCTTGGGGTCTGGCAACAGGTCTGGCTGCTTGCTGGCCGTTGCCACAAACCGGTCAAGGAGCCGCTTCTCGGCAGCAATCACAAGGGACTCGGCCAGCCGGCTGCTAGTAATAGCACACGCGGCCGACTCTCTTGTAGTCGCTGGTTATGGTGATGATGCCCTTGGTACCCGGCATCGTCATCTTGAGGTAGGCATGGTGCAGCACCGCCATGAATTGGGCCATAGCTGGCCGGCCCAGGAGCGCGTGGTAGGGGCTCTCCAGGTCGACCACCTCGAACCAAATAGGCTCACGACAAAAGTGATATTTGTCTCTGAAGAGGACATCTATCTTGATCTTGCCGATTGGTGAGCAGGAAAGGCCAGGCATAATGCCATCGAAGACAGTCTGACTGGGCTAGAGCTACTTCTCCATCAGGCACAACTTCTCTAGGGTGTCGCAGTAGAGGATGTTGATGGTGCTACCGCCATATATCAGAACTCGGGTGAATCGACAAGCTCGCCTCTCCGTTGAAAAGGTAGCATCTAGCACCATGGCATAAGAACCCGGGGAAGGCATCACTTCCGGGTGGTCAGCATAGCTCCAGTTGATGGGCCTCTCGGACCAATGCATGAACTCTGGGGTCTCAGAGGTGATAGCATTCAGCTCACGGTGCCGCTGACGTCGACTATGCTTGTCATCGACCATGCTGGAGAAGACGATGTAGGCTCCGTGTTCTTCTGGGAACTCATCTTGGATGACGGCGACTGGACGGGCCACCGACTGTTGAGGAGGCGGGGCCGGCGGTCCGGCAGGCGGAGGCTGCAGTCCTTCGCCCTTGGCAATGCGGGCGATCCAGTGGCACTTCCGGGTTGTGTGGTTAGACGGCTTCGCGCTGCTGTAGAACTTGCAAGGAGCGTCAAGGGTTTTCTCGAAGGAGAAGGCGGGCAACCAAGCGGGCTTGCCGCCCTTCTGGTGCTTGGGGCCGGGCTGACCCTCCGGCTGCTGGTCTTCAACTGTTGCCACCTGCCGGCTGGTGGAAACTGACTGCGGGGCCTTGCGCTTGTTGTCGTTCTGCTGCTGGCACCGACTGTTATCACGAGCCGACATCTGACGAGCCTGAAGGAGCACCATTCCAGATGCGTCCACTCAGAGCTCCGACTTCATGGAGCAGTCGGCAGTGGCGTACTTGTCTGCTATGATCTGTAGTTCGTCGAGTGTGGCTGGCTCATCGTAGAGGAGTCGGTGCTTGAGTAGGGTGCCCTCTCGGCACCCGGCAGTGAAGTACTCTATGGCTTGCACCTCGTGCACCCCTACGCAGGAGTTGCGCAGTTCGGCCAACCGCGTCAAGTAGTCGCGGGTGGACTCGGTCAGGCCTTTGATGCACAGGGAGAGCTGGCGGGGCTTGGGCGGCCGCTTGTAGGTGCTGGTGAAGTTGTGGATGAAAACTTCGATGAAGTCCGGCCAGCTATTGACACTGTAGGGCTTGAGGTTGTTCAGCATGTCCGGGCCATGCCCTGGAGCATGAGCATAACATACTTCACGGCAACGCACTTGTTGTCGTTCGCTATGCTGGCGGCGGTGGATTAGTCAACCAGCCAATCTTCCGGCTTCACGGAGCCGTTGTACTTGGGAGTGTCTCGAGGGAGCGAGAACCCTTTGGGGAAGGGCTCGTCACGAATGCGGGGGCCGAAACAAGGTGGGCCGATTGCATCTTCTTCTTCTACGGCCAGGGATCGAGCCAGGCGATCGATCCGGTGGCGGGCGTCGTTTTCTCCGACTCCTTCGCGGCGGCCTAGCCGGCCTGCGAGAGTCGGGTGCTAAACAGGCGGCGGGGATGAGCGCCTCTCCCTGAATGGGGGAGGCGGGCGATCATCCCGCCATTCCACTACTCGTGGGTGGCCGTCTTGGTCGCGCTCGATGGTGATGCGTGTGCGGCTGCGGCTAGCAGCCGGCTCTTGGTCTCTTCGGTCGCGGGCGCCGCTGGTCGGAATCCAGGAGGTCGCACTATGTTATCGACCAGGGGGAAGGTTCTCGGCCTGCAAGCCGGGTTCGACCACACGACGGCTAGCTTCTTGGTCCGCGGCGGCCACGTCGATGAGCTCCTGAACGTGCTCCGTCATGCAGCAACGCTCGTCGCCCTCAAGGTGATCTAGCTCGTCTGCCGCCGCCTGGGTGGCGCGCATGTTCTCTGTTGGCATGGAGTAGACTGGGCGGTCGGCCCCAAGCATGCTGGCGATGGCTGCACCGCGTTGCCGGACCGTGACCACGCGGCTGGGTTCGCTAGCAGCCGGCTTGCCGCAGATGGCGTGGTCGATCTCGCACTGGTAGGCTTCGTTGAGGCACCTCATGGCCGCCAGCTTCTGGGCACTGTCACCTATAGCGGGTCCTGGCGGGTTCCATCAGAGGCTCCGTCGTGGCTGATGACCAGCACCTCTGTGACGGTGCTGGTGCTGGCGTCGCTGGTCGCAGGAGGGAGCAGGTCGTCGATGACCACCACGTTGGTGGGGAAAGCATCGGGGGATGTTGCGTCGGAGTTGACGAGCATCGGGTCAGTGGAGCCATCTGACTCTGCGTCAGAGGCCAGCTTGTTGGCGATGTGAAGTGTCACATCCGTAGCTTTACCTTGGCCCTGGACTATCTTGGTTGTTGCATCATGTTTAAATTCAAAGAAAATTGAATTGAGGGAATTCCCAAAGCCTCAGAAACCTTTTAAAAATGAGCAAGTTAAAAATTTCTTCAAATGAGCCCAAGGAAATGTTCACTTTAATCCCTGAAAATATTGGCAAGAGGTAAAAATCCAAACCAATACTTTAGGGCATTAAGGGTAATTAATTTAGGCATTTTGAATTAAACCATAATGTATTTGAATTGGCTTTATTTCTGTTGTAAAAGAAATACATGTCCAATAATTTTGGAAATTATTGTGGGGCTCTAGAGTAATATCTCTAGTCCATACAATAACTTACAGAAGCAACAAAAATGTTTTAGTTTTTAAACTAAATCAAAACAGAGAAATAAATAGAATACAGAAAGAGAGAGAGAGAGAGACAGCGCTCACTGGCCCAACTCCGGTGGCCCGGCCCAGTGACCTCACTTGTCGTCTTCCTCCTCTGTCCGGGAGGGCAGGCGTGTGCCCGGCCTTGCACGCCTGCAGCGTGCCACCTCCACCTGCTTGCCCCCCCCCAGCGGCTGGGCGCCTCTGGCATCGCCACGCACCCCAGCTTCTCCCTCTCTCCCCCCTCCTCAGGCCCTCTCATTCCTCCACGCAAGCGCGCCCCCTTGCGCCCTTGACTAGCACCACCATGGCCATCGCCTCTCCCTCCTCCCCTTGAGCAGTCCAGAAGCTCCGAATCATCGCCGTAGCCCTCTCAGTCAGCTCAGGCGACCGGAAGAGCCCCGACGCGTCGTCCTCAACATCATATTCTTCCTCGGCCATGGGAGATCGCACCTGGGATTCCGACACCGTCAAGCCTTCCTCGAGCATGCTGACCCTCTCCCCGTCCTCCCTCTGAGCTACTGTGTCTCCCCCGTCTCCTCTCTCTGTTTTTTGCGCCCCAGCTAGCTTCACCGTCGTGCCCGAATCTCACCGCCGCCATGCCATGTCGCTGCCGCGGCCAGAGCTGCCTCCGCCCGCTTTTGAGCGTGTCGCCGTTCTCACTGTGCTCCCTGGAGCCGAACGCATGCACCAGCTCCTCCTGCCATGCTCCCTATCACCGAACCCGAGCTCGCCCCAGCTCCGGTCGCCGCCTCACTCGTTGTCGTTGCCGATTCCGGCCACCCCAGCACCCGCAGCTGCCACCGTACGACGAGCCTCGTCGCGCCGGTCCCGCAGAACCCATCCGCACGACCTCTCATTGCCGGAAACGGCCGGACGAGGACCTCCGCCGTGTCCTACTTAGCGCTGGCGGCTAATCGCCGTCATTAGATTAGGGGCTAACTAACCCTATTAGTTTAACACTAGACACTGACTGTGGGACCCACTTTGTTAGTTTACTAGATAACAAAAATAATTAGATTATTTAATAAAATCAGCGGACCCACGCGTCAGCATTGACCGTGCTGACGTGGCCTTTGACTGGTCCCACATGCGTGACACAAGCCAAGACCTTGTGAGGCTGACGATGGAACCTTTGGTCGAGGTTTGACTGGACCAGCCTGGCGACTCGGCGGCGTCCTGACGTGTGATTAATTTTTCGGAATTAGTATATTTTCGAAATAATTCAGAAATTCCAGAAAATAGATAAAACTTCTAAAAATCATAGAAATTCAACCGTAGCTCAGAATGAAGTAAGTTATGTATTCCATCAGTGGCCCTACACTCTTGTTCATCTACCAAGCTATACTACTGGATCATGATCACTTCGGGATGTGATCACGGGCATATGCTATATACTTTATACTGTTACTTTACTTATGATACTGTTCGGAGATGGGGGCTGAAGGGGCAGGTGGCTCCATCCCGGTAGAGGTGGGCCTGGGTTCCCAGCGGCCCGATTTTTACTTTAATGGCGGAGGCGGCAGGCAGGTTGAGACCACCTAGGAGAGAGGTGGGCCTGGCCCTGGTCGGCGTTCGCGGATACTTCAATTAACATGCTTAACGAGATCTTGGTATTTGATCTGAGTCTGGCCGCTGTCCTATATGCACTACCCAACTACGCGGGAACAGTTATGGGCACTCGACATCGTGGTATCGGCCGAAGCCTTCTTGACGTCAGCGACTGAGCGGCGTGCGCCGGATTGGACCGTAAGCCTGCACTTGTGTTAAGGGGGCTAGGTCTGCTTCCGGCCCTGTACACAACATGCAGGTGTGCAATGGGCGATGGGCCCAGACCCCTACATGCATAGGACTTAGACCGGCGTGCTGACTTCTCTGTTGTGCCTAGGTGTACTGCGACGTGTTGATCTTCCGAGGCCGGGCATGACCCAGGAAAGTGAGTCCGGGCAAATGGGATCGACCGTGTTGGGTAATGTGGTGCACCCCTGCAGGGAAGTTTATCTATTCAAATAGTGATACGTCTCCAACGTATCTATAATTTTTTATTGCTCCATGCTATATTATCTACCGTTTTTGACATTTTTGGGCTTTATTATTCACTTTTATATTATTTTTGGGACTAACCTATTAACCGGAGGCCCAACCCAGAATTGATGTTTTTTCCTATTTGAGTTTGAGAAAAGGAATATCAAGCGAGTCCAATCGGAATGAAACCTTCGGGAATGTGATTTTTAGGAAGAATATGATCCAGGAGACTTGGACCCTACGTTAAGAAACAAAAGAGGAGACCACGAGGTAGGGGGCACGCCCACCCCCCCCCCAAGGGCGCGCCCTGCACCCTCATGGGCCCATTGTTGCTCCACCGACGTACTCCTTCCTCCTATATATACCTACGTACCCCCAAACGATCAGATACAGAGCCATAAACCTAATTCCACCACCGCAACCTTCTGTACCCACGAGATCCCATTTTGGGGCCTGTTCCGTAGCTCTGTCGGAGGGGGCATCTATCACGGAGGGCTTCTACATCAACACCATAGCCTCTCCGATGAAGTGTGATTAGTTTACCTCAGACCTTCGGGTCCATAGTTAGTAGCTAGATGGCTTCTTCTCTCTTTATGGATCTCAATACAATGTTCTCCCCCTCTCTCGTGGAGATCTATTCGATGTAATCTTCTTTTTGCGGTGTGTTTTTTGGGACCGATGAATTGTGAGTCTATGATCAAGATTATCTCTGAACAATATTTGAATCTTTTATGAATTCTTTTATGTATGATTGGTTATCTTTGCAAGTCTCTTCGAATTATCAGTTTGGTTTGGCCTACTATATTGATCTTTCTTGCAATGGGAGAAGTGCTTAGCTTTGGGTTCAATCTTGTGGTGTCCTTTCCCAGTGACAGTAGGGGCAGCAAGGCACGTATTGTATTGTTGCCATCAAGGATAACAGGATGGTTTTTTTTATCATATTGCATGAATTTATCCCTCTACATCATGTCATCTTGCTTAAGGCGTTACTCTATTTTCATGAACTTAATACTCTAGATGCATGCTGGATAGCGGTCGATGAGTGGAGTAATAGTAGTAGATGCAGGCAGGAGTCGGTCTACTTGTCTCGGACGTGATGCCTATATACATGATCATACCTAGATATTCTTATAACTATGCTCAATTTTGTCAATTGCTCAATAGTAATTTGTTCACCCACCATAAAATACTTATGCTATTGAGAGAAGCCACTAGTGAAACCTATGGCCCCCGGGTCTATCTCCATCATATTAATCTTTCAACACTTTGTTATTGCCTTTTCTTTTTTTATTTTGCTTTTATTTTACTTTCCATCTTTATCACAAAAATACCAAAAATATTATCCTATCATATCTATCAGATCTCACTCTCGTAAGTATTTGTGAAGGATTGACAACCCTTATCGCATTGGTTGCGAGGAGTTATTTGTTTTGTGTAGAGTACGAGGGACTGTGCGTAGCCTCCTCTTTGGATTGATACCTTGGTTCTCAAAAACTGAGGGAAATACTTACGCTACTTTGCTGCGTCACCCTTTCATCTTCAAGGGAAAACCAACGCAGTGCTCAAGAGGTAGCAAGAAGGATTTCTGGCGCCGTTGCTGGGGAGGTATACACAAAATTCAACATACCAAGTACCAATCACAATCCCTTATCTCCCGCATTACATTATTTGCCATTTGCCTCTGGTACTCCTCTCCCCCACTTCACCCTTGCCGTTTTATTCGCCCTCCCTTTTTCGTTTGCCTCTTTTTCGCTTGCTTTTTGTTTGCTCGTGTGTTGGATTTTTTGTTTGTCATGATGGCTCAAGATAATACCAAATTGTGTGACTTTACCAATACCAACAATAATGATTTCCTTAGCACTCCAATTGCTTGTGAAACTCCAAAAAAATTTAGTTGGTTTTCAACAAAAACTTTGTTAGTTTTGAAGAAGGTCATTTAAACCCTTCCAAAAATCTTCCTCTCAAGAATTTCCCCTTGGGCAAAGGATTTTATTTTGGCATCTTCTTCAACTCTGGTGTTGGTTATTTAAAAAACCTTTCTTCTGATTCTCCCCTTCTCAAATTTATTTTTGGGATTTATTTTCTTTTATAAGAAAAACCGTAGGAGTTTTGGGTCTTCTCTTATATTGAAACCAACCATGATTTTACCATGCCTCATGTGGTAAATCTTCCCAAAACCCCCTCTTTATACTTTGCAGCAATCCAAATGTTCTGTCCCAACAAGTCCAACTCATTTTTGGATTTTATTTCATTTATTTCTTTCCCCAAAACAATTATGTCTATTATTTTGAGCCTAGGTGATTTGCAAGGCAAGTACCTTAATGCCTTTGAACTTTGATCTCAAATCAACTCCTCTGGATAGTCCCTAGCACCCACAACCTAGAACCATCAAGATCCACTCTTCTTCTTTTCAAAATTTTCAAGTTTCAGCTCCTGCAAGTTTGGACCAGATTTGCCAAATTTGGTGAAATTCATATCTCCTTTTCTCCAAAAATTCCACCAAAATTCAGGCAGCCCCCAGATGCAATGAGAAGCCACTCCACCAAAAATCAGCTCAAGGAAAAATCCCCACATACCAAAATCATTCTGTCGAACACCTGGCTTGCACTGTTACTTTGCACTTTCAGAGAAATTCAGAAATTCAGAGATTCAGTTTCGTCAGAGTCTGGTCATCTGTCAACTGTGTGCCTGGCGCGTTGCGCACGGCCCCTCCTCCATGTCCAGAGCGCCACACACGCACTTGGCTGGTTCCTGGCGTCGGTGGCACCCTGGCCCGTCTGCGCCGGCGTCTTCTGCGGCGTCGGGACCTCTTGTGGCGGCCGACAGGGGGCACCCTGCGGCACAATGCCATTCGACACCGCCCACGCCACCTGGGAGCTCCGCGTGGCCGTCTCCCTTGCCAGCGCACGCCTGCCGCACCGCCGCGCGTGGCACGGCACGCACGAAGCGCGCCCTCTGCCGCCGCCCGACGTGCCGCCGCGGCCGTTCCGTTGGGACAGGCCGTAACCGTCCCTGCCTTGCCGAGTTAGGCACCGGGATGGAATCAGTGCTCCGTCTAGATGATGCTCAAGCCCCTAAACCAACCGTCCAGCCGCAGCACCGCCGTAGTCGCTCGCCGGACTTATCCCGTTCACGGCAACCGCCTCGGGCCGGCTATAAATAGCGCCTCCGAGCTCGCTCTCGACCCCGCACATCTCTACCACCTCACCAGACCCCGCCCAGCCACTGGAGGAGCCTCGAGGGGCCCTTCTTCCTCAACTCCGGCCATCTTCGTCTGCTTCGGGCTCCGGCAGCGTTCAGATGTATGATTGATAACTTAACGGGATATAATGGCATAATTCAACATATGATGAGTACCTAAACAGGATGACATGACAAAACTATATGATGTCTTTCTAAAATAGGTTGGGATGAAATAATTCACATACATGTTGTCTAAGTATACAGGATGGCATGATATAATTGACATAATTGATTCATATACTAAGCAGCTGGCACTCGCATGTATGATCTCTAAACTAAGCAGATAGAATTCAATATTGTGCATATGATGTCTAAACTAAGCAATGCAAGACACCATATTCATCATATGAGAAATATAAACATTGCAACTTTGAGCATACACCTCAGGTGGGATATAGGACTTGTCATCTGTCTCTGAATCCTCCTCTGAGGAGCTCCCTGTAAACATCGAGATATATGCTTCAACAGGTACCATTGCCTGCTCTAAAGACCTTGTTTTCACTCCAGATTTTTCCATAAGCGGCTCAAATGGCTGATACACATGAAGAGTAGTTCAATATACACAAATTGTCAACAAATGGAATACGTAATGAAAAAAAAGATGGCATGAGATAATTCACATATATGATGCCTGGCTCCATGGCGGTGCATAATTCACATATATGATAACTGGCTGAAAACATGGCATTGCATAATTCACATATCTGATATAGAAAGCAAACAGGAGGCATTCACACAAAGCATGTCTAATCTAAGCAGATGGCATGGCAATTCAAGACACCATATGCATGATATGAGAAATATAACCCATCCAAGTTAGAGCATGCACCTCTGAGGAGCTATCTGTAACCAGCAAGAAATCTGCATCGACAGGTAGCACTGACTGCTCAGAAGACCTTGTTTTCACTCCAGA
This sequence comes from Aegilops longissima, assembly GCA_021605205.1. NCBI lineage: Eukaryota > Viridiplantae > Streptophyta > Magnoliopsida > Poales > Poaceae > Aegilops > Aegilops longissima. Next base: position 224,723,644 of record CM038679.1, read on the forward strand.
TTTTGCCATGACCGACTCAAATGGCTGATGCACAGGAAGAGTAGATGAATGTATAAACATTGTTGACAAATGGAATACATTATGGAAAAAATATGTACGATACAATTCACATATCGATGGTGGCTAAACAGGATGGCATTGCATGATTCACGTATATGATGCACAGCTAAAGAAGATGGCATTGCATAATTCCCATATACTCCCTCCGTTCCTAAACATTTGTCTTTTTAGAGATTTCAAATGGACTACCACATACGGATGTATATAGACATATTTTAGAGTGTGGATTCACTCATTTTGTTTCGTATGTAGTCACTTGTTGAAATCTCTAAAAGACAAATATTAAAACGGTGAATATGATATAAAACCAAACAGGTGGCATTCACACAAGCAAATCTAAACTAAGTTGATGACATATAAGATGTATAATGTAAGCAATGCAAGGCGCCATATGCATGATATGACCAACATCGGCATGCGAGTTAGAGAAAACACCTCGGTGGTAAGCAGGCGTGGTCGGCTCCTTACGAATCTCCATCACGACAGTTATCTTCCTCTGGAATACAATCTGGAAATGCAGGAGAGGGGTGGGGGGGGGAACCGCCCACCATGGGCGGTGTCTGCATGACATTATATTCACACATAGCGGTCTTCTCTTTTCTCTACATGTTTAATGCGATTGTGTACAATATCGACATGCATAATAAAAAATAGTTAGATTTTGTAAGGCTTAAGGGTGCATGCAAAATCAAGACTGATGGTAGCAAGCAGTGGATGGATCCAAAACTAATGATAGCGGGTAGATTATAGCTTGGTCTAAAAGATAAACAATGGATCATCTATTGTTTGTTGCCCACCCAACATGAACCACATAGAAGACCCCAGATGAACAAGATAGTAGACATATACTATTTGTTGCTGGCTCGATACGAGACCCATGGGCAATTCAAAACTCAAGATTGAACGATAAAGTAGCAGGTAATAATAACCGATGTATAACATAAGCAAACACGAAAGACTGCGACCTCTCTTCCGGAACTGTGTAGTCCTCAGGTTCATCTGCTCAGTCGATGATGGTAATGAAGTTGGCGTGGCTGGTGACAACGGGGATGATGATCTGAGGCGGCGAAAGAAAGTCTGCAAGGGGGATCTCTGCTGCAGTGAACGCTTCCGTTGATGGTGCACCTCAGGTGGGGTGGATGAAGGCACGGCAGGAGCAGGACATAACACACAGAGTTTTCTTTGATGCCAATCTGAAAATGAAGTAAATCTGTAAGGGCTCCTTAGAATTTGAGGATTCTATAAATGCAGGGACAGGAAAAACACAGGAATAGGATAGGAATGCGCGTGCAAAAGCAGGCATTTGGAAACATAGGATTTCAGTCAACTTTGGGTGTTTGGCTCACATGAATGGAAGAACAGAGGAATGGAGAAACAAAGTGATGCGACAGTGTACAACCTCTTTGGCATAGCCTTGTGGACCTCAGCATCATTGGGTTGGACATGGAGGATGGTGATGATCTGGTGTATTTGTTGGAGGCGGGGAAGAAGATCCGAGGCCTCTGGAAACGGCGCCGAGGGTACTGCTCTGCTGTGATGGACGGTTCCGTCATTGGAGCAGCTCCACTAAGGTGTACGGCGACGAGGCTAAAACATGACAAGACAGACAACGTTAATCTGAAGCGGGACTCTAATATCATCTGCAATAGATGATGTAAAATACATCACCAAAAAGTGCTAGATGTAAAACGCATCAGCCGCGCTACGGCCGCTCCGACAGATGCTGTAAGTACTGTTCACTCTGAACTTAACTGAAGAAAATGAACTTCACAGTCGAAACTAGTAATAGAGCATTGCGAATAGATGTTTAGAGCGTTCGAGCACTAGTAGCAGAGAAGCAGTGATCTAAATAAGCGGGCGCTCGGCGAGGCAGCACTAGCGAGAGAGCAAGTCGTGTAGTAGCACCATGACGAGTGCTAAAGCAACAACTCCTGTAGCTGCGGAGGTCGTGCAGCAGCAGCAGCAGCAAGCATAGCGAGCAAGCGAGCAGCAGCACGAACAAAAGCAGGAAGCGATGCAGCAGCGCGACCGACAACAAACGAGCCGCGGCATGGCGAAGCGAGCAGCTGCAGCTAGTGCCGTTGTGGAAGTCGCCGCCGAGGAAGCAACAACATGGGGGAGAGACGCCGTGGATGATGTGGCCTGCGACGACGCCGTCGATGGAGACGCCATGTCTGCTCGGTTTCGAGCACCGACAGCCCCGTGAGATCGAATAAAAGATAAAATGCAGCGGTGAGTGCAGAACATCCTTGGTGGCGCCGATTTGGCCTCGGCTTCATTAGAGGAATTCGTTAGGGTGCTGCGGTTCCGGTGGGGCAGGTCAAGACGACACTGTGGGGATTGAGGTGGCGCGATAGACGAGGCGAACGTCGGGGGAGCTCCTTGGAGGTTGAGGACGGGGCGGCTGATCCGGCGGGACGACGAGATCGACAACGGGTCCTCATCCGGTGCGGTGGATGAGGGACGGCAAGCTGTTGCGGTGGACGACGTAGTTGGGGAAGAGTCTCCGACTGGGCGGCGGTCGGGAGGCCGACGGAGGAGCGTGGGGTTTCACGGGTTTTGGCGTCCTCGGTATACGAATTGGGGGGTGAAGGGGGAGGGGGAGCCAAGCTTAGGGACGCGCTTGTCCGAAATGTAGGGTAAGTTACCAGTGTACCCCCACCGGTTTTGACACCGCGACGTGGAGCTTCATTTCCGGCTAAGGGGTAGAAGGGGGATTTCGCGTGTCTGGACTGCGGGAGCGATTTCGGATGAGGAGGCAGTTCTCGCGCGTGTCCAAATTTCAGGATAACAAGGCGCAGCGTGGGTTGAAGAAGCGGGAGTTTCAAAGCAGGTGAGACAAAAGATACTCAAGCTTGAAAATTTCGGGATAACAAGGTGCGGATTCCTTGTTCGGCAGAACAAACTTAACGTGTAAAAAACAATTCATACAAGACACAAGAGAGTCATGTCCCCTTTTACTATATTGCTATAGATGCCATTGAAAAAACTACAAGAAAAATGTAAAAAAATTGGGAGAACAAGATTACCCTGCACAGTACCAAATCGATTCACACTTCCCTCAACAACAACAAAAAACAAATCAATTCCCACCAAAGAAAGAGTAATGTCCCTTTTTATATGATTACAGATGCCATGATCTCGAATTTCAATTTTGAATCCACGTTATGTTGAATTGAATATATCATTAGGTGACCTTGTGGTTTATAATTGATGTAGTCGTACATTTTGATCTTCCATCATATATGAACATTTTACTCCACCATGTGAACATATATATTATCGTTTACCATATGGACTAAATTTGAATCAATTTTCCTTATTTGAATACTATTGTTGTCAGGTTATACAATAATTTAAATATTATCTTGATAACAAAAGACATGCATATAGCAGTAATCATATTTCACTATGAACTACATGTACCATCGCTCTCCAATTCAAATATTTGTATCCATTTTATGTTGAATTCAAATCATAGTATATTATTGGTCTAGGTAGCGAGATGTTGGGATAATCTAAACCCTGTTTTCATACGTATAATTTTTGGCTGAATTGGGACAAGTTTTGGTATAAGCATCTTGCAAAACGGAGATTCTCTCAACAAGCCTCATGGTTCCGAGAGAAGCGTGTCACCTTTGTGTCTTAAACGATATCGCTGCCTCCCCTGATTTTATTCTGAGGCAACATAGAACTATATGAGTGCCCTGTTAAATTTTGGAATTATTTCGGGTTCATTTGGCCTTTTTATACATTAATTCAATTTCTGGACTTTTAATGTGCATAATCTAAATATGAATTACATGCACATGCTCTGGTGGACCAAAGTGGGTTGAAAAATCACATGTGTGTCCTTGGTTGAATTTCTAGGTCCCATGGAAGAAATGATAATGAAATTCAAACATCTGGGCGTCATGACTCTGCCGAGAACATCGAGAAAATTAGATTTTAAATTCATGTAAATCCAAAACTCGGCTGGTAATTATGAAACTTGGCATGGTGTCATGTCATGGCACTAACATGTTGTGGTAAAAAATTAGGCCGATTTGGAAGCTCGTGGTTCTAAGAGGGAACGTGCCACCTTTGAGTGTGAAATGATATACGCTGCCCCCCCTTGAGTTTCTTAACAAAGGCAACATAGAACTACATTAGTGCCCTGTTAAAATTTGGAATAATTCCGGGTTCGTTTGTCGTTTTTTACATTAATTAAGTTTCTGGTCATTTAATGTGCATAAATCAAATTTGAACTACAAGCACATGCTCTCGTGCACCAAAGTTGGTTGAAAAATCACATTTGTGTCCTCGGGTGAATTTCTAGGTCCCATGCAAGAAATGAGAATAAAATTAAAACATTTGGGCATCGTGGCTCGGCCCAGAATAGTGAGAAACTTGGTTTTAAAATTCTTGTAAACCCAAAACACATCTGAAAATCATGAAACTTGGCATGGATGTCATGTCATGGTACTACCATGTTTTGGTAAAAAAAATGGCCGAACAGGAACAGATTTTGGTATAAGCTTCTTGCAAACCGAAGCTTCTCTCAAGAAGGCTCGTGGTTTTGAGAGGGAACGTGCTACCTTTGAGTGCGAAACGATATACGTTGTCCCCCTTGAGTTTATTTACAAAGGCAACATAGGACTACATGAGTGCCCTGTTAAATTTTGGAATTATTCAGGCTTCGTTTGGCCTTATTTACACATTAATTGAGTTTTTGGTCATTTTATGTGCATAATTCAAATTTGAACTACAAGCACATGCTCCCGTGCACCAAAGTTGGTTGAAAAATCACATTTGTGTCCTCGGGTGAATTTCTACTCCCTCCTTCCATCTATATAGGTCCTAATGCATTTTTCGAGGCTAACTTTGATCAAACGTTAGAGCAATAATATATGACATGCAACTTACACAAAGCATACCTTCAAATTTGTATGTCAAAGGAGCTTCCAATAATATAATTTTCATAGTATAGATCTCATGTGCTATTAATCTTGTCAATAGTCATAGGCTATCTTGAAAAACACATTAGGCCCTATATAGATGGAAGGAGGGAGTAGGTCCCATGCAAAAAATGAGAATAAGATTCAAACATCTGGGCATCGTGGCTCGGTCGAGAACATTGAGAAACTTGGATTTAAAATCATGAAACTTGGCATGGTGTCATGTCATGGTAGTACCATGCCATGGTAAAAAAAAATTGGCCGAATAGGAACAAATTTTGGTATAAGCTTCTTACAAATCAGAGCTTCTCTCAAGAAGGCTCGTGGTTCTGGGAGGGAACGTGTCACCTTTGTGTGCATAATTCAAATTTTAAATACAAGCACATGTCCTAGTGCACCAAAGTTGGTTGAAAAATCACATGTGTGTCCTCGGGTAAGTTTCTAGGTTCCATGCAAGAAACGGGAATGAAATTCAAAATTCTGGGCCTCGTGGCTGGGTTGGAAACATTGAGAAACTTAGTTTTTTAATTCCTGTAAATCCAAAACACGCATGAAAATAATGAAACTTGGCTTGGTGCCATGACATGGCACCAACATGCCGTGGTAAATTTGCAGTCTGATTTGCGAAGGCGCACACATTAACAATCAACAAAGTCATTTTGGAACAAGTGCTGTCACGTTACAATCGGCAACACAAGTATTATTGAAACCGTGGGCGTTCTACTTACTAGTACCATTTACGTGCCGCCACGCGTCCCATTTTAATTAGCTAGGAGGCGCCGTGCAGGGTAGCTATTTGAGTCACGAGAGGCGTGCGATCAGACCCTGTCTTGGCGCTTATCGGGAGGAGAGCCCTTTGACCTCCATCTGTCGTCCACCTCTCTCCCAAGGTCTCCATTAATGGCGCGCGAGCCTCTGTTTAATGGCGTGGCTATGTCTCACTCGACTGAGATTTAAGAGAGAAAAAAGAAAATCTAAAAGCACGGATCTTGATGTAAGATCCGACGGACCTATATAGCATATACTGCGACTTATAGCAAGACTGGTGAATATAGAAGGACGATTAAAATTTTTTTTGATCAAAGAAGGGCTTGCCCCTTCCGATTTTCATTACTGAAAACTACCACAATTCACAAGAAGTTCAGCACAACTCCATCCTAACACGAAGGACTAAAAGCTACCAAATTGAAATCTCAACATCCCAAGAGGCTAACAAAGGCCAAACATTCGTGCTAGAACCAAACATTTCACAAACGATGACACAATCCACATCCTAAACCGATTGTTACATCAAAAGAAACAAGGAAACTGAAGGAAGCCCAGCAGCAACTAGAAGAACAGCAACGCCAGGGTCGCCACAGCAAGAGTTTTCTTCATTCCAGCCTCGCAACATTGATCTTGCACAGAAAGATAAGGACAATTAATTGTCTTACATAATTAGAAAGACAATTAAAAAAGCCACATGCGGATACGCCTGAAATACACAAGGGCAAAAGAAGAAGGAAGACAAGGATCTGGCTCGCTGATCTCTACTTTCTTGATGCGTTGTTGCAGGCCGCGGGAACTAGTCTCCGCGGCGAGCGGCGATGAGCTCTTTCATGTCCTCAAGACGCTGCTTGAGAACATCCACGAATTCCTCCACCAGCCCTTTGGCGCTCGTTGCGGAGCATGTCATTCTCGTCCATAAGTTTCTTGACGATGACGCCAGTCCTCTTCAACAAGGCACTGGTCTCCTCCTGCTAGTCTGCACTTCAGACGATCTTCTCCCTCGGCAGGTCGAGCTCGGCCCGGAGCCTCTCATTGCCCTCCCTTAGTTGCCAGATGACACCAGTAGCCTGTTCAAACAAGGCTTTCACGTTGTTCTGCAACCTCGCCCAGCCGGAGATCTGATCCATCTGGCTATGGATGATCGCATGCATGCGCCTGTAACAGTCGTCGCCTGCCCGCGAGAAATTTTCTCAGGACGCCGCGGTGCGGCGGGACATCTCTGCTGCATTCGTGGCACGGCGGGACATCTCTGCTGCTTCCGCGGCGCGGCCAGACCAGTCTGCTGCATCGACGGTGCGGCGGGACCTCCGTGCTACTTCAGTGGCGCGGCAGGACCTACGTGCTGCTACTTCCGCGTGGCGGGACATGTCGGCTGCTCTCGCAGTGAGGCGGGACATCTCTCGTGCTTCCGCGTCCATGCTCGACTCTCCCTGGTGGCAATCTCTTGACCCAGAACTCATGCTGGCCATGGCAGACACAAGGGAAGGATGCTGAATGACTTGTTTGTTTTTGTGGATGAGGAGTTGAGGAGGAATGTGCAGTCATCTTGGCATACTAGTATTTATAACCGAGTACTAATACGCTCCTAAGTGGGAAACCGTTTAGGTTGTGATCAGTGTGAACATGTTTGGAATTCAATATAGCGTGGTACTAATACGCTCCTAAGTGGGAAACCGTTTAGGTTGTGATTGGTGTGAACAGGTTTGCAATTCAATATAGCGTGGAGTAATTTGGAATGTGACGAGGCATAAGCTCAAAATTTATTAGCGGTTCTAGTTTGAAGTGCAACACTATTCCCGGATGGAGTACTTCTTTTCTACTCCCTCCTTTCGGTTTTATAGGGCTTATATCAAAATTTTAGTTTTCCATTTTATAAGGCTCAATTTGGTTGTTCCCCAACACATGTTCAGATTCCAAGGTGCATTAAATCATTGCATGCAAGTATTAAGAGAAAATTGACCAATGCATGTACTTTATGCATGCATGCATTGCAATTAATGTATCGATAAACATAATTTTTTGAGAAAAACAAGAGCATTAATTAAGTGCTTTTGCAAACTACAAAAAATATTCCACCACTCACCATCTTGGTTGGTGAGATTTTTGAATTAAGCCCTATAAACCGGAAAGGAGGGAGTACTGCTGTGTATGTGCAATAACTGGCACCATCATATACATATCTTATGGTTAATGGGGCATTCGACAGGAATAGCCGCGTGGCGAGCTCTAGGCTAGTCTTTTTTTCAGACGCATTAAACCTATCTCTCGGGACTTCTCGCACGCACCATCGTGCCACCCACAAAAACTTGTACTCTGAGTTTAGTAGTACGTTATATAGGAAGAGAAGAGGTGCACGCACGCACTTTTCGTCCTCTCACACGCGTCTGTTTTTCTCGAAAAGGAGGATGATGACCCCGACCTCTGCATCGGGAGTCACACACGCATCTGTAGCTATGAATTGTAGTGTTCTCAACCATCCGATTGGCTCTATCATGGATGTACCTATATAGTAAAACATGTCTAGATACATCTATATTTTGACAAATGGAAGGCATGTATTGTGGAGCGGAGGAGTGCTTGTCATCAAAATGGATAAAAGGGCGTATCTAGAACTAAAATATGTCTACATACATCTCCTTTTATCCATTTTGATGACAAGTAGTACTTCTTACCCAAAGGAACTTTATATCCATGAGACACAAAATATCCGTTCATTGTTGGAAATTACTGATCTCATGTCGAAGTAATTGCTGCATCGCCACCAAAACCCACCATTTCTTAAGCTAAAGTAGACCAAGGTAATCCCTATATTAGCATATTACTAAGATAAGCAGAAGGCCTTGTAGAAACATTTAGGATGTGAGCTTGTCAATCTGAATGTGGAGGGACACAAGCTTAGCCCGGCCAGCAGCTTGGGCGGGCATCAAGAAGATCAGCTCCTGCACATCGACGTCGACGGGATCCTTGCTGCTTGTCACCTCCATTTCCACCTTGACGGCGTCGGTCGTGCCTTTGGGCTCCCCCGACGGGCCATTCGCCCACAGCTTGGCCAAGTAGTGCGGCAGTGGGGACACTCCCGCTCTGATGCAGACGACCGACACGGTGATAGGCACGCCGATGTCGAGCACGCCGCCGACCAAGAAAAACACGCGGTGGTCCTCCTCCGCGAACAGCAAGAGTTGTGGCTCCGAAAGTGGCACTTGCAGCTGGAGCACCTTGCCGTACTGGATCCTGTGCACGGGCATGGGATGCGCGGTGCTGATGTGGTGGTAGAGCGCCAGCGGCGGGCCATCATAGCTGCGGGCAGCACGGGGCATTTGCGAAGCGCGACGGACACACGCTCTGGTGATCGGCGAGCTTGTGGTAAGTGACGTAGAGCCCACAGCCTTCGTGCGGGCACGCCACCCTCACCGACGAATGGGCGGAGTCCACCGCCGTGTTCCGCGCGTCGAAGCCACCGCCCGGCGCTTCGCCTTCGCACTGCCGCTGGTTCCCAGGGCGCTCGACGCGGCAGTCCGTGCAGGCCAGGTGCCCTCCCTTGCACTGCAGAAATCAGTCGAACAACACATCAATCAAGAAACCTGCATCTTGCTCAATCAGCCGAACGGACGAGCTGTATTCGAACTTCACACACTGGAGGCGTCAAGGGGCGGAGGCACAAGGGGTAGTGGAGCACGGTGAGGTCCATCGAGACCTTAGAGAGCTCCATCGTCGGGTCCTGTTCGGTCTGCATGATCTCGCCCTCCTCGTACACAACCATCTCTCGACTTGGGCCGGGGTATTACAAAGCTTTACCGTCACATATTTTATACTACCTCAAGGTGCATTAAATCAACACATGCAAGTATCAAAAGAAGAGTCACGGCATGGACGCGTGCGTTGTAATTAATGCATCGGTAAACGCAAATTATTGAAATATATCGAGTGCAGTGCTTTGATGTGTTGCGTCAACTCATACATCAACGAGAAGTTTGATTATCCTCTCCCTCGCAGACTTAATCGCACCTGCCTTTGGCTGTATGACAGGTTGGCCACACACTGTCGAGCCCACTGTCATACGGCAAGGCAGGGCGTCCCTCCCTCACCCATGGCGTGGTGGCTGGCAAGACTAGGAGAAGCTTTAGCTACATGCTCTCCCTCCGCATGCGGTGGACATGCAGCAGTTCAATCGGTGTCGAGATGGCGAGCGTGCTATAGTACTCCTCCGGTGCAGTAGTACTCCATCATTGTTCGACTTCAAGAGGCGAAGAGCCAAGCGCAGCCGGACGCTCGTGTGGCAGTTTCATGTGTAGAGTAGTCTAGGATAGCGTGTACCGTGCTGTAAGCTTAAAATCATTGGGGTCGGCTCCATGCTATGTGGTCGTCTCGAAGTATTAAAAAATTAAAATAGTCTTCGGCCCTACTGTCACCACGGTGATTGTAGTTTTGCGCTCATCTGGTCAAGATAGGAATATATATTTTAATTTGTTTTTTTGAATAGGGGACTCCCGGCCTCTGCATAAAACGATGCATCTGACCACATATATTTTAATTTGTGGTGGGTAAATGTTAGAGGTTGCAGCAAATATATTGTACATGCTTGGGTCTTTCAGCCAAGTTTAGAGGCAAGCATGTGGGGCCGGTGCTATGATGTGTCGCGTCAACTTCATAACGAGGAGAAGCTTGATTTTACTACGCCTTCTCCCTCGCCCATGCTGCGTGTTGCTTACAAATGATGACGGGCTTTTGCTTAGTAGTACTTCTACAACAAGCTATCTGCCCTTTCGCGGTGGACGGACATGCAGCGATGGATTCGACCTTTGTAGAAGCGATAGTAGTAACATCATTGTTAGTCTTCGAAAGAGGCGAAGAGCCAAGCGCAAACCAAACGTTGCAGTTGCGAACATTGGAGCACGCATATAGCCAGGCTCTTGCATGAGACAAAATTTCTATGTGAGCCCACTATTGTACTAGTAAATACAACTACTTGCTAGTATAGCCCTGTAAACCAGAAAGGAGTATTTGCCCTTCTAGAGATTTCAACAAGTGACTAGACTACACCGAGATGGAGTACATATGGAGCAAAATGAGTGAATCTGCACCGTAAATAAATACATACTAGTTCTTTCGTTTTCTTCTCCGAGGTGCACAATATTGAGTATACTGACTAGTCTCTTTTTGACACGCATTTAAGGTTTTTTTTTACACAGTACAGACGCAAGGGCTCATATACACGCGCATACACTCACCCCTATGAACGCACACACGCACGTCACTATCATCTTGAAATTTACGAAGTCACCATAGGCACCTCGTCGTCGACAGGCCCATAGGTGCTTGAATGCCAAGGAGGAAGAGGGTAGCGGTTCCCGAGACATTGAACGGTCAATGATGCATCCTCAATTACATGCAGAGGGAATTAATTGGAGAAGCAGAATAGAGCTAGCACGATGTGAATGCAACATAGTTTGGACTCTCATATAATAAAGGCGCCCCACCACTCCAATCCATCTACTCCCAAGTCTCTTCATAACACTGCTCACTGCAATCCAAGACCAAGTGACCAGAAGCCACAAGCACCTATGGAGGCGATGGACGCGAGCGGCAGTCGGTTGTGCCAAATCATCCAAGGCGCTGGCCTGCGGCCCCGCACCGCGCATAGCGTTTCAGACGGTCTTTGGCGACCGCTTGAGCATCGTAGCCCTCGGCGGCCGCCGGCCGCCTCTTGCATGGACGACATGATGGTCAACTCCATCCGCAAGTTCACCGCCGTCAAGAAGCACGCGGATGACCTTGCCGTACTGCTCCAGCCCGCGCGCCCAGGCTCCTCATTGCCTTCCACTGTCATCGGCCTACATGGTGACGAACTCTTTCAAGCCCCGGTGGCCCTGCAGGTGCCGGAGGTCGCGACGTAGAATGTGCACCTTGAGGCCGCCCTCACCCTCCATGCCTCTGTGTCAAACCGCCTACCCAAAAACTGCCACGCGTACTGCCCAGGAAAAGCCCCGCCCTCTACTTTTAACTACGCGAAAATAGTTCGAGCTTGTTCGTTCTATATAAATATAGTACTTACTGTATGTTTTTCACCCGTGGGGTTGTTCAATTAATGGAGGGGCGGGGAGCACAAGTGAACCTTAAATAGAGAGTTTCTTTTCTTTAATGCCATGTACACAAATTGAAAGCGCTTGTTGTGGAGAGAAAAAGATAATCACTCCACTATATATGGGCCAGGGGCTGGCGCTTGCTTTACTAGGGTTGCTCTCTTCATTCTCTCATCCTCTCCAGATATAAACAAGACAGCGGTAGCGACATTTTCTCTGCTCACCGCTGGTCACAGATCCGGCGGATCCCTTGGCCGGTGTTTGTAGAGGACTAAAGGTGCATCGTTCACGCGGTCATAAATCGCCGAGGGAGAAACCCACAGCTGCGGAGGGGCCGATCCTCTGCCCGTGCCGTTCTCTCGACACAGCACCGGCTCGGGAGGTCCTCCGACCCTTCTTCCTCCCTGCCGTATTGTCATGAGATCCGACCTGCCGCGGCACGACATCCGGCGACCCTCGGTATAAGTTCTTGAAAGCAGCCTTGCTCTACTGCCCCGATTCCCCCGTGTCTGCATGTGCATCTTTTCTACTCCCATCATCTCTTCCAAAGCCACCTAAATTTCTAGTATTATTAGAGGTAAAGCTACTTCATGCATTCGAATCTAGGGCTTTGTTCAAACAACGAAGAAAGGGGGGAAAGTTGTAGCATGAATCTAGGACTTGATTCAAAGAGGATATAATATGGTGAACGTAGTAGAGACCAGATACCCAACCGGTCTCTTGGTTGAAAAGGGAAATAATGGGAAAATGCAGTACAAACTGATAAGGAACAGATCTATTATTGGTTGAAAAAAGGATAGAAAGTGGCGGCTGGTGGACAAGTCAACAGAGCAGGTCCACGATTAGATTTGCTGCCATCACATAGTAAAAGGTCTCTAGGATTAGATTTGCTGCCCTCACATAGTAAAAGGTCTCAGGATTAGATTTGCTGCCCTCACATAGTAAAAGTTCTCAGGATTAGATTTGCTGCCCTCACATAGTAAAAGGTCTCCAGGATTAGATTTGCTGCCCTCACATAGTAAAAGGTCTCCAGGATTAGATTTGCTGCCCTCACATAGTAAAAGTTCTCCAGTATTATATTTGCTGCCCTCACATAGTACGAGGTCTCCAGGATTAGGTTTGTTTCCCTCACATAGCGTGAACAAGCTCGGCATCACCACTTTATGCCTCCTTGTAGGTATATTGTGCTGATGCGTCCACTTTCGCATGTCCTTATACCAACCTTTTGTTGTTGTTAATGTAAGGGCGCATGTAAAATGAAGCGATCACACTGTTACCTTAGGGACATGTCTAACCAGTGTTATTGTTAATCTAATGCCTCCAGTGATAAGATGCAATTAAACTGTGTTACAAATGGCACTCCTGATGTTTTCCCCAGTATGATAAGTAAGTTGCTCCTTTACGCTGCTGAGTGTCCTGGTGTCCCCACGTTCCCATGCCCTTAAACCAACTCTTTAGCTATTGTTGATATACTGTGTCTGGTAAACAAGCAATGCCACCATTAAAGTAATCCCATATTTGAGGAATCTCATTGTTGATCGTAAAGCTTCTGGTAACATGAAGCATTGCTGACGTTTTAAAATTTCTACTGTCCTTGCGTGATTGCCATGAACATAATTAAGATGCTTCTTTTCATTTTGGATATGTTTCGTATATTCTTATTGACCAGCAACTGTTCACTTTCTATCATTTTGTGCAGATAGGGATATCCATCTCACCTTGTTGCTATTGTGACCTTTTGGTGAACTGCACAAAACACTTTTTTTTGGAATGAGTGTCTTGTGTAGTTCAACTAAAATGTCACGTGGGCAACATCTCTCAATTTTGGTGGAACTGCACAAAATGGTGATTGGAGTTTCCAAAATCTCCGTCAAGTTCTGCTTGGTAATCTCGTGCAACATTTTATTAGCCTTTGCAAGATGGAGCCAATCCTTGTCACCACAATGGCACTTTATTTTAGTGGAACTACACAAAAGTATAAGAAAAATATAGTTGCACCTTACATGAGCCGGACAGCCAACCTTAATGTTCCTCAATTTTAGTGCAACTACTAAAGAAGAACCTGCCAGCTCACAAGAGCAAGTACTTCTTGCTAGCTGAATGATGCAATCTTTGCTTCATTTCAGGTGAAGTGCAGAAAAAGGCGCATGAATTGAATCATGGAACTCCATGCAGACCTCATCCAAGTAGAGCTGGAGGTTGAGTTCAAGGAGGCCGCTATTAAAGCGAAATCATGCTCTCCTGTCTCCTTGTTTGTGTTGTGCAAACATTTGTGCAAACAGGAATACTCAACTCTGAGATGTTGTGACGGTCAAGAGCATTCGCCAAGTTCTTGATTATATGACATGGCTACCCAAGATGGATTTAATCCCGATATTCACTTTATCAAAAGCGCTCTAATGGGTTGGTTCTGAATCTTGCAAGCTGGGAATCGGTGAGATGTGTAGGCATCTTTGTTGTACTTATTATTTGAATCTTATTTGTTGGTTACGAATCTTGCAAGCTGGGAATCAATGAGATGTGTAGGCATCTTTCTTGTACTTACTATTTGGATCTTATTTGTTGGTTACGAATCTTGCAAGCTGGGAATCAATGAGATGTGTAGGCATCTTTGTTGTACTTATTATTTGGATCTTATTTGTTGGTTACGAATCTTGCAAGCTGGGAAACATGGCATGATGATGCAGAGGACAACAACCATAACAAACAGTTCAAACTTGGTAGTATTATCTTTGTGAAAGTCGACAAATGTGATGATGGTATGCGTCACGAGAATAATAATTCTAATTGTTGTGCATGTTGATCATGTGGCACTGATAGAACGAGCGAATGCACTGCTTGTTTTAAGTATAAATTTCTATTAAAGCTAATTAAATTTAAGTAAAGTGACCACTAACTCCTGTTATTATAGTACCAATACAGACCCACTCGTGAACCGATGTGTGGACGGAGTAGGTTTCTTAATGGAGGCGTTTGAATGCGTCGAGGGTGCATCTTCTGCCGGGCGTGCAGCGGACGAGGGAGGGGTAGTAACTGTTGTCGCCTGTACACACTCAGCTTACTGTTGAATCCAGTTCCCCAACAGCTGAAAAACGAACTGCTGCCACCGTCTACACACTCGTTCACTCGAAGAGACTCCAATGGAAATCCAAGGGGTGAGCCTGCTGGATATGGACTTCAGCAAGGAGTTCCCCTTTGAGTTCGCCGTTTAGTCCTATGGCTGCACCAAGTTGAATGTGATGTACAGCAACGATACAGACTCGATGAAGCTCTGCCTCGCCTCAGTCCTATGGCTGCACCAGGTTCTGGAGCATTCGCCCGTTTCATCGGCAGCGCCGACTGCACCTTCGCTATTGTGGAGAGAAGGAAGAATGCGACGATTCGGCCATCTGGTGCAAAAATCTTGTCGACATCCAGAAGCAATACAAGATCATCAGCAACGGGCAGGAGAAGGACTCCGTGGTTGACCTCGCTGAGACCATCATCAACCCCTGAAACGCCAACATGAAAGAAGACGAACTGAACACGTGGGAGGTACCTCTGAATCTAGCCTACATAACCTACGTGTCCAAGGACGCATACGCATGCTACGACATGTACAAGCAGATCTTGGACATGAGGGCGTGTCTGCTTCCAGTAACCGACGAGTACACGGACATCCGCAGCATCATGATCAAGCGTGCCAGGAAGGTCTAGATGTTGTACTTTATCTGTTTATAAGCACCTTTATCATCTGAGTGTTTCATGCATTAGCCTATGTGTCGTAATTATCTGTTTTGTCTGAAATATTTCTTTTAAGAACCCAATAACCTGATTGCTTTTTTTAGTGTCTATTTGCTTATGTATGTAAACTAGTTCACTTGTCCGTAAAAAAACTAGTTCACTTTCGGCTGCCGTGCTTTGAATCTCCTTCCTCCCAACATATTCCTCTCCTCGGTGGACCTAGCAGGTCTCTGAATTTTCTCCACTTTCTTTTTCGATGTAAAGTGAGTTTTCTCCCGATACTTTCCCTAGAACCAACTCAAGCTGTCCCACGTCTAGCCTAAAAATAATAATACCCCACGTACTATTAACTCATCAAATTAAAATGATATTTTATTTACGTAAGTTGAAAGTTCTTACAAAATAATAATAATAATTGTTTATATATAACTTTCCAAGTTAACTCCTAGTGATTGCGTACATAAGCTTGCAAAGATTTTTCTTGGCGTGCAATCATGTGTTTATCATTTTATAACATTTCTCCGTCTAGCCCAACATGATATTTTCACCCAGCCCAGCAAGTCTACGGATTTCGAGAAAAATTCAAATGGGATTTGAGCGGGCTGCATAGATGCTACATCATTGTTTCACCCAGCCCACCAAATGGACTAAAAACAAATGGGTGGTGGCATGTGGGCGATGGGTGAAGCCTAAGAAGGCGTTGGATTTACATCCAACGGCCGGCATTCTTCTTCAATCTCTCATCTTCTTCCCCAGCGGTGCGGAACCGCTTTGCTCCAACCGGCGTCCAGCGGCGTTGTTTTGCGCTCCTCAGCGAAACGCTACCCCGCCGACGGCCAGGCCATCCCTCCACTCCGCACCTCCTGTTATTCTATGCCGAGTGTAGGTCCACCCCACACCCAAACAAGTCAAGTTTCCCACTCCTCTCTATCTGCGACTCCACTGCCGCGTCTTCCCCATTTCTGGGTCGTTCCAGTCTGGGGCCTCGCCGTCGTCCACCGCCTCGGTGCGCTCGGCGCTGCGTGGTCAACATACGAGAGTCATCGGAAGAGGACTGTACGTGGAGAGCCTGACGGCTGGGACCCACGAGGTCCATGGTCGCACGCAAGGAAAGTTCCTCCTTATTACGCACCATACGTGGGAAGGGCTTTTGTATTTCATGAAAAAACGTTCCCCTCCCTGACAGGTCGGACCCACCAGCTATATCTTCGCATGCAAGGAAGTGCCTCCTTATTACGCACCAAAAAATGAATACCCCTGCTAGCTGGGACCCACCATAGTGGGTGGCTGACTTGTGGGTCTACTAAGTTGACGAGGACGGAGGGCTTTGTCAACTTAGTCAATATGAACGATTCTAGCTCCAATGAACGTACGATGTCCATTCAACGGCCATAGTGCTTCTTCAACCTCTGGTCTTCTTGCTCCAGCCGCCCAAAGCAGCGCCGGTCGTGCTGCGTCCTCCTGCCTCTCGTGGCCGGCTGTGATGTCGCGGAGGCCTCACCGCCCCCTACTACTCCCACTGTTGTCCCAGGGTATCCCTCTACTCACCCACACCCCCTGTTATTCTGCGGCGACGGCAGCCTCCTCACGCCGCAGCCGAACCAGTGAACCCTCGTACGCCTCTCCGCGTGGGCATCCACTGCCGCGTCTTCCTCGGCTCCGCGTCGTCCCCTTCCTAGGCCTCGCCGTCGTCCACCGCCTTGGTGCTCTCGGCGTGGCGTGGTCAATGTGGTCAACGACCGACTTCCATCTGAAGAGTACTGTACGTGGAGAGGCTGACAGCTGGGTCCACGGCCACAACCGAGTTTTTTTGTGATTTGCTAAGTAAGTCGCTTTGTCAGGCCGGTTGGGCTGCAAATCTTTCAAGATGAGGAGAGCTTCATTCGGCTGGCCGAGAAACTGGCCTATCAGTAATGAGAAATGGGCTGTACATTTTTAAAACACATCAAACCGGCAATTAGTTTCAAATATCTTTTTTTTAATTTCGAGATTTTAAATTACATTAATTTTTATGCGTGGAGAATTTGTTGGATATTGATATACATTTATTTTTAAAATCAGTTTGAATGTGAGTCGAAATTTCGGGATTAAAAACAGTTCGGACCGCACCAAAATATGCAAAATTTCGTATAATTTTTTAACCGTGGCCACAATATGGGCTGTAATGCTAACAAAAAGAATATGGGCTCCAAAAAAAAACCTTAAGAATTAACAAATGGGCTGTAAATTATTAAAAATAATGGCAGATGGGCTGTATGCTATTTTCCACAGATTTGAGTCTTTCCTAAAGAAAAGGTTGACGCACAAGCAGTGACTGTTGGATGTCCATCCAACGGCCGTCGTGCTTCTTCAATCTCTGCTCTTCCTGCTCCAGCCGCTCAAACAAGCGCCGGCGGGACTGCCTGCTCCCTCCTCCAGCGGCCGGTGTGCTGCCGCAAGCAGCCTCACCGCCCCACCGTACTCCCATCACTGGCCTAGCCATCCCTCTACTCACCCACACCTGCTGTTATTCTCCGGCGATGGCAGACGAACTAGTAAATCCTCGTGCAGTCGTACTCCCCTCCGCGTGGGAAACAACTACCGAGTCTTCCCTGCCTCCGTGTCGTTCCCTTCCTAGGCCTCACCGTCGTCCACCGCCCTGGTGCTCTCGGCACGGCATGGTCAACGTGGTCAACGACCGACATGCATCTGAAGTGGACTGTACGTGGAGAGGCCGACAGATGGGTCCACGGCCGCACGCAAGGAAATGCCTCCTTATTACATGCAAAATAATGATTCCTCCACCTAACATCAGGGACCCATCTAGAGGGCCTCTGTATTTCGCGAAAAACATTACCGCCGCAGACAGCTCGGACCCACCAGCTATATCTTCGCACGCAAGGAAGTGCCTCCTTATTACGCACAAAAAAATGAATACTCCCCCTGTTAGCTGGGACCCAGTATAGTGGCAGGCTGACTTGTGGGCCTACTAAGTGGACAGGGACGGAGGGCTTTGTGAACTTAGTCAATATGCACGATTCTAGCTCTAGTGACCGTACGATGTCCATCCAACGGCCGTGTGCTTCTTCAACCTCTGGTATTCTTGCGCCAGCCGCCCAAACCAGCGCCGGTCGTGCCTCGTGCTCCTGCCTCCCGTGGCTGGCTGTGATGCGGCGGAGGCTTCACCGCCCCGTACTACTCCCACCGCTGGCCAGGACATCCCTCTACTAACCCACACCCTCTGTTATTCTGCGATGACGGTAGCCTCACACCGCAGCGAACCAGTGAACCCTCGTAATCCTCTACGCATGGGCATCCACTGCCGCGTCTTCCCCGGCTCCGCGTTGTCCCCTTCCTAGGCCTCGCCGTCGTCCACCGCCCTGGTGCTCTCGGCGTGGCGTGGTCAACGTGGTCAAGGAACGGCTTCCATCGGACATGGACTGTACGTGGAGAGGCTGATAGCTGGGTCCACGGCCGCAGCAAGGGAGTGCCTCCTCATTACGCGCAAAATAATTATTCCTCCACCTGACAGTGGGGACCCACCGGACGGGCCACCGTATTTCGCAAAAAAAATGTTTCCCCCTGACTGCTGGGACCCACTAGCTACATCTTCGCAAACAAGGAAGTGCGTCCGGGCAGAAAAAAACAATTCGCCCCCTGATTGCTAGGACCCACCAGCTACATCTTCGCAGGCAAGGAAGTGCCTCACAGTCGGGACCCACCTGGTCGAAGCGCACGTAGCGTTGTAATTCTGGTCGCGAACATGTATGTACATACTGGTCGTTGTAGAGGCGCGCACGTGTCGTAGTAGAGGCGCGCACGTAGCATGTACACGTACGTACATCGGCGAGGGTGCAAGAAAGAAAATAGGGCCATGTACGTACATACGGGCAGGGTCTCGAACGCCTACTCGTGCATACGTACGGCCAGGGCTCGTGTACATGGCTGGGTCAGAACGGAGAAACATCGTCGTCGTCGTGTTCATGGGGAGGCAACGGAATGCGTCGTGTTCATCGGGAGGCAACGGAATGTGTCGTGTTCATCGGGAGGCAACGAAATGCGTGGGAGCCATCCGGCTTGGACGGAACAGGCAATAGAAACGAGGCCTGTCGTACCGCACAACAGAGGAAACAGACCTCCTACATTTGGAACGGGGTCCTGTTGATCGGGAGGGGTGTGGTGTACCGCAAAACGGAGGAAACGGACCTGCTACAGTCGAAATGGGGGGTCCTGTTGATCGGGAGGGGTGTGGCGTACCGCAAAACGGATGAAACGGACCTCCTACGGTCGAAACGGGGGACCTGTTGATCGGGAGGGGTGTGGCGTACCACAAAACGGACGAAACGGATCTCCTACGGTCGAAGCAGGGGTCCTGTTCGCCGGGAGGGTGTAGCGCATCGCAAAAGCAGGACTCCACGGGATCTGTTCATCTCGCCGTCGACCTCCTCCGGCCTCCACGAGGCTACCGTCGACCTCCTCCAGCCTCCACGGGCTCCTGTTCATCCAGCCTCCACGCGAGCTACTCCACCGCTCTTGTTCAACCACCCCTCCACCGTCTCTGTTCATCAAGCCCTCCACACCACGGGGTCCTATTCATCCGGAGGCAACGCGCCACGCTCCATTCATCAACCCCCTCCCCATAGCGCTCCTTTGTTCATCAATCGATCGGCTTGATTAGCGAAGTAGCGAAGAATCGCTTGATCGGGTTGATTAACAGCCATCGATCGATCGCTCGGGTTCGAGAACGCATAGCCTGCGGTGCAATCGCTCGGGTTGATTAGAGCCCAACGCCTCGCTTCGAGTTGATTAGAGCTAACGCCTCGCACACCAGCGTGCGTGTCTGAGAAACACGCATCGCTTCGACCCCGACCGCCCACCGTAACCGGAACTCCCGAAATTTTCCTCGCCCTTGCTTCTACCATGGTTTTTTCCGTCATGGACGGCCCAAAGAATGTCATGCAGCTGCGTCTCTGGCCCACCCAGGACGAAAAGCCCATTTTCTGTCATCATTTTTTGTCATAGAAGTAGGAGCCCACCACATCTATGATGATACCGTGTTTTTTCACAATTATCGTCATAGAAGTGTCATATGTATGACAGAAAATTTTTTGGTTCGGCCCAAAATGTCACGGATGTGTCTTTTTTTTGTAGTGAAAGGACCTCCTGATAGAACACCCCATCTTCAAATTTGATTGACGTCTCTGGGTCGTCATGATACTCCGGATCACCATCACGACAGTGATTCTCTGGTTGAGGAGGAGGGCAACTAATGGACGCGACCTGATGCCTCCATCCCTGTTCAAGTAGCAATAGGTAAGAATTTGGTGTTATCCGTGGGCTCAAAGTAAAGGATTGTGGCTTACCCAATCCGTCGGATTGTATCCGGTGACGCCTTGTCGAATACCCATGCGAGCTCACTCCGCTTCGTCTCCCTTGAAGAGATCTGCCAATATTTTGGCCAGGGCTGCCTTGTTGTCTGGCCCTTGCCGCTGGTGACGTGTCACGTCGTTAGTGCCGTTATAGCACCAAAAAGGGTGACCCTGCTATTGGAGGGGTTGCACGCATCGGGTAATGGCGATGGCCATAGCTTCGATCATGGTCAGCTTTTTGCTAGTTAGCACCCTGATCTTCGTCGATAATGCACGCACCTCTTCACTGTCTTTTTGGGAAGTGCCTCTAGGCCTCCAGTTGTACTGCATTATAGGCGGGTCATTTGAATATTTGGGTAGCCCTTGCCGTATTGGATCGGTGAGGGGGACGTCTTAATATAAAACCTTTCCGAAGTCCATCCTTCGGGATCTTTCTACGGGTTCCTGATTGGGTACCCTGTCCCAGCTATCCATCACACTTCGGCGCTGCCTACTTAAAAAATATATCCCTCCCGGAGGCGGGGGACAAGACAGAAATACTTCCTCCACAAGTCAAAGTGGGGCTCGCAACTCAGAAATATCTCGCACAAGGCTATGAAGCTGGAAATGTGCAATATGGACCCCGGGGTGAGGTTGTGGAGCTGGATCCCATAGAACTCTAGCAGACCCTATAGAAGGGATGAATAGGAAAACCCAAACCTCTCAGAAGGAAGGCCACGACACATACCCTCTCCTCCTTGCTTGGGGCGGGGGAATTCTTGGCAAGGGCAGGACCATCAATGGAGATGAGACCGGCACAGACCAGGACCAGATCGACCGGAGGAAGGAAGCGATGTGTCTGCAAGTTACTCAGCTGGATATGCGAGACCAAACAACTCTACCAATCGCCTAGGAGCGGGCCGTGAGGGCGCGAGGAAGAACCTGGGATGTTAGGCCATGGCTTTGGGGAATTTTTTCGGTGTCTTTCATGGTGAAGAGGAAGCTAACTGTTCTCAACACTTTGGATCTATAGATAGGCATCCTGTCGTTAAGCCGAAAGGAGGGGTGCGTGGAAGGACGGCATTGGGACACACGCCCTCTGGAAAGGTGTGTGAAGCCTTTGCCCCGAGGAACGTCATTAAAACTCTGATGGTCCCACCTCAGCCTCAAGATATCTCCGAATCTTAGAATCTTGAGACTGACCGGGCCCAAGTATATTAGAGCAGGTTCCGGATAATGTTCAGCGACATTAACACGGCTTCAAGCGGAATAAAGGAACTCATATCGCAAGACGATGAAGTGACGATTCCAGAAGATGATCCTGGGCGTAGGAGGGATGTTCAGGGGATATTGAGGGAGTCATGGACTAAGGGGTCCTCGGGGCGACGACCCATCGTACATGGGCCGAACCGGTAGAGCCGTTCTATGACAGGAGATCTATGAAGCTGTGGTGTGCCCTCCAAGTCTAGAAGGCGGAGATCTCTTTGATTCCTTATTGTAATCTATCCTCGATAACCCTAGCCCTATCGGTGTCTATATAAACCGAGGGTTGTAGTCATTAGGGTTAGAGCTACATTCATCACCGCATAGCCTTAGGGTTTAGCTCATACAGATCTCGAGGTAGATCAACTCTGTAAACCACATCATACATCCAATATAATCAAGCAGGACGTAGGGTTTTACCTCTACGAGAGGGCCCGAACCTGGGTAAATATTGTGTTCGTCGTCCCTTGTTACCCATCGATCCTAGCTCCACAGCTCGGGACACCCTACCCCGAGGTCTGCCGGTTTTGACTCTGACACCTAGTCTCTTGCCACTCCTTATTCCTTCATCCATCGTGATCTCACCCAAAACATGAAAAGTTCAATCACCAAAAACTTAACAAAACTTAACAAAGTTACTCTAACTTCACCACGGCTTATATCACCAATACAACCATAGATTCATCAAAACACGCAAAACAATGTATCAAAAATAGAATATGTCAAAAACGGAACAGTTTGTAGCAATATGAACATTGACCATACTTCAGTAACTCCATTGGAAAATTAGGACAAAATAAACAATTTGCATAGCAGTACTTTTTAAAAAATTCAAAAATTTTGTCATTCTAGTAGAAAATGTAAATTCACACACCACAACCAAGGTTTCTATTTTTACACTGCACATACCAAAGAAGCAATCTAATCATCCTAACAGCAAAATTTGGCACATTATTTTTATAATACAATGGATTTGTACAAGGGGATAATTATTTTTGTTGAAAAGTTTCTGTAATTCAAGATTTGCAAAGTTTCCATGGGCATGAACAAAGTTCAAGGAGCTCCCCCACTTCAACGGCGCTCGTCCTTCTTATTTTCACTTTTCTTTTTGAAAAGTTTTACGTTCCCCTATAAATTTTCTTAAACTTTTTAAAAGCAAACAATAGAATAAAATGACTCTCTAAAACTTCCGGGTTGCCTCCCTGGCAGCGCTTTCTTTAAAGCCATTAAGCTAGGCATATAGTGCTCAAGTAATGGATCCACCCGGATCCCAAGGTATACCAAATACAATTTTAATTAACAATGATTTGTAATATAGTATTGATCACAAAGCAAGATATATCATGCAACAACAAAGTCTAACTCTCTTCCTATAAATCGACATGTCATAAAAGAACAATTCATGCACACAAAGTAAAGGTCGATACATAGCATAAATAGTTTGTTGCAATTTTATTGTGTTGGAAACATAGAGAGGTGGAGATGTCGTTCCTCTCTCATAATAATTGCAAGTAGGAGCATCAAGCACATGCATATTATATTCATCAAAAGCATCATGTGTAGTGGTAAAACACAACCCATCAATATAATCCTTAATAAGCGCAAACTTCTCTGATATAGTATACTTGAGAGAATTCAAAAAGATTAGGACTATCATGTGTTGATGCAAATAGCAACAATCTCATTCTTAACATAAGGAATTATAGCAAGTTCATCTCCATAAGCAGAATTCAAATTGGCATCTTGGCCACAAGCATAGCAAGCATCAATTCCTCAAAAAGGGATATTTCAAACGAATTAACAGGATCATAGAAGTCATCATAGTATTCATCCTTCGATAAGAATGGAGGGAAATTAAAAAATGTATGTGTTGAAGAGTTACTCTCATTATAAGGTGGGCATGGGTTGATAATCCTCTCTTCCTCCTTTTGTTCTTCGCTCTGGTCGTCAGCTTTTTTATCCAATGAGCTCATAGTGTCATCAAATTCTTCTTCCATAGTTTCCTGCAAAATATTAGTCTCTTTTTGGACAGCGGAGACTTTCTCATTTAACTCATTGATATTGGAATTATATTCATAATTCTCGTAGTAATATTTAAGTATAGCATAATTTTCAGGTCTATGAACATCATCATCATAATTTTCACACTTTTCAAACAAAGATTCAATTTCATAAGCACCCTTAAAAGCAACAAATTCTACTATTCGTTCCACATCATAGTAATCATATATACCATTAGCATAAGAAGCCAAGGTTTCATTATCATTAAATTTACATGAAAAGGGAAGGTGTGGAGCCTTCATTCTAGAGCAACAAGTATAGTCATATCTGAAGCATAAATTCCAAGAATACAATGCAACATTTCAATTTGATCCCATAACAGTTTCCCTTTTTGAGTCAAGCGATAACCCCTAAAGTATTCACGTTGATCCAACGTGTCTCCCATTATCAAGTTGAATGGGTTTTCTCTTAGGATTATCAAAGTAGTGTTTAATATTTTCCACATAACGAGCATCGAGGGTTTTAGGAGGTTCCCCATCTCCATGAGTAGCTAGTACAACTTTTTTTTGGTATTTCATGTTCCATATCCATAACTAAAGACATAAAACAACTTAGAACAGAAAATAAAAATAACTAAGAGATAAAGCAAACAAGCATAAACGAGAATGTTCACCCCGCGCTCTTGCTCGCCGGCAACAGCGCCAGAAAAAGGTCTTGATAACCCACAAGTATAGGGGATCAATTGTAGCCTTTCTCGATAAGTAAGAGTGTCGAACCCAACGAGGAGCCAAAGGTAGAATTTATATTCCCTTCAAGTTCTATCGACCACCAATACAACTCTACACACGCTTAATGTTCGCTTTACCTAGAACAAATATGAAACTATAAGTATGTTGTAGGTGTGATAGGATATGTTTGCAAGATAATAATGAACACACAAATAAAAGCTAGTGGTTGTTTACATCAAGAAACAATTAAGTTAGTTTTAGTAGAGAGCTTCTTGTAACAAGAAAGTTATTTGTACCTAGGCAATCGATAACTAGACCGGTAATCATTATTTCTACTTTGTATGAGGGAGAGGCATGAGCTAACATACTTTCTCTACTTGGATCATATGCACTTATGATTGGAACTCTAGCAAGCATCCGCAACTACCAATGTTCATTAATGTAAAACCTAACCATAGCATTAAGTATCAAGTCCTCTTTACTCCCATACGCAAAAATCCACTTACTCGGGTATGTGCTTTTGTCACTCACGCCACCAACCATATGCGAATCATGAAAATATTGCAACAACCTACAACTGGGATCCCTCACGCTTGTGCGGCACGGGGATCACCATAGGGCAACTCAAATCAATCACGAACATCAATCAACCCATAGGACAAAGCATATCTACTCAAACATCATAGGATAACCACATATTATTGGATAATAATATATAGCGTTGATAACCCTGTTTAAGTAGAGATTACAGCGGGTCAAAGAGAGGTTACACCGTTGCATAGAGGGTGAGAGAGTTGGTGATGACGGTGGCGAAATTGTTGGTGTAGATCGTCGTCACGGTGATGGCCCCGACGATATTCCGGCGCCATCGGGAGAGAGGGGGAGAAAGCCCACCTCCTTCTTCTTCTTCCATGACCTCCCCCCTATATGGGACGAGGGTTTCCCCTCTGGTACATGTCCTCCATGGCGGTAGAGGGGCGAGAGCCCCTCCAATATTGGATCTCTCTCTTTGTTCTCTTCTGTTTCTACGTCCGTGTTTCTGGCCTTTCAACGTTTCTTAAATTCCCGGAGATCCGTGACTCGGATTGGGCTGAAATTTTAACAAGGTTTTTATCAGGATATTATGTTTCTTTTGGCCGAAGAAGGGCACCAAACTCCTTACGGGGTGGCCACAAGCCTGCCAGGTGCACCCAGGGTAGGGGCGCACCCCTAGGGCTTGTGGGCCCCTTGGGCATCATCTTGCGTTGATTCTTTTTCCCAAAAAATCCTATATATTGCAAAATAAATCTCTGTAAATTCTTAGTGCGTTTGGACTTTTTTTGGTATGGATATTCCGTGAGAAAAACATGCAACAAATATGAACTGGCACTCGGCACTGGATCAATATGTTAGTCCCAAAAATAATTTAAAAAGTTGCCAAAATATATGAAAGTTTTAGAATATTGGCATGAGACAATAAAAAATTATAGATATGACGGAGACGTATCACTATGTGACTCCTTCATTGGGCTAATTAGTTTTTGTTCTAGTAGTTTATTATTTGCACATTAGCTACTGTTGGTGACCATGTTCTTGAGCTTGCATGTCAAATTTATATGGTTTAAACTTGTTTTGGTGCTTAATATAGCCTCTAGACATTTGTAGGAGTTGTTGCTATCGATTTTGTTGAGTTTTGTTCACTTTTATTTTGAGTCACTAAAAATTTCAGAAATTTTTGGAGACTAAGAAAACCATGAGGAGGTGGTTAAAGGGCTCATCAAGTTGTAATTCTGGTTAAGGGGCTCATGAAGTCGTAATTCAGAGGAAACTCCAAAGGAGAAGCCCAAATACCATCTTCCGCGGCGGTGGATGTTCGACCGTGTCAGTGGCCGAGTGACACATTCTTGGAGGAGGCGGGAATTTATGAGTATTTTTATTATTTGTCGCATAATACTGGCATCATCCCTTTGTCCAAGATAAGTGTGACCAATATCTCCTACTCACTAATACCTTTGTGCAAACCTTCGCTTTTATCCTAAGAAGGAACCACCCATGGTAGAATTTTACTTGTATGATGTGCCTAAGGAAATGACATTATATGAATTTTGCAATGTTTGCAAATTACCTTATGAGGGCAGTCACAGAGATCCACGTCCGAGAGACATGGAGGATTTCCTTTATGAAACTACTATGGGGGGAGAGAGAGGAGTGTCTGAAGCAAGAGTGGCTAGTTTACATTTTCCCGTTTTACATTACTATGCATTATTTGTCGGGAGATGTCTGACTAGTCGTGGGGAGAGTGGAACCCTTAGTGCATCTGACCATGCTATTTTACGCCATGCTTTATATGTTGATAGAACTTTTAGTCTGGGCGTCATAGTTGCTTGTCGATAAGACACAAACCGTTTGAAGGGCAGTTTTGTCGGTGGTGTCTATGTCTCCAGCCTCACTACATATTTTGAGATTCCTATTAGGCATGAGGAGGAGGAGGAGATTCTTCTACCCACGAAATATTTAGATTATTCCAGCATGGTAGCGCATCACTTTATTGACAATGATAAGCAGAGGCGGCTTTGTTATAACTTAGTATTTAGCTAGGGGACTCGCGAGATTATTACTTTCCCTCCACCTTCTTTGTTCGATCTTTATTCAAGCAGGTACACTATTATGCCCGATGACATTTATATGTACTGGATCTTAACTCAACCCCCAGTGCTTGAGCCAGCACCAGCACCTGAGCCATACCAAGAGGCTATTTATCATTGGGAGCCAAAGGAGCTCGTCAACCAGTCGAACCCTCAGGACCCTCCGCAGTATCTAGGAGAGGGTTACTTTGACCCATGGCCGTAGACCAACTTAGGCCAAAATCCTAAGCTTGGGGTAGTACGTATCTCTCATCGACATTACATTGATGTTCACACATTCATTCCAGTGGTCGGTGAAAATGTTGAGTGGCTCCCATATGCATTATTGTTTATCTAACAAAGAGCCCATATTACATTGTCTTCTCCTTTGAATAAAGTTTGCAGATTCCAGCTTAGTCCACAACACGTGCACTCTTATTATTATTCACATCATTCGGCCGTGCAAGTGAAGGGCAACAATGACGAAATTTTCTGAAATGATTGAGGTGGAGAAAAGCTGGTATGAACTCTACCTATCTTGGTTTTGTAAATATGTTTAGCTCATGTTTTTTATTCAACCTATTATGAATGAAACATGTTTGCAATGACAATTAGATATCATAGTCACGCACGCCATGCTTAATTAGCTAGGAGTGGATAATGGTTTATCTTGTGGACCAACATGCATTTAAAATGGTTATGCTATAGTATGATAGGATGGTATCCTCTTATAAATGATTCAAGTGGCTTGGCTTAGCACATGTTCACGCATGTAGTTGAATCAAAACCAATATAGCCTCCACGATATTTATGTCCATGGTGTTTTATAGCCTACTCATCCTTGCATTCAATGTTAATTAATTTCTAAGCACATTTATGACCGTTGTCGCTCTCTAGTTGGTCACTTCTCAATCTATTTGCTAGCATTCACTTGTACTAAGCGGGAAAACTGCTTGTGCGTCCACATCCTTAACCCCAAAGTTATTCCATATGAGGCCACCATACCTACCTATATGTGGTATTACCTGCTGTTCCAAGTAAATTTGTATGTGCCAAACTCTGAATCTTCAAATCATAATCTGTTTTGTATGCCCAAATCGGTCATGTAGCGACAGGGGGCTGTCGGTATCTCCCATGCTAGGTGGGTTGTTCTCATGATGAGTGTTTATTCGCTTGTCATTCATGAGAAAGTTGTTGGTAATTGGTATGCACAGTCCTATGATCAAAATCAAAATCAAAATATAACAATAAAGCAAAACTCCCCCGGATTATTGCTGGAATGGAGGGCACCTGAGGATTCAGCTAGCCATGGCTTGTGTTTGTTTGTGGAGAGGGAGTAAAACTTTACAACTCTGTTTGGGAGCCGCTTATAATGTGTCTAGCATGGAAGATAGTGAGATCTCTTGGTCACTATGTTGACAATGAAAGCATATCTCTCAAAGTTATATTTATCTCTATTTTAAAAGCTTCGAGCTCTGGCACCTCTGCAAATCCCTCCTTCCGTCTACGAAGGGCCTATCCATTTACTTTTATTGTTGAGTCACCATCTTCTCATTAAAGCACCAGTTTGAGAGAAGCATTGTCATTTTTATGCTTTCTTTTTAGTTGATGTTGAGTATGAGTGTGATTGGATCTTCTTTGCCATGAATTACAATGTCTAGTCAGTGCTTGATCTTCAGAGGTGCTCTGCCTTTATGTGTTGCAATCTCAGAAAGAGCTAGCGAGATACCATTTTTTCATATTGTATCATGATTGTTTTGAAAAAGTGTTGTCATCCGAGACATGTTATTATCGCTCGCTAGTTGATTATGTCATTGACATGAGTAAATGTGAGACCTAAATGTTATTGTGAATATGGTTAGTTTATAATCTTTGTTGAAAACCTGAACAAGGTTAGTCATATTTATAACAACAAGATAAAATGGAGTTTGTAAAAGTTTTTATTTGTACCTTTCAGTTTGTCAACTGAATTTCTCGAGGAAAAGCAATGTGTTAAGCTTGGGGGAGTTGATATGTCTCCATCTTATCTAGAAAATACTGGCGGAAAAGATACCAGAGGAGGGCCACCCAGGAGGCACAAGCTTTGGGGGCGCGCCTACCCCCCAGAGCGCTCCTCCCAAGATTGTGGGCCCCTTGGAGCTCCGACAATCCTAACTCCAACTCCATATATACCTATTCACGGAGAAAAAAAATCAAAAAGAAGGTTTAATTGCGTTTTAAGATACAGAGCCGCCACCTCTTGTTTTTCATCGGGAGGGCTTATCTAGAGTCCGTTTGGGACTCTGAAGGGTGGAATCCACCGCCGTCGTCATCATTAACCTTCCTCCATCACGAACTTCATGATGCTCAATGCCAGAAGTGAGTAATTACTTTGTAGACTTGCTGGACGGTGATGGGTTTGATGAGATTTATCATGTAATCGAGTTAGTTTTGC
The DNA here is from genome assembly GCA_021605205.1 of Aegilops longissima. Classification (NCBI taxonomy): domain Eukaryota; kingdom Viridiplantae; phylum Streptophyta; class Magnoliopsida; order Poales; family Poaceae; genus Aegilops; species Aegilops longissima. The sequence goes on from CM038679.1 coordinate 224,753,568, forward strand.
TAGGGCTTGATCCCTAGTATCCAGTATGTCTGAGATTGATGTTGCTATGGCTTTGCTCTGCTTAATGCTTTTCACTAGGGCCCGAGTTCCATGATTTCAAATCTGAACCTATTATGTGTTAATGAATATATTTGTGTTCTTGATCCTATCTTGCAAGTTGTAGACACCTATTACGAGTTATGATCCGCATACCCCAAGATGACAACAATTGGGATTTTTTGTGGTGATTACCGTAGTTTCAGGAGTTCATCTACTCACTAAGTGCTAATGCTTTGTTCCAGTTCTCTATTAAAAGGAGGCCTTAATATCCCTTAGTTTCCTTGTGGACCCCGCTGCCACGGGAGGGTAGGACAAAAGATGTCATGCAAGTTCTTTTCCATAAGCACGTACGACTATATATGGAATACATGCCTACATTACTTCGATGAATTGGAGTTAGTTCTGTGTCGTCCTAGGTTATAACTGCTACATGATGGATATTATCCAACACAATTATCCATCACTGATCCAATGCCTATGAGCTTTTCACATATTGATCTTTTCTAAGTTACTTTCACCTTTGCTACTGTTACAATCACAAAAAACTACTACTGTTCCTATTGCCACTATTACCGTTACTATCATACTACTTTTCTACTCAATACTTTGTTGCAGATATTAACTCTTTCAGGTGTAGTTGAATTGACAACTCAACTGCTAATACTTGCGAATATTCTTTGGCTCCACTTGTGCCGAAATAATAAATTTGGGTTGAATACTCTACCCTCGGAAACTGTTGCGATCTATACTTGTGAGTTATCATGCCTCCATTGGCACATCCCATCAATACTCTACTTCGGCCTGGTGCAGAAGCTGTGTGATGTTGCTTCCTGCATTGGCGCTGTTAAGCGCTCCGTGTGCATCGAGGGAGCTTGGATGGCCTTCACGAAGACCATGGTGCATTGGCCCAAGATCAAGCCGGTCGAGATGGCCACCGGAACCCTGCCCTCTGGAAAGGAGCACAGGCACCCCGAGCAGTATTTCCCCATCGTGATCGATGGTGCTCGGGCAGTAGAGGCCCAGTGTTCTAAATATGTAATTCTTCAGTGATCGCACTATCATGTATTAAATGATGGTTGAGCCTTTTGTTTAATAATGCGGTTGCTCTTTATGGTTTATCATATGTTGTCTGTTTTTATTTTATTTTTGACTCCCGTGCTGCAGTTTTAATTTGAAAGTTACCAGTCGTCGGCTTCAGCAACAATGTAGATGCTACAAGGGATGTTTCAACCTATGCACTATAACCCATAGCTGATGTTTCGGTGGCCGAAGGTGGTAGTGTGAGGGAAACCTGGAAATCAGACTATATGGCTTTAGTGCTTTCACTTAGCCATAGGAGCTTGAGTGCGGGGGCTAGTGACTAACCCCCAGTGTTTTTGTCATATTCGGACGGGCCAAGGTATATACCTTTATCACATGGTTTTCCTGAAGAAAAACCCTTCGTATAACACGGTGTAATCTCCAACGATATTTTGTTTAACACTTGTCATCGGATTGCCGACCAGTTCTCGCCTATTATGACAGTCAATTTTCAGCTTTCTCCAGTCAGGTACTTAACCAGGTGAGTTGGAAGTACAATCGCAGTGGTTCTCCCTTTACCCTCCCAGCCGAACATGCGGAATGTAAGAGGGTAAACACAGGAGTCGGGCAACCGAACTATTGACCCAAGACATAATTCAGAACTGATTCATATAATGCAATATCCGAGACACCGAACACATAGGAGAATAGATAGTGCTGGACTGATGCTTGGGGCGAGTGTTATAATTGAGATCCCGGTTTATTAGCTGATTGCATCTAAAGAAAATGTGTATAGAACCTGTTTGCTTAAGCGTCAAAGAGCGAGAAAGGTTATGCGACATAAATGACTGCAAGAGGACCGTAAGGAGTGGTCTTTATTATAATGAACTGATGTCATCTAGCCATACAATTCAAACTGCTGAAGCAACTGTTATAGGTACTTTGTAGAAAAGATAAATTTTATAGATGAAAGGTTTACACAGGTCCTTGATGCGTGGGTTGATGCCCCTACTATGCCCTGCTGCACGTCTGCGCCTTCGCTTCCTTGGGGAGGAAGACATCCTTTGGAGGGGATAATAATCGGCCGACGAGCCCTTTGAGTGAGGTTCTTGAGAAGTCACTGCACTGTATTGGCTTGATGCCGAATAGGTCGTTGATGGTACCTATGTCTGTCCGAAGACGTGTTTATCCATAGCTCAGTTGACCCGAACACTTGGCTCATGCATGGTTGGCCCCCACAGCCGCCCATGGTATTTTAAGCGCGAAATTGTGTATGCAAGGTATGTACTTTGCGACTAGAGTGGGCGTGTTGTGCGGTGCATGTCCCTATTTGCGTTGAGCGTGGGCAGGCTCCTCGAACTAAGACAGTGCTGGGGGCCATTTGCTTGCCTCCCATGCCTTGACGGGAGGCTGGTACTTTGGCCCCTCGATGCTGGTTTGCACTTCGGCTGCCAGAGTCGTTGTATGCTCCTTAGTCCGTAGTGAGCATTCTGTGTTGCTGTTGACTGTGATGACGCCCTTGGTTCCAGGCATCTTTAACTTCAGGTATACATAATAGGGGACGGCATTGAAACAAGGAAACACCGTCTGGCCGAGGAATGCATGATAGCCGCTGCGGAAAGTGACAATGTCAAAGATCAAGTCTTCGTTGTGGAACTTGTCCGGCGAGCCGAACACTACTTCCAAGGTCAGAGTGCCTGAGAAGTGGGCTTCAATTCCTGGGATTACTCATTTAAAGGTGGTGTTACTGGGTTTGATCCTTAAAGAATGATACCCATTTTCCTCATTGTATCTAAATAAATCAGAATGAGGCTGCTGCCTCCGTCCTTGAGGACTGCTACTTCTTGAGCATGCGTTGATTTTCCCCTTGAAGAGGAAAGGGTGACGCAGCAAAGTAGAGATAAGTATTTCCCTCAGTTAAGAACCAATGTATCAATCCAGTAGGAGGCACAAGGAAGTCTCCAATCTATGCACCTACATAAACTAAGAAACACTTGCACTCAATGCGAAAAGGGGTTGTCAATCCCTTCAGGGTCTCGAACAAGAGTGAGATCTAACAGAGATAGGTATAAAATATAAATAAAAAGGCAAACTAAACTAAATTTAAATAAAGTGCAGCAAGATATTTTTGGGTTTTTTGGTTTATAGATCTGAAAATATATGATGGAAAATAGACCCGGGGTCCATAGGTTTCAATAGAGGCTTCTCTCTTGAAAGAAAACATATGGTGGGTAAACAAATTACTGTCGAGCAATTGATAGAAAAGCACAAAGTTATGATGATATCCAAGGCAATGATCATGAATATAGGCATCACGTCCGTGTCAAGTAGACCAACTCCTACCTGCATCTACTACTATTACTCCACACATCGACCGCTATCCGACATGCATCTAGAGTATTAAGTTCATAAGAACGGAGTAACGCGTTAAGTAAGATGACATGATGTAGAGGGATAAACTCAAGCAATATGATGAAAACCCCATCCATTTACCCTTGATGGCAACAATACAATACGTGCCTCGCTACCCCTACTATGTCACTGGGTGAGGACACCGCAAGATTGAACCCAAAACTAAGCACCTCTCCCATTGCAAGAAGTACCAATCTAGTTGGCCAAACCAAACGATAACTCAAAGAGAAATACACAGATATTTAATCATGCATAAAAGATTTCATAAAAGGCTCAAATAATGTTCATAGATAATCTGATCATAAATCCACAATTCATCGGATCTCAACAGACACACCGCAACAGAATATTACATCGGATAGAACTCCAAGAACATCGAGGAGAACATTACATCGGATAGACACACCGCCATCTAGCTTCTATCTATGGACCCGTAGGTCTGTGGTAAACTACTCACCCTTTATCGGAAGGGCAATAAGGTTGATGTAGATGCCCTCCATGATCGAATCCCCCTCTGGCAGGATGCCGCAAAAGACCCCAATATGGGATCTAACGGGAACAGAGGCTTGCGGCAGCGGAAAAGTATTTTTTTCGACGCTTCTAGTGGTTTGGGAATATTTGGGATTTTATAGTGCAAGAATTAGGGTTGGAGGAGTCCCGAGGGGCCCACAAGCCCTCAGGGCACCGCCCCCTAGGGCGCGCCTGGAAGGCTTGTGGCCTCCTTGGCCATCTTCTGACCCCCTCTCCAAGTTTAGTTGATGTCTTCTGGTCCAAGAAAAATCATCGTAAAGTTTCATTTTGTTTGGACTCTGTTTGATATTCCTTTTGTGCAAAACTCAAAAAAAAGGAAAATAGAAACTGGCACTGGGCTGTAGGTTAATAGGTTAGTCCCAATAATAATATAAAATAGCATATTACTGCATATAAAATATACAAAAAGGATAATATAATAGCATGGAATAATCAAAAATTATATATACGTTGGAGACGTATCAAGGACTCCAGTGAGGTGGCACCAGTTGATGATGGGGTCAAGAACCAGGGCCGTTGTAGGATCGGAAGTATGTCTAGAGGTGGTGGGGTGATTAGACTACTTGACCAAATAAAATCTAACCTTTTCCCAATTTTAGTCATTGGCAGATTTTAGCAATTAGCACAAGTCAAGCAATTAACCTACACATGCAATTCCAAGAGTATAGCAGCGAAAAGTGAAACATTGCATATGAAGAACAAGGGAAGGGTTTGGAGAAGGCAAACGCAATGGAGACACGAAGATTTTTGGCGTGGTTCAGATAGGTGGTGCTATCGTACATCCACATTGACGGAGACTTCAACCAACGAAGGGTAACAGCTGTGCGAGTCCAAGGAGGGCTCCACCCATGAAGGGTCCACGATGAAGCAACCTTATCTATCCCATCATGGCCATCGCCTGCCCACGAATGACTTGCCTCACTCGGGTAGATCTTCACGAAGTAGGCGATCTCCTTGCCCTTACTAACTTCTTGGTTCAACTCCACATCTTGACGGAGGCTCCCAAGAGACACCTAACCAATCCAGAAGACACCACTCTCCAAAAGGTAATAGATGGTGTAGTGATGATGAACTCGTTGCTCTTGTGCTTCAAATGATAGTCTCTGATGTCTACTATGCAACCTTCTTCTTGTAGACTTGTGTTGGGCCTCCAAGCGCGGAGTTTTCTAGGACTATAGCAAATTTCCCTCAAGTGGATGACCTAAAGTTTATCAATCTGTGGGAGGCATAGGATGAAGATGGTCTCTCTCAAACAACCCTACAACTAATTAAAAAAGAGTATCTTGTGTCCCCAACACGCCCAATACAATGGTAAATTGTATATGTGCACTAGTTAGGCGAAGAGATGGTGATACAAGTAGTAGATATAGGTTTTTGTAATCTGAAAATATAAAAACAGCAAGGTTGCAAGTGGTAAAAGTGAGCGAAAATGGTATTGCAATGCTTGAAAACAAGTCCTAGGGTTCATACTTTCACTAGTGCAAGTTCTCTCAACAGTGATAACACAATTAGATCATATAGCAATCCCTCAATGTGCGACAAAATTCACTATAAAGTTCTTATCACGGAGAACATAAGATGAAAATTCTTGTACGGTATGAAACCACCTCAAAGTTATTCTTTCCGATCAATCCATTGGGATATTCCTATAAGTGTGACAAATAGCCCTATAGCTTGTAGTAAAATAACACCATATGATACACATCAATCAACCCTAATGTCACCTAGATACTCCAATGTCACCACAAGTACCCATGGGTAAATTATACGATATGCATCAAACAACTTCAGATTCATAATATTCAATCCAACACAAAGAACCTCAAAGAGTGCCCTAAGATTCCTACTAGAGAAATAAGGACGAAAACGTGCATCAACCCCTATGCATAGATTACCCCAACCTCGGGAATCTACGAGTTGAGTGCTAGAACATACATCAAGTGAATCAATAGAACACCCCATTGTCACCACGGGTATCCCACGCAAGACATACATAAAGTGTTCTCAAATCCATAATAGTATTCAATCTGAGATTAGTGAAATCTCAAAGGTAAAACTCAATTCATCAGAAGAAGATAGAGGGGGAGAAACACCATATAATCCAATTATAGTAACAAAGCTCGCGGTACGTCAAGATCGTGCCAAATCAAGAACACGGGAGAGAGAGAGGGAGAGAGAGAGAGAGAGAGATCAAACACATAGATACTGGTACAGACCCTCAGAACCGAAGGTGAACTACTCCCTCCTCATCCTGGAGACCGCCGGGATGATGAAGATGGCCACCGTTGATGGGTTCGCCCTCTGCCAGGGTGCCGAAATGGGCTCCCGATAGGTTTTTTTGTGACTACAGAGGCTTGTGGCGGCAGAACTCCCGATCTAGATTTCTTTCTGGGGGTTTATGGATTTATAGGAATTTTTGGCGTCGGTTTCACGTCAGGGGTGTCCACGAGGCAGCGGCAAGAAAGGGGGCGCGCCCTAGGGGGGTGGGTGCACCCTCCACCCTTGTCGTCACCTCGTGACTCTTTTGGCTCAGCTCCGGTGCTTCTGGAGTCTATTTTGGTCCATAAAAATAATCATAAATTTTTATCCCATTCCGAGAACTTTTATTTCTGCACAAGAAACGACACCACGGTAGTTCTGCTGAAAACAACGTCAGTCCGGGTTAGTTCTAATCAAATCATACCAAAATCATATATAATTATTGTGAACATGGCATGAATACTTCATAGATTATAGATACATTGGAGACGTATCACGCCCCAATGCAAGCTCAATTCTTGCTCGTCCTCGAGTAGGTAAATGATAAAAGAAATCATTTATGAAGTGTGAATGCTAGCAAGCGCACAAGTTTGATCAATGATAATTTCAACCACTTTTCTAGCATCATTACATATCAAAACAGTAGCTCATCTCATAAATCTTCTCATGATCAAGTAGCAAGCTATTCACATGTTAAAGCATAGACCGTAATCTTTCTTGAAAACTAACAAACTATTTTCTCAGACATCAAACAATTACAATTCATCTTATTTTCAGGAAGGGTCTATGTAAGAGCTTTGATTTAGAAAATTCCACATACTCAACTATTATATAGTCTTCCCTGATTGTTACCACTCAAAGCATATTCTTAGAACAAATAGTATCCAAGGAACACATAGAAAGATAGGGGCTTAGTGTTTCACCTCCCAACTTATTTATCATATAGATAATTGTCAACAATAATAATTCATGATCAAATATATTTGAAATGCCATATATGCTTAGATCTTTCCCCATCACATGATGCTTGCCAACTAAAGAGTAGGTTGGAATGAGAAGGAATACTACTGACTCTTGCACAAAAGTAAAAGATAGGACCTTCGCAGAGGGAAGCAGGGATTTGCATAGGTGCGAGAGCTCGAAGCTTTTAAAACAAAGATATAAATAATTTTGAGAGGCATGCTTTCATTGTCAACTTAACGGCCGAGGGTTCTCGCTATCTTCCATGCTAGACACATTATAGGTGGTTCTCAAACAGAATGATAATTTTTTTACTCCCCCTCCACCAACAATCACAATCCATGGCTGATCCGAAACAACGGGTACCGTCCATACCAACAACAGTCCTGGGGGAGTTTGATTAAACTATTTGAAATTTTGTTTCTGATCTTTTGATCATAGGACTGGGCATCCCAATTACCAGCCTCTCTCTCGTGAATAATAAGTAAATAAACACTCATCATGAGAATAACCCACCTACCATGGAAGATACTCACAGCCCGTAGTCGCTACATGAGCGATTCAGGCATACAAAACAGATTATTATTTTAAGGTTTAGAGTTTGGCACATGCAAATTTATTTGGAATGGCAGGTAAATACCGCATATAGGTAGATATGGTGGACGCTCATGGAAGAAACTTAGTTCAGGGATTTTGGATGCACAAGCAGTATTGTCGGTGGGAAACGACACCTATGGGATCACAAGAATCCCTACTATGGTTGTCGGGTCGCAGGGTTGTGAGAAGAGCAGGATTAACAGTCAGCACAAGGATCGTTTACCCAGCTTCGGGCCGCGAGGATGCGTAAAACCCTAGTCCTGCTTTGGTGTGTATTTGAGAGAGTTCTTGAGCTCTCGAACTAGCTATGGTGGCTGCGTAGTTCAAAAGAGCCGAATCCCTCTCCAGTATACCATGGGCCTCCTTTTATAGTTGAAAGGGGTTGCCACAGTGGCACACAGGAGGTGGAAATGCCTACAGTACTGTGAGCTTATTGCCCGTATTACAGGACAAGACGCATTTAATGCGTCGCTTAGGTGTCCCGTAGCTTTATCGGGGACGGGGAGCGAGGCACGTCCCGTCCGTCGCCGCTTCTCTCAACTTCCACACATGCCCTGGCCAGCAACGCGTGCGGCGCCACATAGGCAGGCAAGCAGCTGAGGTGGCGCGGTGGTAGGGTCTTCACGAAGATCTGCATGCCGCCACGCAGGCACTTGCTGATCTGGCCTGGAAGCTGCATGTTGCCATGCAGGTGCCAACCCAACTGGTCGAGCTGGCATCTGCATGCGAACGGCGGTAGAAACTTGGCTGGTGCGGGCCTGGTAGTGGCCCCACTGATATCCTCGGCAAGGGCCTTGCCGGGGGCCCAGCAAGGGTCTTGCCCTGGCGCGCAGTCGTCCCCGGCAAGGATCTTGCCGGTGGTCTTGTGGCCTTCCTCGGCAATGATCTCGCCTAGGGCCGCCGTCTTCTGGTCCTCATCTGATCTTGTGTGTTTATGATCTTGCCAAAGATAAGCATGCCACCATGGGGTGGCCTCCCGAGCCCTGGTCCGAACATAGTTGGTTGGGTTGGAACCTGTGGGCTCATGGATGGCTCACTCCGTTGGTGTGGGCGAGCTGCCCCGGGAAGGATCTTGCCGGGGCCGCCGAGGCTGCCCCGGCAAGGGTCTTGCCGGGGGAACCTGCTCGGTCCCTCTGCTTCTTTGTGTTCTTGGCCTTGGCGTTATCTTGGGCTTCGGCTTCTCTCCGGCCCCCCTCCTCTGCACTACTTAGTGTGGCCGTGGCGCGCGGCTCCGACTGCCCGTGCACAAGTAAAGGGGTACAAAGGTGTGCCCCTACTTTGTACACTGACAGGAGCCCCCGGGCCTGGGCCACACATAAGCGCGACACGTTTTTGGGCCAGGCCCAGAACGGTGCGCGGGCAGGAGGGGCGGATTTTCACCGGAGTAACTCTTCGTCCGCTGCGCTTCCCCATGACCCGCATTGGACGCGCGTCGTGGAGGATTGTGTGTGACGTGGGCGGCATGCGTGGGGTGGCTTCCGCACGCATGCGTCACATCGTGGTAAAGAGATGGCTTGCGCCTTCCCCATAAAGAGAGGGAGGCGTGGAGGCGCGGCTCATTTACTGAATGGGCTCGGGTTGCAGTCTTCGAGGCGTCCACGCCCCATGATCACGGGGCGGGGAATGGTCGCCTCACCCGTCTTTTCGGTCCTGCTCGCCCATCACGTGTCCTCCATGCAAGTGGCAGGTGGCGGAGGCGGGAAACTGGCCGTCGCTGATTGGGGTAGCGGGTCGGTCCCGATTCCCTGCGCCTCCGATGGCTGGATTGGCTGAGTGGGGCGGCCGAGCCTCGACCCCGCTTCTTTATAAGGAGGGGGCGTCATCCCACATTCCTTCTGGATCCATCTTTTTCACCTTTGCTCCTTCCCTCCATCCGCCATGGCGAGAGGAGGTGCTGGGCCTTCGACGGTGGCGGCGAGGGTCGCTGCTCAGCAACGCGTCCCTCCTTCCCACAAGCCCGCGATGGAGGAGCCAGCCACGAGAGGAAGGTGGAGGGGGCGTGGCTGAGGTCGCCGCGGCAGTCGGGGAAGAGGGGGACGAGGTGGCGCGGTTACCGTGCCTCTGCCAGCGGTGCCTCTTGTGATGGAGGGTCACGTCGGGGACCGGCCCCGCGAGTTCTTCATCAGGCTGCACCGGCCACCGTGTCGTCATCTCCGTCTCCCCACCCCCTTTGCCCAGGAGATGGAGCTCGACCTGCCCCGGGCCCTCAGATTGCACATGAGGGGCTGCGGGACCGGCGGTACGCGGGTCGACGTCGACTTCCCCGCACCGCATGTTATGTATCTTCGTCGTGGATGGAAGACATTTGCTCGCATCGATAGCCTGACGGTGGGGCTCGTCCTCTACTTCAAGTTGATGGAGGGCGGCCTTCTCTCCGTCAAGGTCTTCGGAGATCATGGAACTCGCCTAAAGTGGTGCGTGGAGAGCTCCTCTAGCGATGAAGATTCCTCCTCGAGCGAGAGCGACGAGGAGGACAGCGACAGCGATGACGAGGGTATTAGGCGGGAGGATGACGGGTCCGACTAGGTGTCGGACCCGCTGTCGGCAGTAGCAACATCTACACCAGGCCCCTTTAACTTCTCGGGGTCGCCTCCTTGGGCGATTGGCGTAGGAGGCCCAGAGAAGGCGAAGAAGGCGGGTGGCGGGCTGTCAAGTCGGAGTACGCGGGCACCGATGCCTTCGTCGCGTATTGTCGGTCCTGCCGCCTCGTCTTCCAGCTCTTCTCCTGTCATCATCATCACCAGCCTCTCCCCGGGATGGCCACCGGGATGTTCTCCTGGTGTCTTCTGCTTCTCGCACCTCGCCTAGGCGCTCCTTTTGCCCTCCTGCTGTCTTGTTTCACCTCCTGGGGAGAGGGACAAGAAAGGGTTTACGGGCACCTTATCTCTTTTTAGTTTGTAAGCATGCAGGCGCTTGTTAGATTTGAAACTTGTAATCTGCTTGCTCATGTTTTTCTTTCCATATGAACTGTACCCGTATGGGACGTTTTTAATAAAAAAGGATGTTTGCCGGGTTCTTTGTGAGTGAGCGAGGCCCATGCCAAGGACGAATCCTTGTTATTTTTAAGATAAACAGTGTCGCCCGGCAACAGGCCTTGCCGTCTCCCCGCTTAGGCCGACCGTTCTCACGCTTTCGGCGGAGGCAGGGACGAAGCAGGGTTAGGACTCTCATTCATTTCTCTTGCCACCACGACTACGACCAAGTTCCGACCCAGGGCAGAGCCCTTGGGTACGGGAAAAGGGGAGCACGGTGTTTTTAAGAAAATGGACGCGGTTTCATATGTCCCACTTCTGTACGGAAGTGCATAAAAGGGGATAAAAGACTTATCTGAATCCGCAGCCCCCAGCAACCTTGGCTTGCCGTGGTTGGATCCTTGTGTCTTCAGCCCCTGGCAGTCTGGCTTGCCGAGGCCGGAGCGCCGGTCCGTCCTCTTTCTCCCAAGCGGCTCAGGAGATATGTCCTCGTGCACTGCGAACACAAGAGGACAGAAAGATGCACACTCGACCTCTAGGCTAGGGGTTAGTCGCCGCTAAGCACTATCAATCCTAACTAAGGAAGAGACTTAACCTAGCATGCATGCTATAACTTAGGGCACCAGCGCTTCATTTATTTATGCTCAGGGTCTGCGCCTGGCTTTGTACAGAGGGTAACATGCCTTACCGGCAAAGCTTGTACAAAAGGTGGCTTGCCGGCAGGCCCGACAAGCCGCGCCTTACGGGTAAAACTTGCGAAGATGCTCGATATTCCAGGAGTTGCTCACTGGGACAGCATCTTCGGTCTCCAGGCGGACTGCACCGGGCCTGGTGACTCGTATTACCCGATAAGGTCCTTCCCACTTCGGCGTCAACATGATGGAATTCATGGCCGGCTGAACGCGCCGAAGAACAAGGTCACCTACCTCAAAGCTTCGGGCATGGACCTTGCGGCTATGGTAGCGGCGCAAGGCCTGCTGGTAGCGTGCTACTCTCACAGCCACCCGAAGATGATCTTCCTCAAGGAGCGTTGCATCATCTTGCCGCAATTGCTCTTGCTCAAGCTCATCATAAGCGAGCACTCAAGGTGACCCGTATATGAGTTCCGTGGGGAGAACTGCTTCTGCCCCATATACTAGGGCAAAGGGCGTCTGGCCGGTGGCTCGATTTGGTGTCGTCCTGATTGACCAAAGAACCGCCAGCAACTCATCAATCCAGCGACTCCCGCTTTTGTGCAGCTTGTCAAAAGTCTTCGTTCTCAGGCCTCGCAACACTTCAGCATTTTCTCTCTCCGCTTGGCAGTTGCTCCGTGGAAGTGCCACGGAAGCTAAACATACCTTGCTGTCAAGGTCTTGAATGTATTGCATGAAGGTGTGGCTTGTGAACCGCGTGCCGTTGTCGGTGATGACTCTGTTTGGCACACAAAAACGACAGGCTAGTCCCTTGAAGAACTTGACGGCTGACTATGTTGTAACCTTCCTCACCGGTTCCACCTCCGGCCACTTTGTGAACTTTTCGATTGCAACGTACAAGTACTCAAAGCCCCCGACAGCATGGGGGAAGGGACCCAGTATGTCGAGCCCCCAGACCGAAAATGACCAGGAGAGAGGGATTGATTGGAGGGCTTGAGCTGGTTGATGAAGTTTCTTTTAATGGAACTGACACGCTTCACACCTGGTTACTAGTGCCGTTGCATCCTGAAGGGCGGTGGGCCAGAAGAAGCCTTGCCGGAATGCCTTGCCGGCAAGGGCCCTTGACCCTATGTATGAGCCACATATGCCTCCATGTATTTCTGCCAACAGCTCCAGTCCTTCCTCCCGGGGGATGCACTTCAATTTCACACTGTTCGGTCTTCTTCTGTACAGGACGTCATCGACAAACTGGTACAAGGCAGACCGACGGGCTACTTTTTCAGCTTCTTCCTGCTCCTCAGGAAGTTCCCCTGTCTCGAGGAAATGGACGGTATGCTGTGCCCATGCTGGAGCCTGGGCTCAATGGCAAGGATCAAAGGCATCTCCTCCGCTACGGGGGGAGCCGTCTCTACGGCCAGGGCTTGGCGCCCTGTCGGAGCCAGCCGTCCCTCGGCAGGCTCAGGATTCGCGGCAACACCCTTGCTGGCAGCCCCTGGGGACTTGACGGGAAAGTACCTGCCGGGGCTTGACTTCCTCCGCTTGTTCTGCTCTTTTGATGGCTCAATGGATGGTTGAGTTAACCGAAGCAAAAAGGTACCTGGTTCCACAGGTAGCTTGAATGCCGCGCGCTTTGATAGGTAGTCAACGATGTCGTTCTCCGCTCGGGGAACGTGATCCGCTTGTATACCGTCAGAGCGCTCCTACAATTTCCTCACTTCATCTACGTAGGCCTCCATCAATGGACTCTGATAATCCTTGTTAACTTGTCAGACGACACGCTGTGAATCACCCCTGACGATGAGCGTTTTCACCCTGAGATCCGCCGCGATCCTGAGACCGGCAAGCAGCCCCTCAATTCAGCGGTGTCGTTTGTGGACATCTCCCTGGGAAAGTGCATCTGGATCACATACTTGAGGTGCTCTCCGGTGGGTGTGACAAGCAGCACACAGGCACTGGCGCCTTGCAGCGAGAAAGCCCCATCAAAGTACATGATCAAGTCGCGGCTTGCTTCCTTGCCGAGGAGAGCGGTCTCCTGGATTTCTTCGTCAGGCGTCGAGGTCCATTCTGCCATGAACTCTGCCAAGACTCTAGTCTGGATTGTCGAGGTACTTTCAAACATCAACCCAAAGCTCGACAACTCCAAGGCCCATTCCACAATCCTTCTGGTCGCATTTGGGTTGTGCAGTATCCAAGAGTGATAACAGAATAATTATGCAAGATTCTACTGCTAAATTGGCAGTTTTGCGGAAAGCTAGTTTTTCTCATGCAAGTATGATCAACATTTATCAAGGATATGAATGCGTCTGCAACAAGTATCAGGAGGTTATAGACATCAACATCAAGAAAGAGTTATGAACAACTCATGCTCAAGCTCATCGCGACTTCCTCACGAATCACGTCAACAGATTTACCAAAGGTTGCACACTTAACCCACAAGATCCGGGGAACTTCCGTGTCATCCACGACCCGCGGTACCTCAAGTACCTGTGGTAAGCACCCGATCACTATCTTTCCCTAGACGACACTAACATAGAGTGCACTCGATTGGTAGTAACCGCCATGCCCAACATTATCACATAACACTTTCGTGGAGCCAAGCTCCATAATCATCTCACATCACAAGCATGGGGTATCAATGGTGTGTCCGGTGCCCCATAAAAATGTTCTTGGCCGCCCTACCTGGCACGAGCCCATCCCGAGAGAACGCAACAACGACTCTCCCGTCACTAGTAATGCAGGCTCCAAGCTAGTATCAGCCTAGGTAATCAATAATGCCCTTTCCCATATAAGGGTAGAGTGGTCGCGCATGTTTGGTTGGGACGGCCGACAAATCTTAAATCTATTATGTCTATGTAAACAACACTTTTATAGAACCTCGGTACACTACTTCTCCACCAAGTAGTAACCTCGTTCATCATCATCTCCCAGGGGCAACAGTGGCACCCACTGGGGCCGTTTGCAAGTATGTCAAACCACACTTGCTTCTTTCCATGCATAACCCTGACCCAGTTTGCGTAGCCATTTACTATAGCATATTTCTATAACCCACCAACACAACTCTGAGCAAGGGTAGAGTCATGAACAATGCAAGTATCAATGGAGTATGCAACGGAGGCAAGCCTAGCAAGGTTGCCATTCAAGGTATATCATGCACTCAGTGAAGCAACGAAAATGCTATTAAGATGTAAAATGGTTCCTCATGGTCAAAGGGTTGCTTGCCTGGTTCATCAGAGTCTTCAAATCTTCTGGTCCATCTCCAAGTATTTCGTCTACTTCGTCAACTAACGCTGGAAACAATCATAGTAAGCAACACAACAAGGGAGGAAATAAAAGTGCTCTAAAAATGTTAATTTGACATTTTAAGGACATCTATGGTTATATGAAAAATAACCACACTGGTTTCATTGGAATTGGGTCAGTGGATATTTCTAAACATTTTGATATGATGGAATCAAGGGATTTGTGAATTTGCAAGAAGTGTACAGGAAAATTATTTTTGAAAAATGAGAAAAGCCACCCATTTATCAAGGAATGATTTTAGAAGCATTTAGGAGTTGGTTTCACTGGATTTGGAGTTCAAATGAATTTCCTCTCAATTTGCAAAGTTAGCAATATATGGAGAAATGGGCCAATATTTCATGTGGCACAAAAAGTACTGGAAAAAAATGTTCAAAAACTAAGTTTTGAACTTACAAGTATACAGGAATTCGACATTTGGATAAAAAATGGGCTCTCTCTGATTTTCTAAACTTTATCACAGAAATGGAAAAAGGGGATTTCATAAATATTCATGAAGGAGATGCTTCTGAAAAAATGTACAAATAGCACCATGTGATACGGGATGATTTTAGGAACTACTAGAAATTTGAATCATCAAATTTGGATTTGATTTGAATATTCTATGGATTTTACAATTCTACAAAAAAAAAAGGAAAAAGGATTTACCGAAATGGGCCAGATCTGGGCGGCGGCAGCGCGCACGGGGCGAGGTTTAGTGCCATGGCACCACTAGGTCGGCCCAGCGGCTCGGCGGCACGCGCGCAGGGGCCACGTCGGAGGCGAACTCGCGCTGGGGCGTCTTCGCTGCAGGGAAGCGGGGGAGAGGCTGGTACGCTTCCACTTAAATGGGAGGGGCCCGTTGGCGGGGTAACTGACCTGCGGGGTCCACCCGCCGGTTCGTCTCCCTCCTCCCGCCCGCGACATAGGAGGCAGAGAAGGCAGGGCCGAGCGCTTGTTGGCGCCCGTTTCGGTGGCTCCGGCCACCTCCGGCGAGCTCGAGAGGATGCGTCGCGTCCACCTGGGGACCCAGTTACCGCAGGGGAGCGCCCGAGTGAGCTAGGCCTCGGCCGCGGCGGGAACAGGCTAGGGCGGGGTTCGGCAAGGCGAGGAAGGCACGGGGAGGAGGGGATGGAGCACAGGGTGAGTTGGCGGTGGTGAATAGAGGGTGTGGGAGTGTTCATGGGGGCGAGAGAGGGGTCGAGGCCCATGAATTTAAGCGGCAGCCGGCGGCACTGCTCCGGCCATGGAGGTGCAAGGAGAGCACGGAAGAGCAGTGGGTGTGTCCAGGGAATGCACGGGAGGGAGAGAGGGCCAAAGGAGTAGAGAAGGGGCTCGGGGTGGCCTTAAGTAGCCGGCCCGCGGCTCACCATGGACGCGGCGCACGGGTGGCCGTGGAAATGGCTCGGGCAGCAAGGGGAGAGAGCGAGGGGTTGTCTGCGGTGCTCGTGGGGGTGGAGTAGGGCGCCAGGAAGAGAGAGAGGGAGCGGGGCGAGCTCCGGGTGGAGCCACGAGCTCGCATGCGCATTGGCGGGCTCGGGCGGCTCTGGGCACGCGCGGCATAGGCAGAACAGAGAGGGAAAAGAGGGGGACACTGTGGTGGCGTATTGCGGACGTCGAGGCACCTCGTCTGGCGCAAGGGGGAGGCTCGAGGTGGTCGGGGGACACGGCGTCAAGGGTCGCCTGCTCTGCCTCGCGCTCCAGAGCATGCAAATGGCCGGCGTCCGCGGCTTTTCACGCGCACCCGCGCGTCCACTTGTGTCTGGCGTCCGCAGGAAGAGTAAACAAGAGGGAGGGAGGCTTTGGATGCTCTGTAACTTGCCAGGAGTGGGAGAGTGATGAGAAAGGGAGGGAAAAGTGGCTGTCCAGAGAAGAAAAATGGGTCTCTGCCCCCCCTTAATCATTACTCCTTGGGCAGCAAAGCATGTAGGAGTTAGAGGTGGATCAGGGGAGGCCGTGGGAAAAAGTTCAGCTCATGGAGATTATTGGAAGGGGCCTAAACATGGATTTTGAGTTTCTATCAGAAGGTGTTTGATGGTGGTTTGGGCAAGAAATTTAATTTCACTTGACATGAAACTTAACAAGATGAAATGGCACATAGAAGTAGGGTGTTCCACCAAGTTTGAAGTCATTTGGGAAAAGTTGCCAATGCAACTTTTGTTAACCCTAGAAATCAACAGAAATGGACTTTCCAAGATTTAGTCATGCAAATCTATTCTCCTTGATGCACCACTTAGTGTAGTGTCATCATTTGAGGTTCTGAACATGTCCACAAAAGTTGAGATCAAAAGGAGAAACTTGCCAATGTAAAGTTGTCCAAATTTTGTTCTGTACAGATAGGGTTTTGGCCACTTTGATCAAGATAACATTCTCTCCAACTTGTGCCATTTGGTCTAGATGCATTATTACACCATTTGAGCATGTGCACCAGGTTTGAGAGCATTTGGACATGTTTGACAGTGCAAAGTTGTTCAAACTTGAAAAAGGACAGATGTGGTTTTGAGAGGATTTCATGGGATTATACTAATAGGAGTCAAATATATTTTTGTGGTTTCTGGGTGTCCTATATCTAATAGTAGTCAAATATATTTTTGGAAAGATTTTTACTGCCTTTAATTAAGTACTTGAAGTGCAAATCTCAATTCAGGGGTTTTTGGAAAACTAATTTTTGAAAATACTATTTGGCCAAATTATTTTTGTAAGAAATTATTTTTATGTCCTATACACATGGCATGACCATTGGGAAAGGTTTTTGGATCAGGGAGAAGGAGTATAAGAGTTGGAGAATTCATTTGATTTTTAGTGCACTTGCAAACTGCAGTCAAACATTCGATCAAAGCAAAGACAAAACACTCAAAAGTTTTTGTCAGACCACATTTTATCATGTTTATTAGTTTAAGTGTTGTGGCATGAAAATGAGGGTGCAACAGACCTACCCCCCTTTCAAGAATCTCGTCCCCGAGATTCCCAAACTAGGCTTTGGAAGGAGTACAAAACTTAAATGTGGGGCAGTCTTCACGTCCTCATGTTGCTTCTGCTTCCGTGTGGTGCTCTATTGAACTTGAAGGACTTGATGATGTGGCTTCGTGTGTGACGTTCTTCTTGATCCAGGTTGCTAATGGGTGGCTTGCGGTAGGTTAGATTGGGCTAGGGGTCAATGGCTCAGTGGTTGATGCCCTCGTAGAGATCGGGCTAGTTAGGAAGTTGGAAACAATTCCGGGGGTGTGTCACATGGAAAACGCTGTGCACAGTGGGTAACTTAGGTGGTAACTCCAGCTGGTAGCCGTCTACTCTTCGTATCGAAGTGTTCTTGGAGGGGCCCGATAAATCTTTGTGTGAGCTTCCTTTTAACATGGAAATACTTAGTTCCTTTGAGAGAAATGGCTTGCAGATACACCTAGTCTTCGACGAGAAAGTTCACTCCTTGACGGTGGTGGTTGGTATAGTTCTTTCTCCTTGGCATGGCGGTCTCCAAATGTTCCTTGACTAGCTAAATGGCTCTTCTTCCATCTTCGGGTAGACAAGTAGGTCTCCAAATAATGATGACAACTATCTTGTCTAAGTACTCCATGAAGACTTTGCTGACGGGGTACATAAAGTAGGCTGGGGTATTGGTGGTGGTCATGGTTGAGTGTTGGCCATTGTCTACTTGACCTAGTACCAAAGCCCGTGGTTGTGATTCTGACCATATCGTGGCTTGGTGGGGCTTAAGGGTTTCAAGGATTCTAGTGTGCGAGTGAAAGTTTATCATCTTATCCTTAAGCACGATTGCTCAGAGGTTAATTGTTCTATCTAGTCCTTTAAACAAATAACCTTATACCACCGAAAGCATCAACTCTTGTAGGTCAGCTCCAATCATCACTCATGCTATTATTATTCTCAGGACTTCCGAGAGGAGGTTTAATAGGATCATACATGTCTACGATCCCCAAACTCGTACGTATGTCTACCCCTAAAAATCCTTGGGTATACAAGCTTCCAAGCTTGAGTTAAACATGATAATCCAAGTGCTAATCCTATTCTCCCAGGGTCCAAGGTAGTGCATCTTTATCCTAAGGAAACACGTCGTATGCCACTCCAAGATCTTGTTGCCTTCCTAAGAATCAATTGCAGCAGCCCATTAACTTCCATCAATCACTACACAATCTATTAATTCTACAAATCCAATGTTTATGGTGTTTCACATGATCTCCTAATGTCCTATAATCCCCAAATACTTGAAAGGGCTATCTCTACTATGGTAAGTCCACCAATTTCCATTATCATGGTCAAGTAAACTCCAATGTCAGGTTTTATATAGACCCCTAAATCAACTTCGACAATTAACCCAATCTCCAAGTTTATCGTCCACCGAGAAACATGGTATCATGATCGAGATATTCAGTCTAAATCCAATTTACTCCGAACCATGTAGGCTTACTCAACATCTATACTCAACTAGGATCACCTACTTAAATCCAAATCTCATGTCCAACGACAATTTCTATATGTCTCCCCCAAGTCAATACCGTAATGCCAACTATCTTATATGAATGTCCCCTTGGCTAAGTCAAATCCTTATACTTCCGAGAATGTTAGCTTGCAATCATAATTGTCCAATTTACTCAGGGGCAATGAGAGTCATGCTACTCTATTAACTGACCCCACCAAGTTCATCTACCAACATGAAAGCCTTATAATCCATCGAAGAGTCTCAAATAATTCCTCAAGGTCACTGATATAAACTCATCAAGTCATTTGTCCTCTATTCCTATATCCTAAAATTGGTCTTCCCTATGGCATCATTAGTTTGGTGCTATCTTAAGAAGATAACGTGCTCGTTCACTATGTCCACTAGTCCCATAATGAACCCAATGTTGTGCAAGGTTGCGGAGGCTTAACTGGTTCTCTCGCAATTCTGGGGGTTAGGCACCTAATTAAGGGTTTGTGCTGGAGTATCTCGTGATGTCTCAAAGCGTCTGAGAATGGGTCTCTAGTCATGAGGTGTAAACATAGGTCTACGGGGTTCCACTTGGTCGAGGAGGCTGTAGAAAAATCCTTCAGTGCTTGTTGGTCGCCAAGGTAGAATCCTTGGTGTATCTTGTCATACTGGTCTTCAATTGAGGAGAGAGATGAGAGGAAAAATATCATACATTAGGTGGGATGCCTAAAGGGGTTTCTATACTGCAAGTGCAAACAAACAGGTGCAAAAAGGGCCAAACAAAAGAAACAAGGTAAGGAAGGTGATATAGTCGCGTACCTATTGCCTAGGGCAAAAGTGCGACTTATATCCAAACACAAGCAATAAAAACAAGCAACACACAATCATGGTTCTATTTGAACCATCATAAGGACTCGACTGCGCATAGGGGGTACACGACTCATCCTACCCTAGGGGTTCTCGAACTCAGTAGTCGTGCCTTGTGCCTCGTGCAGTCTTCTAAGTTTTCCTCAGGAGTTGCTACGTCTCTTGTTCGATGAAAAGATCTGGGTTGAGCCTGAAGAATATTCAACAACTTCTCGCCTGATGAGGCGATGGGGTGAAGGTGGCTCCTCGTAGCTGGCACTGACGTGGTCTTCTCTTGTCATCTTAATCATGACGATCACTTTTGCCTTTTTAAGGTGTCGGCGGTTCCAGGTGGCAATCCTTTATGCAATGACATTAACAAGGCATAATAGAGGTCCAATCTGTCGGACACATTGTTGACAATATTGTCACCGAGAGCGGGGGATGAAGAGAACCGTTTTCCTGCTCACTGTAGTGAGGCGGACCAAATGGCGAGGTTCTCATCCACCGTGGTTGCCGATACAACAACGGTAGTGGCAAGGTTACTCTATTTAGCGATGTATATCATGATCTTGCATATCCTATTCCCTGATCATTGCAGGCTAAGGTCGCATCATCTTGGGGCAGTGTCAAGGGTGTCACCATCTTCTGGGTATTCATGTCCTCATTCCTTGAGGATGTATTTTCTGTTGGTATCGTCTTGTTGTGGTGTCGCCAATCTTGTGTTCGGAAGATGTGGGTGAATGTCTGACAAGGCATCCTCCTAGATTATCAACGAGGATTTCAAGGAATCTAGTGGTCAGGGGCATAAGGGTTCTAGCGACCATAAGTTTTGAAGGGGAAGAGATCAATAAGGAAAGTATACCTTAATTTTTGAAAAAATTGAGAAGGGAAGAGAAGTATAGATAGTTTTTGAAAACTAGCGATAGTTTTGAAAATAGTTTTACCCTAACTAACGACCATGCTAACTAAGGCTTCCTATAGTCAGGATGGCTCTGTTACCAGCTCTGTGGGGACCCTCACTCATAAGTCGTGATCACCGAATGCACGTGTACAATGATCCCAAAGATCAATGCTCACTGAACACACAGAAGCTGTATAATAAGAGTCTTACATCCATACATACCATCTTACATATATTATGACTATTATGGTCAAGTTTCGAGTATAACTTCACAGCGGAAATCTTCATCGATAACTTGGACCCATGCCATCTGCCTTAACCCTACAGGCATTCTGACTGGGAAGCGTCCTACCTTGCAAGTTCGTCACCAAGGTACTCTTCATTATATCATGTTCTTTCATGCCTGGCCAATAAAATAACCAGTGGCAAGCCAATGAGTACTTTGAATGTACTCGCAAGCAACCCAAGAGTGATAACAGAATAATTATGCAAGATTCTACTACTAAATTGGCAGTTTTGCAGAAAGCTAGTTTTTCTCATGCAAGTATGATCAACATTTATCAAGGATATGAATGCGTCTGCAACAAGTATCAGGAGGTTACAGACATCAACATCAAGAAAGAGTTATGAACAATTCATGCTCAAGCTCATCGTGACTTCCTCACAGATCACGTCAATAGATTTACCAAACCGTGTTGTTTGTCAGAAACATATGGACATAGGCTAAGCAGCACCACCCAACTGTCCTTGACCGTGGACACGGCTATTCGAATAGTTTTACACTCTGCAGAGGTTGCACACTTTACCCACAAGATCCGGGGAACTTCCGTGTCATCCACGACCCGCGATACCTCAAGTACCCGGAGTAAGCACCCAATCACTATCTTTCCCTAGACGACACTAACATAGAGCCCACTCGATTGGTAGTAACACCCGTGCCCAACATTATCACATAACACATTCGTGGAGCCACGCTCCATAATCATCTTACATCACAAGCACGGGGTACCAACGGTGTGTCCGGTGCCCCATAAAAATGTTCTTGGCCGCCCTACCTGGCACGACCCCGTCCCGAGAGAGCGCAACAATGACTCTCCCGTCACTAGTAATGCAGGCTCCAAGCTAGTATCTGCCTAGGTAATCAATAATGCCCTTTCCCATATAAGGGTAGAGTGGTCGCGCATGTTTGGTTGGGACGGTCGACAAATCTTAAATCTAATCCTTCTCTGTAAACAACACTTTTATCAAGCCTCGGTACACTACTTCTCCACCAAGTAGTGACCTCGTTCATCATCATCTCCCAGGGGCATCAGTGGCACCCACTAGGGCCGTTTGCAAGTATGTCAAACCACACTTGTTTCTTTCCATGCATAACCCTGACCCACTTTGCGTAGCCATTTACTATAGCATATTTCTATAACCCACCAACACAACTCTGAGCAAGGGTAGAGTCATGAACAATGCAAGTATCAATGGAGTATACAATGGAGGCAAGCCTAGCATGGATGCTGTCGGTGTCAAAACCGGCGGATCTCGGGTAGGGGGTCCCGAACTGTGCGTCTAGGCAGATGGTAACAGGAGACAAGGGACACGATGTTCTTACCCAGGTTCAGGCCCTCTCGATGGAGGTAAAACCCTACTCCTGCTTCATTAATATTGATGATATGGGTAGTACAAGAGTTGATCTACCATGCGATCAGAGAGGCTAAACCCTAGAAGCTAGCCTATGGTATGATTGTTGTCCGTCTTATGGACTAAAACCCTCTGGTTTATATAGACACCGGAGAGGGCTAGGGTTACACATAGTCGGTTACAATGGGAGGAGATCTACATATCCGTATCGCCAAGCTTGCCTTCCACGCCAAGGAAAGTCCCATCCGGACACGGGACGAAGTCTTCAATCTTGTATCTTCATAGTCCAGGAGTCCGGCCAAAGGTTATAGTCCGGCTATCCGAACACCCCCTAATCCAGGACTCCCTCCATAGCCCCTGAACCAGGCTTCAATGACGACGAGTCCGGCGCGCAGATTGTCTTCGACATTGCAAGGCGGCTTCCCCCTCCGAATACTTCATAGAAGATTTTGAGCACAAGGATAGTGTCCGGCTCTGCAAAACAAGTTCCACATACCACCGTAGAGAGAATAAGATTTGCACAAATCTAATCTGCTCACGTATTCCGTAGCATGACATCATACCATGGCCAAGTCTTTATTGGAATCGTTTTACTATCCCACCTCAGCGCGTTTAGCGAGGCGGTTTCCTTGGCATGTCTTGTCGAAGCAGAGATCGTGTCCCCTTATTCTGGGATTCTCATCAATACGGGCATGGGTAACCCAATCGTGCCCGTTGGTATGCCTCCTCCATCGAAGGCGAGTCTCTAACAGTCACGGGGAGGGCTCTTGGTATTCAACCTCTTTATAAAGAGACCAAGGCTCGACTCCTTTCTTTCAATCTTAATCGAATCCGCCTCTCACCTTGAGTTCCAACACCCAAAGCTCCAAATTCAGGCGCTTCGGACCTTCGATGATGTCCGGTTCCGACCCTCAAGGCCGGTGGATGCCTTCCTCCATTACGGAAGAAGACGTGCTAAAGCTAAGAGATGCCAGGTATCTGACCGGCGAAATCTCTCATAGGCTGCCTGCTCAAGGGCAGGTTATTCCCACTCCCAAGCCTGGTGAGAGCGTGGTGTTCGCGTCTCACTTCCTTCGGGGGCTAGGCTTCCCGACGGACCCCTTCGTGAGGGGGCTCATGTTTTATTATGGGCTGGAATTTCACAACTTGGCTCCAGAGTCCATCCTCCACATCTCACTGTTCACTGTCGTGTGCGAAGCCTTCCTCCGTATTACCCCTCGCTTCAGATTGTGGCTTAAGACCTTCAAAGTAGAGCCGAAGATGATCGAGGGGCAGCACGCAGAGTGCGGAGGTGCTGTTATAAGCAAGAATGCTGACGCTCCATGGCCCAAGGGCTCTTTTCAAGAGGAGTTCAGCTTATGGCAACGAGAGTGGTTTTATATCACAGCTCCCAGGGGCACCAAGTGGGTGGCGCCACCTGCCTTTCACTCGGGTCCCCCACCACAGCTAGTGTCATGGGTCAATAAAGGGTTTGACTGGGGGCCGTCCAAGGACGTGCCCTTGTTGCAGGGCCGCATTCGAGATCTCTTAGAAAGAGACATCGATCTGGTCGTAGTGACGCAGGTCATGTTGATTCGCCGCACCCTGCCCTGCGAACGCCGCCCCCTCCGCCTGTGGGAGTTTAATCCGGAGGGACCACGAGCCCTCCAACATTTTACGGGCGTGACTCCCATGGAGATGTACAAATTGTTCTTTGGATCACAAGCAATGTGTCCGGACTCGACCGAGGACGCAGGTCTGAGCTGCAATCGCCCGGATACTCAAGTAAGTAGCCCTGTACCCTGACACGCTATCCGTATATTTATCATAAAATTGTCCTTAAAAGAGTTGTCCCTTAAACAGGAGTGTATAGCGAAAGCAAAGCTAATCAGGTGTCCGGCCCCCCTCCCTGAGACCACACCGGATCCTGTGTTAACCAGGATGCTTGAGGTTGCGCCTATGGAAGAAGGCGAAGGGGGGAACAAGGAAGCTACCGCCTTCCTGAAGGAGGCTGTCAGGAAAGGAGGAATCGAGAATTCCTCTATCCAGGGGAAGAAGAGGACCGCCTCTGAAGACGCGGAGACCATGGTCTCAAAGCGGGGGAAGAAATCTTCGTCAGAGGGACCTACACCGGGGGATGCCTCGGCCGCACTGTGCCCCCAAGGGGATCAGCCCTCCACCAAGCCGTAAGTAGAGAGGGGAGTTTTAAAATGAGAGACCTCCGTGTTCTATTTCTGAGGAAGATAACCGAAATTTTACCTTCTAGTTCGGATCTCAGCCCTTCTCAGCGGAGCTCATCTTCAGGGGATCTTCGTCCGGAGATGATGGAGAGCGGAACGCCTCCCCCTGCCGTACCGCCTTGCTAGGCGGGCGACCCTGAGGTGTCGTCACGGAGGGTTTCTATGAATCCGGCAGGGCCGGAGGGCAGTCGTATGGCCCCCAAAGCCCTCCGTGTCCGGCCTCCGAAAAAGGCCACCAGACGAGTCCGGCACCGTCTGGTGCATGGTCGGAGGAGCTGAAGGATCTGCTCGGGCGAGCGTCTATCTTAGAAGAACACCGCGCGTTGATGGGTACGGTGATTGAAAGGATTTCATCCGCGGAGAGCGGGTTGTACGAGGCCGTCAGGAGTTTACTGACAGGTTTTGAGGAACGCGAAATGATGTACCTTTTGACAGTTCTGCATATATAAGATGCGCCCTGTGTAGATAGTAGCCCCTGAGACTTGATGCATTGTCCCTATGACGTCGCGCCTGTAACACCCCGGATGTAACTTTCCATATTTGTAACTCCAACTCTTGCCATTTTCGGCATTGTGATATGATATTCCCTCCGTGGTTGGGTTTTGTCTTTCGTTTTTACATTTTGTCCATGTCATGCATTTCATATCATGTGATCATGTGCCTCTCATTTGCATACGTGTTCGTCTCATGCATCCGAGCATTTTCCCCGTTGTCCGTTTTGCAATCCGGCACTCCTATGTCCCCCGCGCCCCCTTTACATTTTTCCGTGAGCGGTACTAAACTTTCTCGGAATGGACCGAGCCTTGCCAAGTGGCCTTGGTACACCACCGTTAGACCACCTGTCAAGTTTCGGGTCATTTGGAGCTCGTTTGGTACTCCAACGGTTAACCGCACTCTCGCAAAAGCCTCTTTTAAGTTGCAACCCAACACCCCTCCAAAATAGTCCAATAACCCATCTAAGTCACTTCCATGCTCTCCGTCGTTCGATCACGATCGTGTGGGCGAAAACCGCACCTCATTTGGAGCTTCCTAGCTCCTTCTACCTATAAATATGCATCTCCCCCTCCAAATCCGGATCCCGAAACCCTAGCCCCGCTCCCTCCGCGCGCCGGACACGTCCGGTCCGCGCCGGACGAAACCCGCCGCCGCCCCGGACGAACACGCGCCGCCACGTGGCGCCCGGCCGCCGCCGCCGCCAAGCCCGTCTGCGGCCCGTCTGAACCCCCGGCCAACCGCCCGCCGCCCGCCATCACCGCGCCCGTCGCCGCCCGCTCCGCTGGTCTCCGCCGCCGCCCGCCGCCGCGCGCCCCGCCATCCAGCCCCGGTCCCGGCCGCCCGTCGCCCGCCGGCGCTCGGTCGCTGCCTCCCTGGCCGTTGCCCGCCCTCCTCCTCCGGCGCCGCCCGCCCTCCTCCGCCGGCCCGCCTCCTCTCCGCCGCCCCGCCGGCTCCTAGCTCCGGCGAGCGACCGCTCCGGCGACCTCCGGCCAGATCCGATCGGATCCACCACGGTTGACTTTCCCCCGGGCCCCCGATTCCCTCTAAGTCTTTTCCTGTCATAGTTTTGTTGCATTTTAATCATGTCATAACTATGTGCATATTGCTCCGTTTCGTGCGTGTAATATGTCAAAATGTTCGCCTCGATGAGTAGATCATTTCATCTCATTGCATCATTTGCATTTGAGCTTATCTTGATGCCCGAAATGCTGTTGGAAGAGGGCTATGTGATGTTAGTTTCTGTTTCTTAACAGAACATGCACTTTTGTCATTTTTGCCATGATTGATGCGTGCACCCTATGAACTTGAGTCCTACATGTGTTTTGTAATATGCCATGCCATCTTTACAGGGGTGTATGCCATGTATTTTTGTGATCAATGTGGTGACTAGCACAAGCATGCAAACTAGGTGTCTTGTTGTTGCTGATTTATTACTGCTTTCTTGATATTTTGATGCCATGTTAACTTGATGCTACCGAGAGATCCATGCATATTTTGAGATACTTCAGTAAGGATGTTTTGTTAAACATGTCTTGCTCTATCCATCCATGCCCTTGTTTGCAATTATGGAGTACCATAGCTTGAGTCAATCGAGCTCTACTTTTGCTATAAAATGTTTCCTGGCAGATTGTTTACATGTTATTCAATTTTGCCAAGGTTGTTGTGGTTGATCCGTATATGCTATGTTATTGTTCTTGCCATGTATGTCTTCTATGCCATGTCTTCTTGATGTATGTATGCTATGATGACTAGCACAAGCATGCAAACTAGGCTTCATGATGTTGCTGATTTCAGCCCCTGTTTTGCTGATATTTTTATGCCATGTTAACTTGATGCTACAGGGAGATCCATGCATATTTTGAGATACTTCATTAAGGATGTTTTGAACATATGGTTATGCTCTATCCATCCATGCCCTTTTTTTCAATTATGGAGTGCCATAGATTGAGTCAATTGAGCTCTACTTTTGCTATAAAATGTTTCCTGGCAGATTGTTTACATGTTATTCAATTTTGCCAAGGTTGTTGTAGTTGATCTGTGTATGCTATGATGTTGTTCTTGCCATGTATATCTTCTATGCCATGTCTTCTTGATGGATGTATGCTTAGTTTATCATGTAATGCTCTGTAGTGAGTGCATCAAGCTCACGAAGGTGCCTTCGTAAATCTGTCAATGCCATGCTCAGTTTGCTGAATCTGTTAACGAAACTTGCTATATTGACATGGGTGCTATTGCATTTTCTGATCCTTTTTGGCTCATGGTCAGTAAGGGACTTTTGTTCTATGCTTTGAGTAGATTCATGTCATGCCTTGTTTTGCTATTATAAGTTCCTGTAGCATGCTGTTTTCTTGCTCTGAACATTGCTACCTGATGCTGTTTTTGCCATGTTCAGTAATTTCACTAAGTCTGTGAAGCTGATATGTTTTGCACTTTTGCCATGCTTGTTTGGACCTGTTATGATGAGATTTATCCGTAGCTCAGTGTTCATCTTTTGTCAAGCATCTTGAGTAGATCACTGCCATATGCTTTTTTGGTACGTTTGGGTGCAGTAGCTTAATTTCTTGTTGCTTGCTATGTGGCATCATGCTGTTAATGGCAGATTTGTGTCATTCTTGTTTTGCTTGTCATTTGCAAACCGTGCATCCGATTCCGGTGATCTTTATATCGATTTCAACCGAAATCATCTCACCTTTCCAGCGGCATACTTGGTTTGCCAAGTTGATTCCTGGTTCATCATTTTCCTTCCGGAGCACGCATACGCATTGCATGTCACATCTCGCATATCATGCCATGTATTGCATCATGTTGTTTGTGCATCGCCCGTGATTTATTGTGGTTCCTTTGTTTGTGTTCTTGCTTTGGGTAGAGCCGGGAGACGAGTACGTGAACGAGGAACCTGTTGCGAACTCTTACGAGGATCAAGCTTTCGGCAACTCTGAGAACCTTGCAGGCAAGATGACCATACCCTCGAAATCACTTCTATCTTTGCTTGCTAGATGCTCGCTCTTTTGCTATGCCTATGCTACGGTGCCTATCACTTGCTAATCATGCCTCCCATATTGCCATGTCAGCCCCTAACCATCCTTTCCTAGCAAACCGTTGATTAGCTATGTTACCGCTTTGCTCAGCCCCTCTTATAGCGTTGCTAGTTGCAGGTGAACATGAAGTTTGTTCCTTGTTGGAACATGGAGATGTTGTTACTTGTTGGAACATGTTTACTTGTTGGGGATATCACAATATATCTGCTATAATTAATGCATCTATATACTTGGTAAAGGGTGGAAGGCTCGGCCTTATGCCTGGTGTTTTGTTCCACTCTTGCCACCCTAGTTTCCGTCATACCGGTGTTATTGTAACGCCCCCGATGCGGCTATATCTCCCACGTGTCGAGGCACGACTTAGAGGCATAACCGCATTGAAAGCAATGTCGCAAGTGAGGTAATCTTCACACAACCCATGTAATAATTAAGGAAAGATACATAGTTGGCTTACAATCGCCACGCCACACACAGTACATAAATTAAACATACATCATTGAGTACACTCAAGGTCCGACTACGGAACCAAAATGAAAGAAGATACCCACATGCTAACACAGATCCCCGAATCGTCCCAACTGGGCACCACTATCGATCATCTGGAAGCGACACATAGTAACGACCACGTTCCTCGTCGAACTCCCACTTGAGCTCGGTGGAATCATCTGCACCGCCTCATCGGAACCTCGCAACTGTTTGGAAGTATCGTGAGTCACGGGACTCAGCAATCTCACACCCGCGAGATCAAGACTATTTAAGCTAATAGGAAGGACAGAGTGGTGCAGTGGAGCTGCAGCAGCGACTAGCATATATGGTGGCTACATCGCAAAAGAGAGCGAGAAGAGAAGCGAGAGCACGGTCGTGAAACTAGTAGTGATCAATAAGTGATCTGAACTACTTACGCCGACATAACTCCAACATCGTGTTCACTTCCGGGCTCCGCCGAAGAGACCATCACGGTTACACACGCGTTGATGTGTATTTTATTTGAGGTCAACTTTGGGTTATCTACAACGGACATTAACAAATTCCCATCTGCCTCATAACCGCAGGCACGGCTTTGAAAGATATTACCTGCAGGGTGTCCCAACTTAGCCCATTATAAGCTCTCACGGTCAACGAAGGTTATTCCTTCTACGGGAAGACCCGATCAATCTCGAATCCCGGACTACAAGACATTTCGACAGCAATAAAACAAGACCAGCAAGACCACCCGACCGTGCCGACAAATCCCGATAGGAGCTGCACATATCTCGTTCTCGTGGCACACCGGATAAGCGGAGCGTCACAGAACCGACGTAATCCATGTTGCCAAGGAATGGTCCCAAGACGGTGCTCTAGTTTGGACCAACGTCAAGGAGCACCGCCCGGGGTTTAAATTAGATGACCCTCGGGCTCGCGAAAACCCGGGGAAAAGGCTTAGGTGGCAAATGGTAAAACCAATGTTGGGCCTTTTGGAGGAGTCTTATTCAAAGCGAACTGTCAAGGGGTCCCATAAATCACCCAACCGTAAGGAACGCAAAATCAAGGAACATAACACGGTATGACGGAAACTAGGGTGGCAAGAGTGGAACAAAACACTGCATAAGGCCGAGCCTTCCACCCTTTACCAAGTATATAGATGTGTTAAATTATAGCAGATATATATATATTGTGATATCCCCAACAAGTAAACATGTTCCAAAAGGAACAACATCTCCATGTTCCAACAAGGAACAAACTTCAGCTTCACCGCAACTAACAACGCTATAAGAGGGCTGAGCGAAGCGGTAACATAGCCAATCAACGGTTTGCTAGGAAAGGATGGTTAGAGCTGACATGGCAATATAGGTGGCATGATATAGCAAGTGGTAGGCATCGCAGCATAGGCATAGCAAAAGAGCGAGCAACTAGCATAGCAAAGATAGAAGTGATTTCGAGGGTATGATCATCTTGCTCGCAATGTTCTCGAGTTGTCGAAAGCTTGATCCTCAAAGCGTTCTCAACAGGTTCCTCGCTCACGTACTCGCCTCCGGCTCTACCCAAAGCACCAACACAAACAAGGAGCCACAATAAATCACGGTGCAATGCACAATCAACATGATGCAACATGACATGATATGCGGGATGTGATATGCAAAGCGACAAAGGCCCGGAAGGTAAATGAAAGACTAGGCATCATCTTGGCAAACCAAGCATGCCATCGAAAGATGAGATGATTTCGTTAGAAATCGATATAGAGATCACCGGAAACGGATGCACGGGTTGGATATGACGGCAAAACAAGAATGGTGAGAAAACCTACATAACAGCATGATGCACAAAAACCATGCACGTGCAAAACTACCTCATAGCTCAAGTTAAATAAATATGCACACGAAAGACAACACCTAAACATGATGCAAAAAGACATGAACGTAAACTTGCCCAAAAGCAGAAACTAATGCCACCACTGAGTTGGTGGGATTTTTCTACCCCAAAAACATATATAATATGTTAGGGTTGCAGTAGAGAAATCATCCCAAAAGCAACACGTTAAAACCTGCCTAAAAAGGAAGTTGACAGAATTGGCAATTTCCAGATTTGGAAATGTCCAGAATTGGACTTGCCTAAAACAGAAATGAGACAATGCTGGAAATGGAACCATGGGGTAAAAAAAAAATATGCATATGGGGAAGGCTGAGAGGATGACAGTGGGCCCTCTTGTCATAGAGGCAGGGGTGAAAATGGGTTTTAAAGGGGAAAGAAAACAGCCTCGGGGATTCAACCGGGTCTCCCGGTGGAATCCTGCCCTGCTACCACTGGGCTGGTGGCGGCGATCGACAGAGGAAGGGCCTCGGCCCTACTACTACTCTGCAGAGTAAACGACCGGAGGAAAAACGAAAGCGAGAGATAAAAGGGGGAGGGCGCGCTGGGGTTCGAACCTGTGTCGCCATGTGAGAGAGCGGGGTCAACCAGCTCGGCTAGGAAGGGGAGTCGGTAGATCCGGGACGCTAGCGTACTTGACCAAAACTGCCAGGCCAGACCCAAAACAGAACGGACGCCGACGATGCCGGCGAGGCAACTGCGCCTACGGTGGCCTATTCCCTTGGACACGACGGCCACGCATGAGGGGGCACCACGGATCTTGAGGGGCAAGCCCGGCGGGGCTAGCGGCATACATGCGCGGTTGCACTACTCTGAAACTCCAAAACTAACAACCACGCCGGAGCACGCCGGGCGCGACACGAACAAAGACCGGACCCTACGCTATGGTGAACTAACGGCGACAGGGAGGAGCAGGGAGGAAATAGGGTATACCTCCTTACCCTAGGACAAGAAAACGGCGACGGAGACGGGCTGACGGCGAGGAGGTCGGGCGCTGAACTTCGCCGGGAATCCTGACCGAGAAGAAGACCGAACAGGGGCGTCGACGAACTTGGCGATCCGGGCCCCCGTAGATGACGTCGTGGTCGTAGACGACGACGAGGAAGAAGATGGACAAGGTACGCAGGGTCGGGGTGGCCGGAGAGCACGCCGGCGACGAGGCGCGCTCCCAGATGCGCTCGGGACCGAGCGGGGCGGCGAATCGGGTGGTTTTCTTACCTGGCGGCGGCGGCGAGAGGGAGAGGGGAACCCTAGGGTTCGGTTTGACCACGCGAGAGGGGATAAGTAGGGCTAGGGCGACGGGGCGAGCTCACGCTCCCCGTGCTCGGGGTCCCCATGGCGCTGGCGAGAGGAAAGGGAAAGGTGGGTGAGAAGGAGAGCGCTGTCGCTGCCAAGCGGGACCGGCGCTGCCACGTGGGCGGGATCCAGCGGGGGTAGATGCGGCTGTGGGTGCGCGAAGGCAGGAGGAGAGGCGAGCGGGCTGGCGCGCCTGCTCCCTGGGCTGCGGGGCTGAGGGAAAGTTGGGCCGGCTCGGGAAGGCCGGAGCCCAGGTAGAGAGGGGCTAGCTGGGCTGCCCTGCTGCTGTTGCCTCCTTTCCTTTCTCCTTTTTAAAATAAAAAGGAAGAGAAAAGAAAGCACAGGGAGAAAATTAAATGATTTTGAGTGAAAGGAAAATATTCCCACACTCCTGGAATTCTCCCCAATTTAAATAAATTGTAATGGACATTTTTAAAGGTAGAAAAATAATGCAAGTTTGGAAATGCTTCAAACTTGTGCCATTTTTGAACCTGACCATAACAACTTCAAATGAGGAGATATTTGGCAGAGAGTTTTAGTGCAAAGAGCATGATTTTAGGGAGAAGATGAACATTAAATGAGAGAGGGAATTATATGGCATTTGAAAAAGAAAGAAGTAGAGGGAAGGAGGGGATGGTAATGCAAGATGAGAAAGAAACATGCAACCACATGACATGCAAGGGAAAACCACAACCACATGATAAGAAGGGAAAGCAATAAGACAAGAGGCACAAATGCAATATGACAAAAAGAAGCAAAACAAGAAAAGAGAAAAACCCAACATAACCAAACAAAAGAGGCCAAGCATGACAAGAACCCACAAGAATTGGATGAGGTCAAATTGATATATTGCCCAAAAAAAAGGGGAAGTTTACATCCAGGGTGTTACAACACTCCACCACTACAAGAGGATCTCGTCCCGAGATCTAGGACTGAAAGAACTCCGGATACTCAGAACGGAGGTGATCCTCACGCTCCCAGGTAACTTCTCGGTCGGAATGGTGTGACCACTTCACTTTCAGGAATTTGATTGACTTGTTGCGAGTCTTGCGCTCGGTTTCTTCAAGAATAGCAACGGGGTGCTCATGGTAAGAGAGATCTTCTTGAAGGTCAATCTCTTGAAGTTGATAGTGCGTTCAGAGTCTTGAAGCACTTGCGAAGGCTGTGACACGTGAAACACATCGCACGTTTGCAAAGTTGGATGGAAGCTCAAGTTGATAGGCGAGATCGCCTCTTTTCCCAATGATCTTGAAAGGACCCACGTATCTAGGGGCAAGCTTCCTTTGATACCGGGCGGCGAGTACCTTTCATTGAGAGACGCGGAGGTAGACATGGTCTCCGATTTCAAAAGCCACATCACGGTGCTTATCATCATAATAGCTCTTTTGGCGCGATTATGCGGCTTTGAGATTCTCACGAATGACCTTGCACATTTCTTACGCTACGTGATTAAGTCATTGCCAAGAAGTTGGCGTTCACCTGTCTCTGCACCAATTGAGAGGAGTACGGCACTTTTTCGCCATAGAGAATTTCAAATGGGGCCTTGCCCGAACTCGCTTGGAAGCTGTTGTTGTAAGAGAACTCGGCATATGGAAGACAATCTTCCCACTTCATACCGAAGGAAATGACACAAGCCCTGAGCATATCTTCAAGAATTTGATTTACTCGCTCGACTTGGCCACTTGTTTGAGGATGGAAAGCTGTGCTGAAACGAATGTTGGTGCCCATGGCCTTCTGAAAAGACTCCCAAAACTTGGAGGTAAAGATGCTGCCACGGTCTGAAGAGATCACTTGAGGAATGCCGTGCAAGGAGACAATTCGAGGTGTATAGCTCGCCAACCGAGCTGCGATGATGGATTCTTTGATAGGAAGAAAATGAGCCACTTTAGTAAGCTTGTCAATGACAACGAAGATAGCATCATTTCCACGCTTGGACTTTGGAAAGCCAGATCCATAAGTCCATTTCAATATGATCAAACTTCCATTCCGGAATAGCAAGAGGTTGAAGGAGACCAGCTGGTCTTTGGTGTTCGCTTTCACTCTTCTGCAGACATCACACTCATTCACGAATTGAGCAATTTCTCGCTTCATTCGAGTCCACCAATATGACTGCTTGAGATCATGGTACATCTTCGTACTTCCGGGATGAATGGATAGAAGCGAATTGTGAGCCTCGCTCATAATGACTTTTCTCAGATCACCCTTAGGAACCACAATCCGGTCCTCAAAGAACAGAGTGTCTTTGTCATCAACGCGAAGCACTTGTACTTGAAATGCCCTTGTCGATACCACGTTTCACTTTCTTCACCATGGTATCCAGAAGTTGAGCCTCACGAATCTGATCTTCCAAAGTAGGAGAGACTATGAGGTTGGCAAGAAAGCCTTGAGGAACAACTTGAAGATTCAGCTATGGAAAGATTCACGAGATCCGGTGAAAGGGCTTGAGGATTAGGCATTGCGAGAAGCTTTCCTGCTCAAAGCGTCTGCAATGACATTGGCTTTGCCGGAGTATACTCAATACTTGGGTTGTACTCTTGAATCATTTCGACCCATCGAGTCTGCTCGAGGTTGAGGTTGGGCTGAGTGAAGATGTACTTGAGACTCTTGTGATCAGTGAAGATGTCCACTTTCCTTCCCAGCAAGAGATGTCTCCACGTAATCAATGCATGGACAACTGCCGCCAACTCAAGATCGTGATTGGGGTAGTTCTTCTCGTTGGGCTTCAACTGGCGAGATGTATAAGCCACAACTCTCTTCTCTTGCATTAACACAGCACCGAGACCTTGAAGAGAAGCATCACAGAAAACTTCATAAGGCTTGGATTGATCAGGAGGAGTCAGAACAGGAGCTGTGACGAGTTTCTCTTTGAGGGTATTGAAAGCAACGTCACACTCAGGAGACCAGACATACTTCACATGCTTCTGGAGGAGGTTGGAAAGAGGCTTTGCAATCTTGGAGAAGTTCTCAACGAACCTTCGGCAATAGCTTGCAAGACCAAGAAAGCTGGAGCTGCTTGACATTCGAGGAGGTTCCCAATTCACAATTGCGGACACCTTCTCGGGATCAACAATGATGCCCTTGGCAGAGATGATATGACCAAGATAAAGCACTTCATCAAGCCGAATTCACATTTGGAGAACTTAGCATAGAATTGGTACTCTCGAGCTTGTCTAGCACCAATCGCAAATGTTTGGCATGATCTTTCTTATTCTTGGAGAAGACCAAGATATCATCAAGATAGACCAAGGCGAATTCATTGGTGTAGGGGTTGAATATGAAGTTCATCATCCGAGAGAAAGTTGGAGGAGCATTGACGAGGCGAAAGACATGACAAGATATTCATAAGAACCAAAGCTTGTTCGAATGCTGTCTTGGGAATATCTTGTTCACGAATGCGAACTGATGATACCCCATCTGAAGGTCAAGCTTAGAGAACAACGTAGCACCTTTGAGTTGCTCGAAAAGCTCATTGATGTTGGGAAGTGGATACTTGTTCTTGATTGTCTTCTTATTCAATGGACGGTAATCGACGCAAAGTCGGTCCGTGCCATCCTTCTTCGGACAAAAGAACACCACAACCCCAAGGAGATGAACTCGGTCCGATCAAACCAGACGCTCTTGTTCATCGAGCTGCTTCTTCAATTCCTCAGCTCATCAGGTCCAAGCTTGTATGGACGCTTGCAAGCGGGTTGATGCGGGCTCAAGATCGATAACGAACTCAAGCTGGCCGATGAGGAGGCATACCCGGAAGCTCTTCTGGAAAGACATCTTGGTACTCACAAACGACTGGAATCTGAGAGATGGCATTCAATTCGCCCTTCTCATTGAGAGAAAACAGCCGAATAGTTTCATCACGAGAGGCATAGATGATCACATCATTAGAAGAGTGAGTCAATTGAATTTCCCTGGCAGCACAATCAAGCTGAGCTTTGTGCTGATAAAGCCAGTCCATTCCGAGAATAAGATCAATGTCCGAGTCGCCAAGAACCATTGGTTTGGAAAGAAATCTATAATCGCCCATCTTGATAGAAACATCATGAACTATTGAGTTGGCTCTCATTGACTTTGCCGGAGAAATAACACCCAAAGGTTTATCCAGGTAAGACCAAGAAAAATCATTCTTTGCAAAGAACGATCTCGACATGAAACAATGCGATGCACCAGTATCAAATAAGACTTTTGCAGGAATATCATTAACTGAGAGATTACCCATGATCACATCAGAAGAATCCTCTGCTTGAGCTGCATTCATCATATTGACCTTGGCAAACTTTGGATTATGCTTGACCTTTGCATTGCTGGAAGATTTCACGGGAGGAGGAGGCGGAAGACGCCTCTGGTTGAAGCACTTGTTAGATAGTGACCCTTCTCACGACACTTGTTGCAAGTGACCTCGAGAGCGGACGGTGGTAAGGAGCACTTGACCTTGGAGCTTGAGAATTAGACTTGTTACGATAGCTTGGGTTGGGTGGGTGGGAAGATCCACGCCACCTGAGTTCTTCTTTGGTAAGGCCGACGGAACGGAGGAGGGGCAGATAAAACTTCTGCTGCTTGGCTGCCACTTGAGAGGACGAGGAGGACTGAATCTGCATCCTGATTCTCTTCTTAGAAGCCTCGCATTTGAGCTGTGCCGCTTCTTGCTTGAGAGCCATGTTGTAGAAATCATCATACTTATCCGCTCAAACAGCACAAGAGGTAATTGCAGATCTTCTCTCGGACCACCTCCGAATACCGATAGATCATACTCCTTTCATCGGTACATCTTGCTTAGCAAAACGAGCGAGCTTCGAACTGGATATTGTATTGATAGGCAGACAAGGTGCCTTGCTTGAGATTGCGGAACTCCTCACGCTTGCTCTCAACAACACTCTTGAATGTGATGAGCTCGAAATCACGGCGGAACTCATCCCTGTAATGACACGACCTCCTCTGGAATCTTTGTATTGCTGGAACCACTCAGCAGCTTAATCCTTGAGTTGAAACGATGCAAACTTGACAAAGTCCTCGTGTCCGACATTGCTACTGATCAAAGTGCTTGCAGATGTCCACTAGCCAATCATCAGCGTCTGTTGCCTCAACACAGAAACTGAAAGACTTCGGCTGATTAGCGAGAAACTGACTGAGAGTAGCAAAGTGTGGCTGATTGTTGCCTTGACCTTGATTGCCTTGATTGCCTTGCCCCTGAGTGCGTTCTTGCAAGAGCTGCAAAATCATCGAGCATTGGCATTGGTGGCTGCCATGATAGCTTGCGAGGCCTCGGAGGCGGAGGTGGAGGTGGAGGTGGAGGATTCGGTGATCCCCATCATTGCGATCCGGATTCGCACGTTGGCGGAGCCATCTGAAGAGGGTGACATCCGTTAGTCCTTTGATAGACAAAAGATAAGTAGAATCAACGGATAGAAATTGCAACATATAGTCTTCACAATAAACATTCGAACAAGAATGAACGAATGAATTCCAAAGTTAATCATCACACATCCATTAAGGGGAGAAGCCACTTATAAAAAGATATGGAAATAACATCTGACTGAGAAACAAATCGAATATCACACTTGAAAACAAAAAGGTTGGCTTCTAGAATGAGCCGGAACAAACACATGATAGAGATTTCACTCAAAGTGTTCGTGGTGGGGCCCACACGGACACGACGTATAGCGGACGTCACGAATGACTAACAAGACGTCCCCGAATCAGCATAGCCAAGGATTCTTTAAGACGTCTCGCGACCATCAGAATCGACCGTGAATGGGCGGACCACTAGACGTTGAACCCCAATCTCAAATCATACATCCATCGGAAAGAATATCCCGTAAGCTACTAGAATTCCCACCTATAAACTCCGAAACTTTCTGGTTATGCAATCTGGTGTTGGGGATACAGGGACACAAAATATATCACCCAAACTAACAATACCTAGATCCAAATTGTATCCATCCGTCAACACATAACCAAGAAATCCTCGGAAATCGTGTACCTCGACCTTCGAAAAACATCCGTTATACAAGTCATGGCAATACTCCCGCACTCGCCACAGTACTGGGCTATCGGGGTTATCTCACCAACAACTGTACAAAAGAGATTTCGATGTCGGCAAAACTCGGTATTCCGAATCGCAACGATAAAATTGTGACGACAACACCTCGGAGCTCAACTCCCGGGACACCGCCACAACCCCTAAATGTCGAGGCACCAAGAACAATGTTCTCGTCACAAAACCATCGAACGATTCCAAGATACCACGTGATCCTAAAAAATTTTTAGTGAAATTTGAGAAGAGAAGAGTCAAAACTCTCGTCGGGAGACCTCACAGAGCGATGAAGGACTGGGAAGTAAAAAGAATCCTACTCTCCGATATATATAATCCTAAGA